>CAWUFW010009204.1:600000-806810 GCA_963921515.1 Calotriton arnoldi
TAGTGTTTTCACTGTATTACTGTATGTGTTCACAAATGCTTTACACACTGCCTCTGAGATAAGCCTGTCTGCTCATGCCAAGCTACCAAGGGGGTGAGCAGGGGTTATTTTAGGAGTGTAGCCCCTTACCCTGACTAGACGCAAGGGTCCCTATTTGGACAAAGGTGCAAACCGTTGCCAACTAGAGACCCCCAAATCTAACAACGACTCACGACAGCTGACCTTTCAGTGCTAATGATTACTAGTCTTGACTCCTTAAGAAGGAAGGTTATATAGTGTGCTGCTTGCTGTTATATTATTTACCCTCTGTTCATTTATAATCACTACACTTCTTTTAGTGTCTGCTGTAATATTTCTGCATATCCTCTGCACAAGAACGGTTTCTGATAAAACCACTTAAATAGTGAGGGTTTCTTGCATGGGCTCCATTGAGAGAAAGGGTGAAGGGAACCCACTTAAATACCTGTGCCTCTGACAGGTAATGTTACATTCGTATTGCAATCTTTCTCTGAGTAAATGTATTGGAGTTTAATGGAAAACAGTCTATCTGTCTACCAGGTGTGGTAAAGATAGACCCTGTCACACAACGTCATGATAGCATTTATCATTTTGTCTCTTATATCCATTGTGTTTCATTTAACAGCCGTCCTCGCTCACTTGCCATGCGGTGTACAAGTCTGAAACAGACTCCGTTTGGAAGAGATATGATTTCCTCACCATGTGCATGCAAGGTTGATGACTGTCAGAAAATAGTTTTCACCTTATACAGATTATTCAGCCAGTGCGTGCCAGCTCTCACGTTTTGCAGATCAATGCATTATAAGGTCATGCTGTTCTAGTTTTTCTTTGCTTCCGGGTACTTACAGTCCTAAATCGGTAATGGGATGAGAAGGATTACAGAATCCTAGATGAAGGGAAAAAACTGACCTAAATAACCCATTCATGCATGAAAACTTGAGAGCTCTGATACAACCATGATAGACCAGACAACCTAGTCTACTCAAAATGGAAAACATGGAATTGGAACATTTCCATGTAATTTTCGGCATCTAATTAGTAAATAATGTGTAACCTAGGTCTTTATTTTGTCATCAGACTCTTCAATGTTTGGCTGCTTAAATTGCAGTCTTTCTTCTGTGCCATTGATTGAACTCCTATGTCTATGACAAGTCCCGCCAAACGGTTTTAAAGATCTTGTCCTCTTATCATTAGCACATCACTGGATCTATTTTCACTAATCTGGCCTGGTGCTGTAATAAATGAAGGTGAGCTGTGGCACCACCTCTCACAGTAGAACGTCATCAGACCAATGCAGAAAGTGCTGCTGCAGTTGCTTGTCACTTCCTGAGTTGGGGTCTCTCCACCCGTGCCACCCACTGTGCTGGATTCAAGCTGAGGGTGGGAGGTAACTTTGACTAGAGTGGAAGTATGGATGCTGAAGGGGGGAATGACTGCCCAGCCCGGGAAAGCACAAGCCGAGTTGGGCATCTGAGTGGAGTCTAATTTCAAGCAGAGTCAGTGCAGGCAGCACACTATATGCAACAGCCCAAGCTGTGCCCAGCTCGGTCCGTCTCAGTTGAGCCCGTCTGGCTCCATCTAGCCATTCTGAAGTACCTGGTCTGAGGTGCAGTGTCATCTTAAGTATTTTGGGGGCAGCGGGCAAGGCATATTTTGAGGCCCCTACAAGGAATACATTTGAATTTTACTACTCATTTACTGTTAATTCAAGCCTGCATGATGCAAAACAATAATAAAATATATGTTAAACTTTAACAGGGTCACAAAAAAAAGTAGAAATATGTATTGCCAGGACCACAAAAATCCTTAAGATGGTCATTGGTAGAGAGACACTGGCAGTGAGGGTGAGAGGTTTAGATAGAAAATTTGACTAGACAGAGGTCTAAAAGAGATGAGGTTAACTTTCCTAGGGGGTACCTTGGAAGAGGGGGGCCCTGGGCAATTGCCCACTTTGCCCATGCCTTAAAACGTCTCTGCTAGCGTGGGAAGGCCTGCACCATGGCAGGTGGACTGACTGCGGAGTATAGCTGCCTCTCCTGTCATGGGTACGTGCTGCACTTGCACTGCTTTGTCATTGCTACATGCATGATGATTGGGTGATGATGGGTCAGGTGACCTGCTTTCAGACTTGTTTTGCTATTGTTTTATAATCAACACGGATCACTGACGTAATATCGACGACCAAAATATAGTCTGGACAGAATATCGTCGCCAAAATATCGAGGGACAAAATATCGTCTCCCTAGCTACAAACAGGTAAGTACAAAAATATTGAAGACAAAATATTGTTGTTTTAAATATAGTTTGTAAAAAATATCGATTTTTTTAAATATGTTAAAAGTAATATTAACTTAATTAAATAATCAATATAAGTAATTAAAACATACTTAAAATTAATTTAAAAATGATAAAATTAATATAAAATATATATATAATCTGTTAACATTTTTTTACATCAATGTTGGATAGCGGGAGGGTAAAATTTACTATTCCCACTCCAGCGAGTGGAACAGTAGGGAAAGCGTTGGATAGCTGCAGGGTAAAATGTACTATTCCCACTCCAGCGAGTGGAACAGTAGGGAAAGCGTTGGATAGCGGGAGGGTAAAATTTACTATTTCCACTCCAGCGAGTGGAACAGTAGGGAAAGCGTTGGATAGCGGGAGAGTAAAATTTATTATTCCCACTCCAGCGAGTGGAACAGTAGGGAAAGCGTTGGATAGCGGGAGGGTAAAATTTACTATTCCCACTCCAGCGAGTGGAACAGTAGGGAAAGCGTTGGATAGCGGGAGGGTAAAATTTACTATTCCCACTCCAGCGAGTGGAACAGACGGAAAGCGTTGGATAGCGGATAGGAATAATTTAATATTCCCACTCCAGCAATTTAATCAACATTATTTAACAATTCATTAATTTTTGTAAATTAATTTACCTCCCACCATTTTCCCCTATAAACGTCACCTCCAAATTACTAAATTATTAATTATTTAACATAATTAATTAACAATTAATTAATTAACTAATAGCAATTCACAATCAAATGAATAATTATCAAATCTAAATTAATTAACACAATTAACATTATAAAATAACTTTTAATAAATATTATTTTTAAATTATTATAAAATTTCCTTAAAATTAAATTATTTCCCACCCTACTCCCCTATCAACCCTCAACCCGCTCCTAAAAAACGTACACAATTAACATATTAACAAAATAATTTTTAATAATTAATATCTTTTAAATTACTAATTAATTCATTTTTTAACAAAATTAACATAATTACCAATTAATTATTTTTTGTTATTAGTCAAATTATAATTAATTAATAATAAATTAATTAACGTAATTAACAATATAAATTATTAAATATTACATTATTAATTAATAAAATATTTAATTAATTACTTTAAATTAAATTACTTCCCACCCTATTCCCCTATAAACCCGCTACAGATTTAAATTACACAAAAATTAATTAACATAAAATGAATTAATTTTAATTAATTTATAAAAATATATATTATAATGAAATTACTTCCCACCCTATTCCCCTATAAACCCACAACCCGCTACGGAAGTAATATACACAAAAATTATTTTACATAAATTTCGTAACTTTAAAAAAAATTAAACATACATTACAAAAATATTATACATTTTTAACTCATATACTAACATACAAAACACTTACAAAAATTCGATATTATTAAAAATCCGATATTTTTTAATGCCTATATTATGTACTTCTATATCTTGGCAATCGATATTACTTACCTGCATTTCGATATGATTAACCACTATATTATGTCCATTCGATATTATGTCCATTCTATATTTTGTATTCGATATTCTGTCCATTCTATATATTTTTTTCGATATTATGTCTATTTACCAATCAACACTGACTGTCTCATGTGTTGCTGGCATCCTCCCTGCAAGGGCAAGCAGTGAAGCATGACATGAGCCTGTCCTGGAAAACAAGTACTGCTGCTCAGCACCAGCAAACACTGACTGCTGCTCAGCACCAGCAAACACTGACAAGTACTGCTGCTCAGCACCAGCAAACACTGACAAGTACTGCTGCTCAGCACCAGCAAACACTGACAAGTACTGCTTCTCAGCACCAGCAAACACTGACAAGTACTGCTGCTCAGCACCAGCAAACACTGACAAGCACTGATGCTCAGCACTGGCAAACACTGATACAATGCCAGCGTTGTGTCCTCCCAATTTAGAAGCATTCCTGTAAAATTGCTCAGTGATTTGCAGAATTGCTGCTGAGATCAGGATATAGGCTTTAGTTTAGTGTTCTTCTAAGGATCATAAAATGATTGCCACTGAGTTGGTTATTATGTTATTAATAGTGCTACAAATAGAAGGAAGCCATTAAGGGACAGGCAATAAAAAAGTCAAGAGACTGTTATGTCACTTTCATGAGTGTAGCCCACTTCAGTGCTGTATTGTTCCACTGCGTTTAGTACTGTTTACGGTATCATGGACTGCAGTGTTTATACACATTCAACGAAGCTGATGGTGGAAAATGCTAAATCTCCCCATCGCTCGCCCTACCCTGGCACACAGAGGCCCTCTTTACAGAGGCTGCCCTGCCTTTCATAATACCCAGCTCGACAGCTTCTTTTCTGTCCAGCACTTACATTTCTCTGCATTTCCTCATTTAATATTGCACATTTTCCTGCGCCCTTCTAGATAATCTGCTTAAAGCCCTCTGAGAATGCAGAGACTTTCATAAATATTCAATTGATTTTGTCCCTTCAGAAGCATCAGTGCGAGACTGCTCCACCATATTAGGTAAAGATGAGTGTTAAGTACTCTCTTGACATAGTGAGATACGCTGCTCGGCTCATCAGCTGTTCAGCAAATACAGGTGCGTGTGGATATTTTGGAAAATAAAAACACAGTTTGCATTAAAAAATAAAAACAAATACTGTTTTCCTTCAAACTCACTAATGAGTAGCACATTTATCTCTGTATTAATTCCTGGCATTTCTGGAATTGTCATCCTAAATTCATAGTGAGAAGGGAAACAGTGCTGCTATAACTTGAATGCAAGGGAAAACATGCATTGGCAGAGCCAATAGGTCGCTCCTATGAGAGTTATTTACTTTGGCAATGTTTTGTAGCCATATTGTACAGCAGCGCAGATGCTATGTAGTGTTAACAAAAGTGGTATTTTTTTATAGTGCATTGGCACTGGATGCATCATAGTCCCTTTTTTATTTTTAGCTATGCTGCACAGCAGTCACGCTTTTATGGCATGGCTACAAATCGTTGCCAAAGTCCACATGCCCATGCTTTACAGGTGGAAGAAAAGGCAATGGCAGAGCCAATAGTCTCAAAGACAAGACCTATTGGCTTTGCTAATGCTTATGAGGCCTCGCCACAACACCCCTGTGATTCTGAGCAAATCAGTTACTTTACCAATGCGTGAAAAAGAAAAAGAAATGACATTTGGCAAAAAATCCTATCACATAAAGAAAGCAATTTCACCCATGTGTATGTCTTAGTGAAAATACATTTGGAGGCAGATACCACCTTTCATCACAACACGAACAGTAAACATCCATTTCAAAGGAGAAAAGGGCTTCTATGGTATAGGAAAATATAGCTAAAAGACAAGAGGTTCAACAAGGACGACAGGGAAGAAGAAAAATAAAAGTAGTACCTCAATCACTGCATGATCAGGGGAAGGATAGCAATCAGTACTTGATCCATGCTCCAGTCGAAAGAAGAGGAAGTGAAGCCAGCATGCACTGGCCAATTATAAGGCAGCAAACAAGAGTGACAATGAAGCCAACAAATGCTAATCAATAGCCAGGCTGCAAGCTCCTTGTATACAATGTCTATCGCAAGAGAGAGCGCATGCAGCGAATGTGCTGTCGCAGGTGAGACCTAACAAGCAGTGGCAAATCGAGTAAGTCTGGGTTTAATATGCTAATGCATGCAGCACTAGCATATGAGAGCTAGACAAATGGGACAAAGTCAGAATGAGTGGACAGAAAGAGCTACAGTTTTAAAATAGTCCCTTGTGCTGTTCATTTCAACCACTCACAAGGAGGCGCATGTGAAACACAGACAGCTAATAGCGTTAGGTGAAAGATGAATACTCTGCTGAACTGAGCCAACATGTGACCAATGGTTGAAAGAGGTTGCTCGAAGGAAGCCAATGGCTGAAAGTGACGAACACAAGGCCCATTCTATGTATTTTGCAAGATGTAGTTCTGCTGAACTGCCTCAACATCAAAACCAAATCGTATCAAGTACGGACTCAACAGCTTGCATCTCTCATGACGCAGCTTGAGATCTCTTTATACAGTTCAGTGTCTTGAAGTTGCCACATACCTCACCCCCGGACAATTATTTATGTTTCAGAAAAGTTCAGAACTGGGGGCCCATTTGAGAAGAGACTAGACTTTTAACAGCATCCAGAAACAGGCCTTCAGAAGGACAAAAATGTTCGTTTTGTACACTGAAAGGGTTTCCTTCAGCTTCATTACCACACACTTCACAGGTACAGCATAGGTAGCCGCATTGCTGCTGTGAAAGCATGTCTCACTCATAGAACAGGCAGAGCAGAGGCAGCAGTAATGTAGCTTTGACATACACGCACACAATGGGAACAGTATGGAGAGAAACACCACAAGCCTCCCTTACACAAAGAACAGGTTCAGCACAGGCTTAAATACTGCAAGCAGTTCTCAAGCATGCTGAATAGTTGCAATATGGGCAGCAGCAGTGCTCGGTTTTATTGAATAATTGAGTAGGTGCAGCAGATGTAGGAGTGCTGTGTACAGTATAGGTAGCAGCAGTAACAGTGCAGGTTCCCTTGCAGAGATAGGACAGGTACAGTATGAGCAGACAGATTGCATTCTTCCTTCATACACAGCACAAGTAGGTGACAGCAGCAGTATAAGATTTCTTCACCCCTACAGAACCCATACAGCAAAGGCAGCCAAAAAGCAGTCTTACACAAGAGGGGTAGCATGGACACATACACACACGTTTCTCACACTCATAGTAGGTATAGCATAGGCAGAAGCAGTCTGCGCTTTCCCTCCACATACGTCATGTTCAGTACAGGAAGCAACAGAAGTGCATAACTCATCCACACACAAAAACATGCAGACAGACACACAGACACACACACACATACACCCTAAAACAGCTACCCAGGATGCCAACAAATACATCAGGAGTATTGGAACAACTGTCACTCATGGAAGAGTAAGTCTTTTGGGGCATCTGTCATGGTTCCCACTACTACCTTGATGAGGCACTTCTTTCTGCCATTATTGATCCTTTTCATGGCACATGCTCAGATTCTGTACTTACCTGTAATCTTCATTACTCTGAGTTCATGTCTTCCCCATCATAGATCTTACTGGGTGAGATGCCATTCTCATGAGCAGAAATGGTGTCTATCATACCACAAAAAAAATACCACTAAGATGGTCGACTTCCCCTTCCTGTGACCAGTATAAGTCGTCACACTGTAGTTCATGAAAATACCAACAAATAATTCACAATTTAAAATACACAAATTCCTGGTTGCCTCTTAATCCCAAGGATGGTGGTAGGGCAATGCAGGACTGTGAGGAGGAAGACCTGAACTCAGAGTAATGGAGATTACCAGTAAGGAACTGAGGCATTGTCACATCATGCGTCTTCCTTGCCCCTCTCCTTACTGGGTGGGAAAATACCCAAGTAGAACAAAAAGGCAAACAGATGGAAACCTAGCCAATTAAATGATGCTAGAAAGACAACATTTATTCAGATATTAACACCTTAGGTGCATGTGTCAGCAATTGACTGACACACGCACATCCTGCCCAGTGCCTCAGTCGGCTATTGGCCGACACCAGGGAGGGTTTAAAAGGATCCCGTGGTGCAAGCACTGGAGGATTTCTTTTATTTTTTTAAATCTGACACGGAATCACTGCCGTGTCTCTGCCTGCCCCCCCCACACCAATTTGTGACAACAGCACGCTGCGAGGCGCTCAAACATCACAATTTTACCCACCTGAGCAGATCCCATAACTTTCCCACACAGAAATTCGAGGAAAATTTGACTTTTTAGCTAAATTTGAAGCTTGCAGGGGATTCTGGGTAAGACAATGTTGGGGGAACCATGCAAGCCACACTTCCCTGGACTCCCCCGGGTTGTCTAGTTTTCAGAAATGACTGGGTTTTGTAGGTTTCCCTAGCTGACCACTGATCCCTGGACCAAAGACACTGGTGACCCCCTTGCAAAACCAGGTCGTTTTGTGATGGATCATTTTGATGCCTCCGCAATACATTTTGGGCCCTCTCCTGTCGCAGGCACTTGGCCCACCCACACAAGTGAGGTAGCATTTTTATTGGGAGACCTGGGGGAACGCTGGGCAGTAGGAGATTTGTGCCAGGCTGGTGATCCAGCACAGAAATATGAGGAAAATGTGATTTTGTTTTAGCTAGATTTGAGGTTTGCAGCACATTCTGGGTAAGAAAACATTGGGGGATCCATGCAAGCCATACCTCCCTGGAGTCCCCCAGAAGTCTAGTTTTCAGAAATGTCTGGGGGGTTTTTGGTTTCCCTAGATGGCCGCTGAGCCCGGGACAAAAAAGGCAGGTGCCCCCCTTGCAAAACCAGTTCATTTTGTGATAGATAATATTGTCTCCACAATACGTTTTGGGCCCTTCCCTGTCACAGGCACTTGGGCCACCCACACAAGTGAGGTAGCATTTTTATCGGCACACCTGGGGGAATGCTGGGTGGTGGAAAATTTGTGCTGTTCCAGTGATCCCACAACTTTCCTACACAGGATTGTAAGGAAAATGAGACTTTTTAGCTAAATTTGAGATTTGCAGGGAATTCTGGGTAAGAATACTTTGGGGGATCCACGTGAACCACACCTCCCTGGACTCCCCCAGGTGTCTAGTTTTATGAAATGTCTGGGTTTGGTAGGTTTTCCTAGATTGCCGCCGAGCCCGGGACCAAAAATGCAGGTGACCCCCTTGCAAAGCCAGGTCGTTTTGTGATAGATAATTTTGATGCCTCCACAATACGTTTTGGGCACCTCCATGTCACGACACTAGGCCTATCCACACAAGTGAGGTGCCATTTTTATCAGAAGGCTTGGGGGAATGCTGGGTGGAAGGAAGTTTGTGGCTTCCCTCATCTTCCAGGACTTGCCATCACAGAAATGTGAGGAAAATATGTTTTTCTAGACAAAGTTTGAGGTGTGCAAATGATTCTGGGTAACAGAACATGGTGAGAGCCACACAAATCACCCCATACTGGATTTCCCTGGGTGTCTAGTTTTCAGAAATGTATAGGTTTGCTAGGTCTCCCTATGTGCCTGCTGAGATAGGGCCCAAAATCGACAGCTATGTACATTGCAAAAAAAACAGTCAGTTTTCAGTGGAAAAATGTGATGTGTCCACGTTGCTTTTTGGGCTGTTTCCTGTCGCGGGCACTAGACCTACCCACACAAGTGAGGTACCATTTTTATCGGGAGACTTAGGGAAATATAGAATAGTAGAACAAGTTTTATTACCAATCGTCTTTCTCTGCATTTGCACCTTACATATGTAAGACTGTGTGTAAGAAATAAGTCATTTTGAGAAATGCCCTCTAATTCACATGCTACTATGTGTACCCACAAATTCAGAGATGTGCAAATAACCACTGCTTCTAAACTCCATATCTTATGCCCATTTTGGAAATACATAGCTTTTCTTGATACCTACTTTTCACTCTTTATATTTTACCAAATGAATTGGTGTTTACCCATTACCAATGAAAAACCATTGCAAGGTGCAGCTCAGTTATTGGCTCTGGGTACCTCGGATTCTTGGTGAACCTACAAGCCCTATATATCTGCATTACCAAAAGGGTCCAGTAAATGTAACGGTACATTGCTTTTGAAAATCTGCCATGGTTAGAAGAAGTTACAGATAAAAACAGACACAAATGGCTGTTTTTTTCAACTCGATTTCAATATTTTGTTATTTCAACTGTTACATTTTATAGGAAAATCTTAAAGGATCTACACAAATGACCCCTTGATGAATTCAGAATTTTGTCTACTTTCCATAAATGTATAGTTTTCCAGGAACCACTATGGGACTATGGGTTTCAGACCCGTTTCTGCCACTAACTGGAAGGAGGTAGAAAGCACGCAAAATAGGAAAAATGGTCTATCTCCCTTTAAAATGCCAAAACTGTGTTGAAAAATTTGATTTTCTGATTCAAGTCTGCCTGTAGCTGAAAGCTGGGAAGATGGTGATTTTAGCACTGCAAACCCTTTACTGATGCCATTTGCAGAACAAAAAACATATGATTTCTTCTACAGTACTTTCTTCCCATTTTTCAAAAAAAAAAGCCAAAGTTTAGCTGTATTTTGGCTAATTTCTCAGTCTCTTCCAGAGGAATCTACAAACCCTGGATATCTTTAGAATCCCCAGGATATTGGAAAAAAGGACACACATTTGGCATAGATACCTTATGTGGACAAAACGGTATAGAGGCCTAAGTGCGAAGTACCCCAAAGAGCCAAATAAAGGCTTAGCACCGGGGTTGGATGTTGGAGAGGGGCTAAAGTCCTAGCAGCGAAGGGGTTAAACAGTGTGATGAACTGCCTTTAGAAACAAATTTACCAAAAAGCAGTTGAAAATCCACTTCCCATCTGTACATGATAATATTTTAAAAATGTATTAGATGAAGCACAAGTGACTGCAATGCAGTTATCCTTCATGGGAGCTCCCTTCAGCGTAGCCCAGGAGGTCGACGTACCTCTGGACAACCTCCCATTGACTTTACCTGGTAAAGACATGTCGGGTTACTCATAAGTGAGGATAAGATTCTGTTTTAGGCATCTCTTTCGCTGGCAGCAGAAGGCTGTAACCTGTGTCTATACAAACCAAATGTGAAAAAAGAGACTGCACCTTCATGAAAAATGCTGTCTTTAAAACATAGACAGATAGCGCTCTATGAAAATCAAAAGTGTGTAACTTCTCTTCTTCCTGGGTGGAAGGATTGGGGAAATAAAATGGAAAAACCAAAACCTGAGATACATGGAAGTCCAATGGAACTTTGGCCGCAAATGTAGACTTCTGTCTCAAGATAACCTTTTTGTAAATAAACAACAAAGAAAAGGGTCAAAACAAAGCAATGTCCCTAATTTGCCACTACTGCAACCTGAACAAATAACAACCAGAAAGAGAACCTTATAGGAGAGAAAAGTAAGCTTTACTGATCCTAATGGTTCAAGAGACATAGGGCCACATGCATCAAGCAAAATACCGGTCGCAAACGGGCCGATCCGCAGAATCGGCCCCTTTGCGACCGGTATTTTGACATTTGGGATGGATCAACCCAAAAGCAATTCGCAAAATAGGTAATCACAAATTTTGCAATTACCTATTTTGCGAATGCCGTTAGGGAATCGCAAATTGCGATTCCCTAAATGCGATGCATTGGCAAATTGCGTTTTCGCAATTTGGAATCGCAAATTACCATCAACTTCAAGTTGATGGTAATTTGCAATTCCTCTGAAAAATGCAAAAAAATGAATTTTTCAAAGTGCATTGTGGTGCATACACATGCCCTTAGGGCATGTGTGTGCACCACATGTGCATACTTACCTTTTTTGGGGGTGCATCAGGGTGGCCTTTTGGCCCCCTTGGACCTTTGAAATTGCGTGCGCAATTTGCGAGTACCTATTTGGTACTCGCAAATTGCGAATGCAATCCCATTCATTCCTATAGGCCTCTAGCCCATAGGAATGAATGGGAAGCCATTCCTTAATAGCAACTCACAATTTGCGATTCGCTATTAAGGAACATGTAGGAATCGCAATTTTTTTACGAAACCTACATGCATAGGTAATTGCGACTCCTTAATAGCGATTCCTTAATAATCGCTATTAAGGACTCGCAATTCCTACCTTTGAAGCATGTGCCCCATAGATTCCAAAGCTCTCAACACCAATAAAAGTCCTAAGTAGGAACAGGACAATGAATTACTGGGCATGTAATAAAATAACCTCTTAACAATCTGGATACCAAAGGATCTAATTTCTCTAATTCTGGTTTCCTAAATGCTCTAATAGCTGTTCATTTACGAAGCAGTGTGCAAACTGCAAGCCCAAACTAAACCCATTCTGCAAGAAGTTGAGAATCCTCATCGAGTCAGACAGACTAGGGGATAGACACTTCAGGGAACACCGACTAGCAAAAGACCTCCAATGCCTTAAACAGACCTTTAATGTAGTAGGCTGTCTGGACTGTTGAATCACTATAGCAACTTCTTTTGTACAACCTAAAGCATGAAGTTTTATCCTCTCAAGCCCCAAAACCGCCAGCTGACATCTTGCCAGAGGTACTCTATTGAGGATTGATGCTAAGAGAGCTGACAGCTCCAGAGGAAGAGGCCAGTGGAGAGCCACTGATAGTTGAAGAAGAAGAGGAAACCATTTAAACTGGGCCAGAATGGAACCACCAACAGAATCTGAATTGATCTTCCATTACCTCGGGAATCCAGGAACTGGGATGAAAGGCGTACAGAAGATTCTGGGACACTGGATTGAAAATGTGTCTACTGCCAAAATTCCGGGGGCTGGTGCAGGACTGCAATAATTTGTAACCTGGCAAATCTCCATGGTGGCAAAGCGGTCCAGCCAAGGAGTACCAAACTTCTCTGTTAACTGATGGAAGATACTTGGATGCAGAGTCATCTAAACTGATGGGGGGGGCTAAGGACTGACTCAGATGGTCCACAAGCAAGTTCTCCATCCCCGGAACATATACTGCTTGTAAAGAAAGGAAATGCTGCTTCACCCAAAGACAAGTGACTTGGGTCAACTGAGGTAAGGCCGAAGGACCTGTTCCCAGTGGCGTTAAAGATAAATCCTGACCATCTGATTGCCTGTGCAAATTAGAACTGACTGATTAAGAATCATTGGAGCAAAATGAAGAAATACTAGATGCACTGCCATTAACTCTTTGCAGTGAGACGACATCTGAACCTGCAACAGTGTCCACCTTCCCAGAACTTGGTGGGTCTGAAGCGTTGGCTCCCACCCCTCCCGCTGGTATCCTTAGTAATTACTTTGCCAGAGGGGAGAAGAAAGGAAGATCCCTTGATCAATAACAAGGACTCCTCTTGAAGCCAGCATTGTTGGTCCAGAGTAACCTACGATAGAATGGGAAACTGTAGAAAGTAATCCTGAGATCTTGAAACCCAACATCTCAACAGGTATCGGGCCAGGATGCAAATATGCAAATGCGCCCAAGGAAGGATCACTACTATAGAGACCATGTTTCCCTGAACTACAAGTCAATCATTCCCTGGCTGAAACCTCAGGTTTTGCTAGCAGGGAAGGCAGATGACTTTAATGCTTCTCTTTCTGTGGTTGGGAAGAAATATCTTACCTACTGTAACATAGATGGAAATCTCAATGAGCTGAATTCTCTTTGATGAAACCAGATTGGACTTGTCCATGGTCACTAGGAATCAGAGCCTGTATAGAGTCTAGAAGGTCTTCTTGCAATCTTCTGATATCTTAGAAAAAGAATAAGAAGCAATCAGCCAATCATTTAAGTCAGGGAATAACCTAATACCTTCTGCATGTGCTCCACCCACCTCAGGAAGCAGAGCCTTCATGAGAGTCCTTGAAGTTGATGCCTGACCAAAAAGCAGGGCTTGAAATTGAAAGGACACAAAACAAAACAAATTGCAACTACACAAAAACAAAGGAATCTGTGTGAGCTTCTGTGAATGGGGATGTACAATAAGCATCTTTCAGATCTATGGAGTTTAAGAAATCGTCCTTCCTCCCCAGAGGGAGAATTGCATCCATAGTCACCATTTTGAATTTCCGATAAGGAATAAATTAGTTAAATTTCTTGAGATGCAACACAGGCCTGATAGTCTCCTAACAAGGAAAAGGATGAAATTAACACCCCTCCTTTTTTTCCGCCTGTGGAGCTGGGATTATAGCGGATTTGGATAGAAGATCTTGAATTCCTTCCCATAAAGCTGATTGTTGCAGAGGGTCTTTGGAAGTAGAGTTTGGCAAAACATGCTGGGTGTTGAGAGGAGATGTGGATCAAAAACCCTTCTTGAACCCTCTTAACTGCCCATCTGTCACCAATTTCTTCCCGCCAAGCCTGAGAAAAATATGTACCTTGACCCCCTACTTGAACAGCACACCATCAGAAGAAGCAGCAGCTGCACCCAACATATCAAAGGAAACATCTGCGAGTACTCTCATTTGCTGCTCTATGATAGAGAGAGTCTCAGAAAAGTCATTACCTTGCTGAATTTGGGCAGCCAAGGTTTGGAAATCCTTTAAGAGACATTAGAATGCATAACTAGTATAAGTACTAGTTCTAATTCCAAACTTCTTCTCAGCATATGCTATCTTAATGGCTATCTCAACAACTTTCTTGCCTAGTGGATCTGCTGGTGGAGCATCTTCTGCCGCCAGCATGCTCTGGGAAAACAGACCCACCACGAGGGAATCCACTTATACCAGAGGGAGAAACTCTTCAGTAAATTTCTGAATTGGATAACGTCTTGACACAAATCTCTGAGAAGACTATATCTCCACATTTTCCCAATCATGCCTCATAACCGGGATCAGGCACTTTCCACTGATATTGACTAAAGAAACCCTCTTCCTGAGGCTCCTCCATTGCAACTGGCAAGGTAATATTTACCCTGATATGCTGCAGAACTTCTGAAAGTTTAGGACCTTGAACAAACCGACCATTGAACTCCTTCTCCTCATCATCACCATTGACTTCAGCTAAAGTGGGTACCACCCTGGGAAATTTAGAAAGAGGTGAAAAAGCCTCACTACCAGCAAAAACTGCCTCAAAACCAGTCTAAATCATATGCTGACTCAACTCCACAGTAATTATACCTGAAGAGGCCGGCTGAGCCTCCTACGCATCAGATCAACATGCTTTCGCTTGTCTGTTGCCTTGGTAGAACTCCATAATGCTGCTTAGTATGCACTAGATGCCCACAAGGAAAACACTTATTAAAGTCTTGGTTGCTAGCAACTTCCTGCTTTATAGCGTTGCCTAGCAACCAGGGCTCCAAATCTCACAAGATTCCCTCTAAACAATACAGCATAAATTTAAGTAGACCTTGTGCTCGCATCTACTGATTACACAAGAAGTCCACCACTAAAGCAGGTGCTGACAACCAGTGTGACATGCCTCCCACTTTTTGAGCAGGTCTTCAAGACTTGTGCCCCCATTATTGCGCCCTACTTTGCGATGGCGTAGTTCATGAGGATAATAAAGGCAAATTAATTGGAAACTTGCTTACTGAAGTTTAACATAACAGATTTAAGGAAGAAATTTACCTGTTTCAGAAACCACCCTCAAACTTTGTAAAATTAAAAAACAGGAGGAATAGAGTGACAAGTTTGTCTGTTTATACTGGTCAGCGAGAAGCTGAAGTTAGCCATCTTGCTGGTATTTTTTATTTGTGCTATGGTAGAAACCATTTCTGCTCATAAGATTGGCATCTCACCCATTAAGGACTGGGATGAGGAATATGGCCATAGAGGTAATAATAGAAACATTTGCCTCACGCTAGAATACTAGGCCTTGGTACCATCTGTGCTGGCACAGCGCAGCGTTATATTCCTTTCTAGTGCAACCTCTCAGTGATTTAGTCACCAAACAGCTCGGATCTGTTTCTGACAAATAGGTTATGGGCCATATTAATCAAAGGGCTGCGCTGCTTTTGAACCACCAAGAGGGGTCAAGCGCGACGCAACCCTTAAGTGCGATCTTATCAAGCCACGCAAGGCCACCATGTGTGGCCCTGTGTGGATTGATAACTCAAGAGTAACGCAACGCAGAGCAAATCACTGTGTTACTCTGCCCCAGGGAGGCGGTCCATGGGTGGTGCATTGGTGTATCCATGCAACACCCATGGATTTTGATGCATTCTCGACATTTACCAGAAGTGGTAGAACTGGGAATGGGCCAAAACTGCTACGCCTCCTCAGGTGTGGGTAACGAGGTGTAATACCTTTATTTCTCCTCATTTTTTAGGTCTCGCCTACGCAGCGCATGCGCGCTGCATAGGAAGGCCTTTAGCCGTCGCTCTGCACATTTTCAAGCACTGCACTCGTGCTTGTGGCAGCATCCACCTTGCGGGAGCGAGCAGCGGCGCGCCACAAGCACGAGTGCAGTGCTTGAAAAGTGAAGCCTGCGCGCGCACGCACGCACCACTCCCGGGCTTGTTTTCTGTAGGCAGCTTGCTCCTCATTGGCTGCAATACGTCGCTGTAGTGCCCGTAGCGGTGGTTCTCTCTCTCCTCCACTCTCCCTGATCCACTCTCTCCTGCTCCTTTCGCTCTCTAGTTAATCTTCGAGAGAGTGACTGAAGCTTGCACTGTTATTGACGTACTATGCTGGATTCATGTCAGTGACCCTTGTACTTCTGCTCTCCACACTTTACCTGGTTTCTGTGTCTAGGGGTGGTTTTCACTGCTCTGTGCTGCAGGTATTTAGTGTGAGTGCACGTGGCACTGCTGCCTGTTGAGCTGGTCCCGTTCCTTGTCTCTGTTGCACTGACACCGTTGTTTCTGCTTGTGTCATAACTTGTGTGTTTGTATTGCGAAAAAGGCCTACACTCCGAGTCCACAAGATGTCGTTTGCATTTAGTGTAACTTGAGAAAAAACGTCTTCGCTACACAACAGCCAAACTATAAGCTTTGTTCATGTTTTGCGTGACCAGTGTGTTTGCTTTGTAAATCTGAAGGATTTAAGAGTTGGAGGCATTTTTATTTTCCTCTTTATATATTTTGGTTACGTATATTTTTGCAGAAATTATACAATTTCATATCGGCTTTTGTTCTTTCTGTGCTAGCTCCTGAGAACTGATTGCTCATGGATGGTAACCTCTTTAGAGCAGAGAGGGCGGCAGATAGTGTCTTCTTCAGAGGCGCCCTTCAACAGCTAAAAACTGCTCTTCTTTGTGAAGCAAAGGAAATTATTGATCAACGACATCCAGCGAACATGTTCCCAACACATGATATGTGATTTTGGAGAAACAGTTGCCTTGTGTTGTACAACCTCTATTTACGATTAGTTGCAAAGATTAACCTGCTTCTGGAGAAAGGTGGGCCTGGAATTCGACAAACCTCTGTATACCAGGGCCATAGTTTTGAATTCTGAGCGTTCTTTAACGAGGGGAATTTAAAAGGACAAGTGTCTTTTACCATGCTAGACTTCATTCACTTCGACTAGCTTATAGAATGTACCTAGTATATTTATTGTTTGCAGTGTGTTCATTTGTTTTTTTTCCTTCTTAAACATTCATGTTTATCGGTATTGTCAAATGTGCAATTTAAAAATAATAATAATGGACTTCTCCTCTGGTGTCTTAGAGTATGCTGAGCAGTTTCAGTGTTTTGTATCCACTGGCAGTCGCTAGATTTTCCTTTGATGAACCGGTTTAAGTGTTTACCCTGAAGTTGTGATTTCTCCTTTGAGTGATGCTGCATGACCTCTGGCTTCTTGGAAGAACAGTTAGACTGTTAATTAGACATCGACTCCAACCTTACATTGTCAAAGTCTGTCAACCCTCTTGTGAGTTGTAGGAGTTTTCTGAGGTCAAAAGTTAATTAACAACACACACTGCATACTTTTATTTATAGAGAGAAAAAGTCCCCAAAACACACTATTTTGCTAATGGTTTCTGAACTAAGCAACCATGGCAGATTTTTGTTTTTATTCAAATCACATTTTCGAATACTACAGGTGAAGCTATTTTTTTATTTTATTATTCTTTTAAAAATATATGGTTAATAGCTACTTGGCTATTTTGGTGGTGTAGGTACCTTTTGTGTGTCTTGCATTAAAAGGTGCCTCTAGTTTGATCGAAAGGTCTTTCTGTACCGCATTGGACATCATCACCAGACCTGGCCATGACTTTTCCACTCTGGGACTTGTTGGTTAAACAAGCATTGGCATAGCCAATAGGTCTCGCCTTTGGGACCTTATAAGTGTTTAGCCATGCAACAGTTGATGTTGTTGCACCAAGGATATTGCGCTGGATAACTAAACACTTATAAGGTCCCAAAGGCGAGACCTATTGGCTATGCCAAAGCTTGTTTCCTCTTTCTATGTGTGCTGCATGCCGCACATTAGAAAGAGAAAAATGCCTCTGGGGATTGTTTTGTGTGCAGGAAGGTGTCCCTTCCTGTACAAAAACAATCATACATGCAGTGCAGGCACCCAAGCACCATAGTGCAAGAGTGTCTGCATTAGCGCTTGGCAGCACATTGTGTGCCAGTGCTGGGAAAAGGCAGGAATGTGCCGCATTATGTTAACTATGGCACATTCCTGCCCTTTCCCTGACGGACAGCGCTGCGCAGCAAGGTGGCTTGCTGCGCTGTGTCACATAATGATAAATATGCCCATACGTGTTCGCAGCCCTGGTATGGCTGGCTCAGCCTTTCATCCTACTGAGACCAACAGTCAAGTACAACATCAAGGAGCTGAGAGTTATGTGTCATTTACAGCTGAGGAATCCTGACCTCAGCATAATGAAGTTATGCTCCCCACCACTGACAGGCTGGTTACTTTGTACCGAACTCACGCTATCACCTTATCTGCAGAGGCACACTATGAAAGCGGTGACAGATGAACTTGGAGAATTCAAGGACAGAAAAGTGCAGGGCCTTACGAACAGGAATTAGCCTGGCTAGAACAGCAGCACCTTGAAACTCTGAGAGGAAGAGGAAAAACATTAATGGATGCAGGAAGTACTTAGATCTTTTTGTTTGCAGTTCACTATCAATGACCCAACAACATTTTGATGCGTGTCTATGGAGCAGGACGGGGCAGATGCATGTGGTAATGTGGGACTGTACAACTGAGTGTGTAGACCAGTGGTTTATAACCTGTGGTCCGGGGGTCTGCAAAGACTATTTAGGGTGTCCACAACTGCGTAGGAAATTAAATAATATTAACAGATTAATAAAGTTTATTTAAATAAGGAAGCAACATTTTAAAATTTAAGACGTTCTGTAAATGTGAAGGAACTGGAGGCTAAAAATTAAGTCAGTATCCTCAGATAGATTCATGAGAGCAAAGTGCATCAAACAGAATATAATATTGACGATGGGTGGCATCAATTGAATTTAGGAATGCCCCAACCTTCCCATTAAAATTAAAAGTTAGTTTAAAAAAAAAAATATGTGGATTAAATAAAATAGTTCTTTTCATTCCTATATTTGTTTGATGAATGCTTGTTTCTGTATTCTTTTTTGTATTGTTATGTGGTTCAGATCATCAAAAATGCAGAGGCAGGGGCGAGGGGCCCCACTTCCAGTAACTCAGTGGGGGTCCCCGGATTATTAAACGCGGGTCCACAGAAGTTAAACGTTTAAGAACCCCTGGTGCCGACAAGCAGGGCCGGCGCTAGGCATGGGCAGTGTGGGCAGCTGCCCAGGGCCTCGCGCTCAGCTGAGAAACAGGGGGCCCCGCTTCACCGTGAAAGGCCACACTTTCACAGTAAGCCCAAGCGTGGTGGCATTCCTGGGGGGAAGGAGCAAACAGAATGGGGCTGGTACAGCAGCTGGGGCCAGCAATTATGTTGGCTCAGTGTCAGGGGCGAGGCAGCGCCTCTGTTAAGTACCGGCCATTTTAGGCGCCCTTTCGGCATTTTGTTGCTAGGTGACCGAAGGCCCCTTTGTTTCCAGGACCAGCCGGACACAGGTAAGGAGAGGTGGGTGAGGGGAGGAGGGAACAGCCAGATCAACTGGCTTTTGTAATCTTTGCATCACACATAGCAAAGATTGCTTTGATGTGAATGCGCATTTAAAATGTATGTAGAACTGGCGGTGCTAGGGCAGTGTTGTGCAAAATGTCTCGTTCTGCTTCAAGGCCCAGGGGAGGGGGGCCCCCCTTTCCTGGGCCTCGAAGCGCTGGAGCCAGCTGTAAGGTCTAGGTGTGGGGGCCCCCTTCCCTGGGCCTTGTAGCCATTACTCCCTCTTTCCTCTCCTTTCATTTATTTGGTCCTCCGTGAAATTGACCAAAAAAGAAAAACACTTTGCTGGAAATGTCTTTTTGGGAAATTTTTCTATTGCAAAGTGCACCCTCGGGATGGAGAAAAATAAAAGTTTCAAAATGTGAAAAATAACTAAATAAAGGAAGACAGAGTGGGTCGCAAAGTGGCCAGATTAATTTTATTCACACCCAAAACACATTAGCGCTACTTTACAGAGTTTGCCAGTGAAGCGCTACTTTTATTTTCTCTTCTTTCTTTGAACAACATTGTTTTCCCAGGGTGGGGAAGTGCACCATTCCTGGAGGTACTGCAATACCTGGTTGATGGGTTGATTGGAAAATAAAATGCGTACCGCGGCTCTGTGTTCACGGATGTGGTCTTTTTAAACCATACTGCTTATGATTTGTAAGGATATAAGTAATGAACATTGAAATGGGTCCCTTCTGGGCCCTGTAGTCATGTCCTTAACATTTCAGGCAAAAGCACTCACTGATTTCTGAATAATAAGTGCAAAAGCGTTAAGGTAACCATGCTGTTCCTTCCTACATTTCACATGTGTTACTTAATCTTGCATTCCCTATGAGTGTTTGCTTTTTCCAGGATGTTGTTACTTTTTTTTTTAGGCAGCATATTACTCTTAATTAATCGTAATTTTTAATTGTGTCACATCCAGGTGTTTATAGCGAGGCACAATTGGGTTGTAGTTGAAGGCAGTGCGAGTTTCTCTCAGTGGGGCAGTATGGTGTTCAGGGGGGGGGGGAAAGGATTGGCACTATCGTCAGAGCTGACGAATATGGGACTGGTGAACCAGGTTCAGCCGTCCTGACCAGTCTCCCAGACCAGTCTCTTGAGGGAGCACATTCCTGCGCTAGACCTTAGAAGGTCCTGCTAGACTATAGAAGCCCTGGTGTCTTAGCACCAGCAGGTGGACCATAGTGGTGGCAAGTGTGGGTTAACCTTGAAGGCCTGTCCACCAAACTCCATGCTGAAGTTCACCTCCAGTCTTGCGGGCAGGCCTATGAAACAGCACACCTTAGAGCAGCAGTGACCCTGCCACTGAGGTCACAGGACCCTTGAGAAGGGCTGGCTCTAGGGCTGTGCAACCGGTGCGATCGCACCGGCCGCTGACTTCGGGTGGGGGCATCATGTTTGCAAGTATATTATGTTTTTAAAAGCACTTGCTGCCTCCTTCCTGGCCTCCAGCAATTTTCGACAACAATAAAAATGTCATGATAACTCCATTGATTAATGTTCTTCTTAGAGAGAGATGGAATTTTGTCAAGTGGAAGTTTTGACTCCTGAAAAGTAAGCTCAGAGGGTTGATGTGCTTGCTGCATAGAACATGTACCACGCAGATCACAAAGTGCACATAATGTAAATAGATCAGTGGGTTACTGCTTTTGTCAGTGAGATCCTTTTGTTACTTGCAGTTTATAAGTCAAAAATCTTAACATAGAACAGTGAGCTATTAACTGTCATCTTAGAGCTGCATGCAAACTGAAAGGTATAAATTAGAGCGTTATGGTTATTTCCCCAGTCTTTGATTATCCTAATGTTGCAAAAAGGGTTCATTTGGATAGAAATCAATTCTGGTTATTAAAGAGAAACCCCAACCATGATATTACGTTCTAAATTCATAGTTTGTGTTTCTCCAGACCAATCACAATTAAATTATTCTGCCTACTAGTATGATTGTCATGTGACTCCTACACCTTGTAGTCCTTTGTCTTATCTAACATTTCCTATACAGTGTTTTACATACGTATGATTGATTGTCTCTGTGTAATGTGTGTGATGTAAAGTGGTCTGACACCCTACACTGGCGCTGTAGATCAAATTAATGCATCTGAGCGAGAATGTGGTTGCGGAGGCTTGATGGGCACTGTTGAGGGAATATGTGGCAGAGGGAGTCATTGGGGGGGCACCAACAAACATTGTCGCACAGGGCTCCACCAGCACTAAAGCTGGCCTCTACCACTTCCTACAGTTCCAACACTAAATCAAAAACATTGATTTGAAAACCCCTTGAATCTGCAGCATACCTTCAAGTCAATGTATATTTAGTAGTGGTCTCGGTGGTTCTAAGTATTTTTTTAAATTTATTGTATCAATCTTTATTTGTTTGCAATGGTGTCTTGTATTTTTGTAATATATGTGTTGTGTTTTTGCACTTAACATAATTCTGGCGAGTAAAGAGCCCACACACAAAAAAGACTGTCCTACGAGTCTTAGCATGTGCGTATGGGATACTGGTGAGAGGATTTACGTTAAAACAACTTACTAACTATTAATGTCATACTAAGGTGGCACAATAATGGCACGGAAAGATAACGGAGCCTTTTGAAATTTGCATTCTAAGTATTTTTTTTTAATTTATGTACAATCTTTGTTTGCAATGGTGTCTTGTATTTTTGTAATATATGTGTTGTGTTTTTGCACTTAACATAATTCTGGCGAGTAAAGAGCCCACACACAAAAAAGACTGTCCTACGAGTCTTAGCATGTGCGTATGGGATACTGGTGAGAGGATATACGTTAAAACAACTTACTAAGTATTAATGTCATACTAAGGTGGCACAATAATGGCACGGAAAGATAACGGAGCCTTTTGAAATTTGCGATTATATCCATGGTGTGAGGGTTTTTGTCTTGTTTAATTTTATATTTTGAATGATCCCACCCCTCATTACCTCAACAGGATCTCTCCCCTTTATGAGACAGAACTGGAATTTTTATCATGCACTCATCTGAAAACAATCATGGAATCTGGAAACATGGAGTAAAAAATATCCATCTTTTTGAGACCTGCACCTAGCTTTTCCATCCAATGTGACAAATGTAATCCATTTAATACAGTCTTCAAATATATGGACTTATTTCACTTGCATATTTATCTTTTTGTCCATGTTACTGATATCCACATTAGGTCTCTTCAGTGATGCCAAATAAGATCAATAGTCCTGCGATGTCACTTTCTGTGATGTCACTTCTTGTGATGTTACATGCAAATTAGAGGGGCCTCACATCTTCCCTCTCGCCCGGGGCCCCAGAAGTTCTAGGACCGGCCCTGCCGACAATGGCATATATGAGGACACGAACGTTTGCTGTATCAGTGGGATGAACTAAAAACATGTGCTAAAGGAGTAGTGCATTTACTAAACGCCATACGTCTGCATGATTTGTGCTCTCTTCAACACTAAACCAATGAGACTCAATAAAAGAATGCTTTCAATTCGTATTCCGGAGTGCCCCTTTTCTTTCCCGCTGGCATGCGCTTCCATCTAGTGGTAGTAAAGCGCCACTACAGCCAAAACTAAACGTAGTCATTTGCTTTACTGCTTTCATCCGATAAAGCAAGACTGTTTACTCAAAAACATGTTTCCTACAAATGGAGTATTTTGAAAGTTTATATAAAGCTGAGTAATTGTTAAGTTATGATATTGTGTAATTATTTTTTCGTACAATGACAATCTTGAGTTTGTTGATATACAGCAGCAGACAGAGTGCTGCACAGAGAAAGAGGGCCAGAGTATTTCAGGTTTGTCACTGTGTACCTTACGTTACGTGCTTGTGCTGCAGACAAAATACATCTTATGAGAAGACTTATTCTACGGGCTACTACCAGAGGTACGTATCCCTCAGGCGGCTTTCGTCCTTGGGAGTAGATGGGAGATGCTGACCATAAATGTCAGTGCCCCATCAGTTTTTTTTGCAGATTTATATAGCGTGAACTCGACCCAAAGGTATTGTAGCGCTTTACATGAGCACCAGTTACGTTACACAAGGACATCAAAACTTTCCCTTCTACCTGTCTGCTCTTTCATAGGAGAAAAGTAGCGGCGAGGCGAACGGTCTACTGCAGCAATTGAATAAATGAATGGATGAACGAAAACTATTAAAGTGCGTGGCTACTCCACGCAGTAGGAGCTAAACCTACAGGGGGACGCACACAAGCTGCCCTTGTAACGCGAAGTAAGAGATAGGTTTTTAGTGCCTTTCTGAACGCCGATTACTGAGCAATGGCACGCAATGAGAGGGGAAGCAAATTCCACTCTTTATAACAAAACAAACACCAGTCAGGGAGAGATGGAGCAAAAGCAGTGGCGAAGCAAGGGTAATTTGAATCAGGGCGGGCCCTAAATCGGATTGACCGGGATAGCGTCAGGGACGGAAAGAAAATTTGGTGTTTGTTGTGGGGGCGGGTGTCGTTGCGGTGTGACGGCAGGAGGTGTGAGGAAGATGAGGGCTGTGTATGGGTCGGGGCCCTAGCCCCCCATGCAGTTAGTATACCACTGTGTCTGCATGGTCATTCTATCTAGAACTGGTCCAAGGCACATGCATGAGTCCCCTTTTATTGGCAGGGTCACCTGACCGGTGATACCTGTGATGGATGGGTGTGGGGTGTGTTGAAGCCAGCCCTCTAGGAGTGGCTGGTGGAAACACATCTTTTACAAAGGCTAGAACATGACCAGCCAGTCACTACATCCCTCCCAAACTTTATTAAAAATGGGACGAGTCCAACCTGTTTGAGAGAACAAAACAACAAAACAGAAACTTTACTGAGTTTATTCAGGTTGCTTGCAGGACAGGATGAGTGGAGAGGTGCAGCTGGGAGCACCAAGCATTACGGCATGCCTCCGTTGTTTTAACCAGAATACTCTGGGCACGAACAGCAGTGTAGATGAAGTCCAGATTTCTCGCTCACCAGTCCAAGTTGTCACAGTCCACCTGGGCACTGTGGGTCCTGTCCCACCTGGTCTAACTGCGTGGAAGTCTATTTACAATGTTCGCTGTGAGGGTGCATTTGGAGAAATAGTGGAGTCTGCTGCTGATAGGTCTTCAACGGTGCCCTGGCTCCATGTTTAGCAAGCCTCCAAAGACAGATGACATCAAAGCGACTGTTGAAGAATCTTCCTCGGATACCACAGGCTTCCAGCTGCCCGATGGTGGAGCAACTTCCGGCTTCCATCTCTCACCAGGATTCCCCTCTCTTACCAGGATTCCCCTCTCACGGGAATCCCCTGTGGTCCTCCTCACCGGGCTTCCATGGGACTGTGCAGTATACCTCCCATGCCACACCATAGGGCCATGGGGAAACCACCATCAGTCCCACCTTCAAGTCACTCGCTCCAACTCAAAGGTAGTTGTTTCAGGGTCGGTGTACTCCTACCATCCAGGCTCTGGTGCACAGACATCTACAGAACAGTCTTTGGTGTGACCCAGTATCCTTGTGCACTTTTGTTGCTTCCTGATACCTGTCGTTGAGTGGCTGAAGACACATGTCTCTTAGCGTAACTCCTCTCTCATGGGAATCCCTTGAGGCCCTTGCCCCTGGATTGCCACGGGACTGCGTGGGCTGTGCAGGCCTCTCATAGGCATCGCCAAGGGGTCACTGAAGAACACCCAACAGGGCCACATCCAAGCCTCACGTGCAATCCCAAGGGTGGATCGTCCAATGGTCACGATTGCTCTCACCAGCAGCCATCAGGTTCACCGGTGCACACAGCTGGTTCCTGGGTGGCCAGCCTCCCATGGCACCAAATATGCCTCATTGACCTCTGGGTGTTTCATAGGCACAGGGCTCCACTCTAGATGTCCAGTGTTCTTTGGATGTTCTTAGGGATGCACTTGATTGCGATAACACTCACAGTTCTTATTCAGTAATTTGCGGTGTGCCAGGTGTCTACTACACACCATTTTCTTCTTCTTTTCCGTCGTACTCATGCCACACTTTCCTTCTCCTTTTCCATCTTCTTTTCTTCCCTTCTTCTCCTCTTCCTCCAGACCAGGCCTTTCCATGTGACGTGCACTTCACTTGGACCTTCATGGTCAAATCCTACCCCCTAGGACTGACTATCTTCTCCGGATTCTTCCCTGATGAGACCTCTCAATGTGATCTTCTTTTCACAGGGACCTCCCTGGTCATATCCTGTCCTTTCTGTAGGACTTGACTCTTTCCTTGGACCTCTCACAGGTCTCCTCTACGTGGACCTCTCACAGGTCTCCTCTTCATGGACCTTTCACATGTCTTCTCTTCATGGACCTTTCACAGGTCTCCTCTTCATGGACCTCTCACAGGTCTCTTCTTAAAGGACCTCTCACTGGTCTCCTCTTCACTTGAGGACGCACTCTTTGTGCCTCAAGGCTATGCCGTTGTAGCACTTGCTCCTGCCTCCACTCAGGCAGACTTCACTGGGTCTGTCACACCCTGTGACGACATTGGTCTTCTTTCACCCAGGGTTCTCACTCCCGGGCTCCTGCCATACTGTCCGATGTCCAGACGCATCCCTTGATGCCACTCTGACCTTATGCCCTTTCTTTCTCTTCTTGGGGGCTCTCCACTGGCGCCTTGCACTCCCATTCTTCCGACTTACATTAGTGCGTGTTCACCACTAGGGCCTGTCTCCTTTCACCGGGGACTTTCCTTGCCAATGGGTGACCTCGGCACTCTGACAAAATGCACACTGCGTAGTCTCTGGGGACAAACACCCATCTCTTGCTGCATTTACAGGGGTTACCACTCTCCTCTGCCGCCTTTTGCATCACTCCCTTGTGCTGTCACCATACTCTTGCCAGCTTTTCTGGTGTGGGCTTCTTTGAGCATCTCCCTCTACTGGCGAACACAGTCGGTCCCCACTTTTTCTCTCCATGCTGCAGTTCTGGGTTCTGGGCAACAGCACCCCTCTTTGCACTGCGGGCAATTTCCTTTGTCCCAGTGGTACTTGACTGCTGCAGTGACCACCCATGACCACTAGGCGTCACCACAGCGTCTTCATAGGCCCAGGCAGCTTTTTTTGGCAGGAGCATTTGTGGGCAGCTTGGGGCTCTTTTACTTCCTGGTAAAACATTTGGTATCCCACCAGGGCATGTGGCACTCTCTCAACACTGCTGTGCTCAACCTGTCTCGAACGCAAGGCACTGCCGGTCAGTCTCTCTCATTATCTGTAGGCCCCAGCAGCCTTCCCTGTGCTGCGGGCCATTCATTTACACCCCCTTTTTGTTTTCTTTTACAGGTGCCGTACTGACAAATGACCATTAGGTGGCACTGTAGCAGTATTCCTAGGCCCCAACAGCTTCCCTGATGCTGCGGGCCTCTTTGCTCTCTCCACTGGAGTGTTCCTTGCCGCGGGGGAGGGCTACTCTCATGGCTGCTGACAACCAAAAGGTATGTGCGGGCACAACGGGCTATTTCTGTCCTTTTCTAGGGCCGGTGCGGGTCTCTCTCCGCATTAGTGCAGCCCTACCTTCCAATATCCGATGCTCCCCAGGGCACAGTGATGGTCACGTAGGAGGCAGACCACTCTCCCTGAACAGACATCGTTGGCAGCTGGAATGCCTCAAAGGGGTACACTCGTCTCTCGCCGTAGCAACAGTACTCCTCACTTCCTTCTTCTGGTAGTACACGTGCAAGGCTGCGGATGCTGGCACTGAGCTCTGTCATGTCCTGCCATGTCGGGAAGGCTTCCCTCTTCCTACTTCACTGGGAGCAGACGGCGGCAGGCGGAGCAGCATGCGGGCGCCTCCTCAATTCGGATTATGGGCATACACTTGCCCTTGAATGCTTTGAGGGTCCTGGAACGTATTCACTTCGTCTGCACTGACCCTGCCGGTGCTTTCTCACCGGGCGGCCTGACACCCTTCACAGTCACTCAGGGGCCTTCGCAATGTACAGCACTATACCACGGGGTCTTCACTCGCCTCGTGCCAGCTTCCACACCACAGTGGACACCCACCTAATGGGCAGTGCTGGTTGCCACCACTTCTCTTCGCGCTGCCTATGCTCTTATCCCCAGAAAAGCAGGCTAATTTTTCTGACCCCTGCGGGCGTTGCCGATGCGGGAGTAAGTCGGGGCATTGCATGTCGGCAGCCTGAGGCACCACTAGCTCAGTGTTCACACCAACAGTTCACTCCCATTGTTCTTGTTTCAGTCACTACAGGCAGGGGTTTGGTGGGGTGCTAACAATTACATTAAGTGCTAATTACAAACTCTTTCACGGGACCCGATTGGAACCAAGTGGGATGGATGAGCTGCTGTTTGCATGACATTGTCAGGCAGCTTCCTGCTGTGCCCCCCTTGGAATATTTGGCACCCAGGGCCTGGGCCCAGTTCGCCCATGCCCAAGGCTGGCCCTGCCTTGAGTGCTAATTGCATGAAGGAAAACAGAACTCCTTACCCCATTTTGGTCGTAAAAAATATCCATACTTAGTGTAGCAAGGGCCCCTCGTGCCCCTAGGTTGTAGTGCCACTGCACCTGCTGAACTATTAATAGATTTGTCCCTGGACAACAGTGTTAATGACAGCTAGATAACTCACACAATATCATCTGCAGCTTTTCTCCATGCAAGAACCCCCAGAACTGCACGTCCAAACAAACTGAAAAGGTATATTTGAATGGCCAGGGCCACACACATCAAATGAACAGTGGATGTTCCAGCTGCTGGGGTTTACAGATCATCAGGTCCAAGAATTAACCTTTATCTCTGTGCAAGCAGGAGCGTCCCGCGCAGGTAAGAGTGGTAGGGCGGGATGGGGGGGAGTGGACATACGACGATGAGGGAAAATTAAATATTTAATTTTCCCTCATCATCGTCTGTCGAGTCCCCACCGGACCTGCCCCACCACTCTTACCTGCACAGGTCGCTCCTGGGTGCAAGCCATGGTTGGGCAAATCGGTTGCAGTAAGTGATGGGTCATGCTGCATCGCGCTGAGCCTCCTCTGCATTCTGTTTGTTTATTTTATACAATCCCTTGCTCAATGGGACCCTTTTGAAGTAGCAGTGCCTCCTGGGGAGCCAGGTGGACAGAGGAGCTATGAGCCCTAAGGCAAGTGCACGGGCACAATGGACTATGCGGTTCTAGTTTGTGCTGAATGCGATGTAATCTATGCACCGGTCTACCCGGAGCTTTAAGCAGACACTCAGCTGGGGTTAGTAAATCATCACTTGTAACACATAGTGTCCTCACGGTAGACAAGAACCATTTGCATATATGTCGGAAGGAGTAAAGAAGATTGTGTGTGTGTGTGTGTGTGTGTGTGTGTGTGCGTGTATGTGTGAGTGTGTGTGAGAGTGTGGGTGTGTCTTTTTGTATGTGCATTTTGGGGTCACTAGAGGTGAGTGCATGTATGTGATGAGGTGGGGTGAATGTCGCAGTTTGAGAGGGTGGTTCAGAGGTGGGTGACCATGGCTATCACCTAATAACAGAGGCCTAACCTTCACATACATTCAGAATTTTTGGTGACATTCAAGCTATCACCAGCATAACTGAAGTCCATCCTTGACATGTAGAGGTTATTCTGGTTGACATTCTGTCTCTCTCTGACATAACAGAGGTTGATCATTGACTTATGAGGAGCATTTAAAGAATACACTGCCTATCCCTGACACGATATGAGCCCAGACCTGAAATGTAGTTGACATTCTTATTGACATTTTGCTATCCTTGACATAATAGAGAACCGTCCTTGGCAGGGTGAGCATGTGCAATAGCATTCTGGGTATTCTTTGAATATTAAGGGTCCATCTTTGATATGGTGGGCATTTCTAACAAAATTCTGGCTATCTCTGATGTAATAGGAGTGCATCCTTGACATTTACTGGACTTTCTTGATGTAAATCCAGCTATCATGTCATTAAAGAAGACAATCCATGACATACAAATGACATTTTTGACAACCTTCTGGCTTGCCCTAGCATAATAGAGGGTCACCAGTGGCAGTGGGCATTGCTGCTGACAGTCTAGCTATCCCTGAAATGTGAGTCGTCCATTTTTAGGTTGAGCCTAGGCATGCTTCTTCGAGACATGCTGTATTCACGCTGTAGGCTTACAGCAGGCCCATTGCCTTTTTATTCGTCCCTTCAATTGTCGTTCAGAAATGCTTGCTTGCTAGTGGTTAATCCTTCCTCTTTGTCCCTCCTTTTTGTGTTTAGTTTCCTCCCACAGAGCACCGCCCAATTACTGTTAACATTACACCTCTGTGTTTATGTATTCATTTGGGGGACAATGTTTTCTTTGATTCCTGCTTGTGTCACTGTTTTCCTGTCTTCGATGGTTCAGCTTCGGCGCCCGTCACTTAATCTCCCCATCCCGTTCAAATACCGAGATGAAATGTCAGGCGCTTCAGACTCTGTTTTTGAAATTGGCTCTTTAATTTTCTCTGACTTCAAAGTGCGAGGATTTCCCCAAAACTACTCCTGCTTCACTGCTTGTTGCTTTATCAAGCCTCGGTCGCCTGACCTTCAGCAGCCCAACCTTGCAGCACAGTTAAGGGCAAGGCTTGGGTAACTCTCTTCGCATTTTCTCTGACGCTTGCTAATATAATGTGAACTCGAGCGACCCAAAGGTCAATCAATCAATCAATCAGGAGTTTGTTAAGCGCGACTAATCACCCGCAAGGGTCTCAAGGCGCTGGGGGGGTGCAGGTTCCAGTCCATCAAGGAGGGGGTCTGCCGAAGAGCCAGGTTTTGAGTTTGCTCGTGAAGATGGGGAGCGATGTTGTCTGTCTGAGGTGGATCGGTAGGGCGTTCCATGCTCTGGCCGCGAGGAAGGAGAAGGAGCGGCCTCCTGATCTGGTCTTTCTGGCACGGGGAACCATGGCATAAGAGAGCTGGGCTGATCGTAGGGTTCTTTGGGGTGCGATGAAGTTGAGTCGGCTGCTGAGGTATGCTGGTCCGGTGTTGTGGAGAGCTTTGTGTGCGTGGGTGAGGATCTTGAAGGTGATTCTAGCCTCGATGGGGAGCCAGTGGAGTGTGCGCAGGTGTTGGGAGATGTGGCAGTTTCGTGGTAGGTTGAGGACCAGTCTTGCGGAGGCGTTCTGGACGTTTTGTAGCTTGCAGGTGAGGTTTTTGTTTATGCCGGCGTAGAGTGCATTGCCTTAGTCGAGTCTAATGGTGACGAGGGCGTGGGTGACGGTTTTTCTGTGCTCGAGGGGGATCCATTTGAAGGTCTTACGTAGGAGGCGGAGGATGTGGAATCAGGAGGATGTGACGGAGTTGATCTGGCGGTCCATTTTGAGCTCGGAGTCTAGGATGATTCCAAGGTTGCGTGCATGGTCCGTGGGGGTGGGTGGGTTACCGAGGGCGGGGGGCCACCAGGTGTCGTTCCAGGCATTGGGGTGTGGGCCCATGATGAGTACTTCTGTTTTGTCGGTGTTGAGCTGTAGGCAGCTGCTTTTCATCCATCTGGCAACAGCTTCCATGCCTTCTTGGAAGTTGTGTTTGGCTGCGTTGGCTTCATTGGATAGGGAGAGGATGAGTTGGGTGTCGTCTGCGTATGAAACAATGTTGAGTCCGTAGGTTCTGACGATGGGGGCGAGTGGAGCCATGTAGACGTTGAAGAGCGTTGGGCTGAGGGAGGACCACTGGGGGACTCCGCAGGGGGTTGGTGTAGGGTCCGAGAGGAAAGGGGGAGGCTTACCCGCTGCATTCTGCCTGGAGAGGAAAGAGTAGATCCAGTCGAGGGCCTTGTCCCAGATCCCTGCGTCGTGGAGTCTGCGTATTAGGGTGCGGTGGGATACCGTGTCGAAGGCCGCTGAGAGGTCGAGGAGGATGAGGGCTACTGTTTCTCCTTTGTCCAGTAGGGAGCGGATGTCGTCTGTTGCGGCGAGGAGGGCGGTTTCTGTGCTGTGGTTTTTTCTGAAGCCGGATTGTTACGGGTCGAGGATGTTGTGCTCTTCGATGAAGGCGGCGAGTTGGCTGTTGATGGCTTTCTCGATGACTTTCGCTGGGAACGGGAGCAGGGAAATGGGTCTGTAGTTTTTGAGGTCGGTGGGGTCCGCCGAGGGCTTCTTCAGGAGGGGGTTGATCTCGGCGTGTTTCCAGTCGTCAGGGAAGGAGGCGTTCGCCAGGGAGCGGTTGATGGTATGGCAAAGCATGGGTGCGATGGTGTCGGCGGCTCTGTTGAAGATGTGGTGGGGCAGGGGTCCGTGGGAGCCCCGGAGTGGATTGACTTCATCGTCTTCAGTGTGACTTCGGTGGTGAGGGCTGTCCAGCTGTCAATCGTTGGCTTCTGGGTGTCGGGGATGGCTAGTGGGGGTTCCGTGTGTTGGTTATCTTCGTCGAAGTTGTCGTAGATGTTCTTGATTTTGTGGTGGAAGAAGGTGCTGAGTTTGTTGCAGAGGTCTTGTGAGGGAGGAATGTCAGTCGACTCGCTGGTGGGTGGGGCGAACTCCTTGATGATGTTGAAGAGTTCTTTGCTGTTGTGTGCGTGTGTGGAGATTCTGTCTTCAATTGCATTTTTCCTCGTGTTTTGGATGAGCCGGTGGTGGGCGGTGGTGGCGGCTTTGAAGTTGTTGTGGGCTTCTGTGGATTTGGAGTTCCTCCAGGTCTTCTCGAGGCGGCGGCAGGTGTGCCTGGACTCTCAGAGTTCCGGGGTAAACCATCTGGCCTTCTTGGCATGTGTGTTGTTGTTCTTCTTGAGGGGGCTATGGTGTTGACGCTGTCGGTGATCCATCTGTGCAGGGTTCGGGCGGCGGTGTTGGGGTTGTCGTCTTCCGCGGTGGTCGGGGTGGAGTTGCTGAGTGAGGAGGTGAGCTGGTCGTTGGTGATTTTGGTCCAGTTTCTCTGTGGGAGCAGGTGATGGTGTCTATGGGTGGTGGGTGTTCTGAAGGAGAAGTGGATGCATCGATGGTCTGTCCACGGGAGTTCAGTGGTGTGGCTGAAAGTGTTGGAGTTTCCTGTTGTGAAGAGGAGGTTGAGGGTGTGTCCTGCTGAGTGCGTGGGTTCGGTCACGATCTGGCGAAGTCCAATGTTGTGGAGGTTGTCCAGGAGGGATGTGGTGTTGGGGTCTAATTGGTTGTCGAGGTGTTGGAGCGCTTTATATGAGCGCTAGTTACATTACACAATGTCAGATTAATTTTTGGGGGCGTTCTTATAGAGCACAAACTCAACTGGCCCAAAGGTATTGAAGCGCTTTACAGAAGCACCAGTTACATTACACAAGGTCCGGTTAATTGTTTTGTTTTTAGGTGCGCCGAGATTAAGTGATGGTGACGCCGCCCTTGTTTATTCATAATTTACCCTCTACCTGACAAATGGAAGCAGCATTTGTCCCTTCCACCTCCTCCCATGTTGCTGCATACCTGCCATGCTGCCTCTTCCTTTCTTCCTCCTCCTCTCAGAGCTCTAATTTCAAAGCACATTCACAGCAGCTCCTTTGGTACTGTGAGACATTTTTTATTACATATTGTGAACTTGAGCGACCCAAAGGTATTGGAGCATTTTACAAAAGCGCCAGTTACATTACACAAGGTCAGGTTAATTTTCAGCTTTTGAGGTGTGTGAATATTAAGGGATGCCAACGCTGTCCCTGTTTATTCATTATTTCCCCTCTACCTGACAAATGGGAGCATTTTGTTGTTGTTGCTGTGTCCAGTGCTCCTAAGCTCAGGGAGCTGGGACAGAGGGTGGGGCTTGCTGGTAACTCTTCAATCCCTGGCGGCACTGCACCCAGGATAAAGTGCTGCATGGCTAAACATGTATAAGGTCCCAAAGGCAAGATCTATTGGCTATGCCAATGATTGTTGACATATGGTAGGGATTATTGATAATATTGTGGTTATGATATACACAGTGGGCATTCTTGGTGACAATCTGGCTATCCCTGCAACAGAAGAAGTCTCTGTCAATGGTGGGCATTATTGGTAATATTCTGGATATCCCTGGCATGAAGGGACCCTCCTTTGACATGTTGTGGGCATTCTTAACTAAGTTCTAGTAATCGTGGCAGTAATGGCCATTTATCTACATATAGTGGCCATTAATGGTGACATCCTGGCTATCTCTGGATTAATAGTGGCCCTTTCATGGACATATGGTGGGAATTCTTGCAACATTGTGACTATCCCTGACATAATAGTGGCTGATTCTTTATATACTGTGGTGCTTCTTGACAATATACTTGCTATCCCTGGCATAAAGGTGGCCAATTCTTGACATATTATAGGATTAGCAAGTGACACGAGTCAGGGGTTGCTTTTATTAATTCCAGGTTGGCTTCAATGGTATTTTACCAATCTAAAGCTGTAATACTGTGCCTGGAGTGGTAAAAGGTTTTCATAATTTTACAGCTCAGCGTGGATGGCACTTGCTAATCCTATGCTTGAAGACTTTGCTGAAGAAATAGCAAAATACTTTGTCTCTTTCTAGCTCAGCGTGGATGGCACTCTGCTAATCCTATGTTTAAAAACTTTGCTAAAAAACTGGCATTTGAGGTGAGCAGATTCAGAGTGTCGCTGGTGTTGTAGGGTGCTCTATAAAGGAGCTGCTCTCCGCCTAAAGTTGGGAACTATCCAGAGTTCTCTGCTGCTTTTTTGCATAATTTATGCAGCACTGTAAGCCTGAAAGGGTATTGTTAGGAAAAATGAAGTGAAGAAAAGCAAATGTATGCATTTTGAAAAAAAGATGGGCCATGTAAAAATGTGTATGCAAGATTTCTTTAACGGCCTGAAAAGCATAAATCTGTTTAGACACTTTTAAGGACATTGTGCTGCGAAAGCCACTGTTTTGTTGCATTTTTTTCATGCTTTATGTGGTCGGTGATGCTCGACATTATTCTGCCATTATTATTCGCCATCTGGCTCTGGAGTCATTCCCGGAGGCAATTCTTCAAAAGCCTGACAGCTAATTTCATACATCACAACCTCTCCTGCTTTAAAACCCTATCCCTGCCACAACATTACCTAATCTCCACCAGCCTATCTGTCTGACCAACCATTCACCTGAAACCACATAGCCCCACTAATGATTACACCTAAATAGTAGTAATATAATTTATCACAAAGTAACTGGAGTGAATGCATGCAATGTTTTTTCTTGAGAGCACACGACTAATCACAATAACCATAAATTAACGATTGGATTAACCACTAATCTTGGGTTCCGGAGTAGCAAGCTACTCGCTGTAAAGCCCTTCAATGCCTCATCAGGGATAGTAAGCGCTATATAAATACAATTACAATTATTCATCAGGGTAAGGACTGTTGGAATGTTTCATTACTGTCCCTTCATTTTTAGTCAATTTATGTGAAAACATTCCAGTAAAACTGACCATTGTGGATTGTTTTTATGAAAATGCTCACGGGGCAGATAGCCTGTCATACCTCTCTAAAAGACTTAGGCTTACAAGCTTTGTTCATACAATCAGCACAGTCCAAGCCAGTTATTTTGACCCCACCACTTTAAAAGTTCACCATTGTGTTTTTTGCTAGTGCTTCATATTAAAAAAGAAACTCCTTGTCATTACAATGAGGACAGTTATAATACAGCCAAAGTGGACTGGGAGACTGAATGGAGGGGGTCAGAGCTCAGTAATTGGGAGCAAGGTGGACAAAGAGGTCTAAGAACTATTGTGAATTAGTCATAGTGGCAGGCATGGGAGAGGATAGGAGTGAGTCACTGGAAGTAATAATCACTATCCTTCTCGGGGTGAACCCTTAAAGTAACTAAATTAAACTGAGCTCAACCCCCTGGTAACTATGGCACAGAGCAGACTGGCTTAACTTAGAGGCAGTGTGTAATGTATTTTTGCAGTACTCGAACAATATTAAAGTCAAAACGCAACCCAAGAAAAATCTCAAACTAATTTAGAAGATTAGAGAATATTTTAATGAATAAAATGACACCAGCATGACAAAAACCCAATTAGTAGAACCGGAGTTATGAATTTCAAAGTTTGAATTTAAAAATAGTGTCAAAAAGCACTAAGCGCCAACTGCGGGCAACTAGTCATGCTGGACTGGGACAAGAGTATAAATTAAGGCCAACTGTAATAGAGCACAGATCAGATGCCAGGACCAGGTTTGTTCCAGTCACAAAGTTACCTTTTCTCTTAGAAACGTTTATGGAGTTCAAAAGTCTTCAGTGGTGCCAGGCAGCTGAAAGGATCAGAGGAAGGGCTCAGTGATGACGGGGAGCCACTGCGTGAGGTCTCGGAGTCGATCTGATGCTGCTTGGCATCAGGAGATGTCGATGAAGGGTGTTGGTGATGCTCAGGTGCTGCTCAGTGTCTAGTCCAGTGAGGCCATCAAGCGGGTGCTGCTTGGCATTGAACCCAGTGAAACCGTAGATAAAAGTGGTTTGCATTGATGCTCGGCACTGAGTCCGGTTGAGCTTTCATTTAGGCAGGGAGAAGTACACTCTGACCACAGCCAAGGGTCCAGGACCTTGGGGGTCAGGACTCACTCCCATAAAGGCCAGCAGAGGACACCAATTCGGACCAGTTGGGACAGGTCAACTGGAAAGGAGGCAAAGACTCTGCAAACTTGTTGTAGCCATGTAGCTCAAACAGGAGGTCAGCCAACTGACCCTTGGAGTCACTTCTGGGGTCCTGGGCTCAAGGTAAGCAGGTCAAGCCTTCTTCTGGGTTCTTCAGGCAGCAGGGGAGTTCTTCTTCTGATGCCAATGTGTGTTGTGATGAGGGTACTGAACATGCCACATTTATGCCCAGTGCAAGCTTGTGAGTAGAGGAAACTCCTGGCCACTCCCTAACTAGTGGGGTAAAAATTCCCAGGGATGACCCTACCTGCTTCTGGTGTACTTCCTAGGCGATTTACTGCAAAACAATCCCACAGTGCCCCTCTCAGCAAAAAAACAACATGGCAGAACATCACTTCCCCTCTTCAGATCTCCTGTGCCCATCATAGAGATGTGGCTAGGGAAATGAGCAACACTCCCTCGTGTATACCCAAAATTGGTTTTGGGGCAGCTCCTCTCCCAATTGGCCTGGTGCCTGACTGCCTAGTGGGACAAGGAAAGGGGGCAAGCACAGGTGTTAGTTACATCTGCCTGTGACAGTGCAGGCCCCTTTGAAGCCAATCAAGTTACTGGGCAGAGGTCCCGGTCATCCTGTCAAGGAAATGCCAACAAACACCAACACCCAAGGCCCTTTGTCCCTATCCTAAGTGCAGTTCATGCCTCACCTCAGTGGAGCCACTGTTTGCCAGGTGACAGTTGGAATACTTACAGAAATACCTTTAGAGGATCTAGGCAGCAAGGTGGCAACTTTCTAAAAGTGCCTTCTGCCCAATAGTTAGACAAAATTTGACTTTACCATTAAATTGGATTTTGTTTACCTATAAGAAAGAGTCATTGAATTATTTTTTAGCTGCTATCTGTCTAGCATTACAGGGAGTAATAATGGGATGCAGTGTTTCCTGTGGAAGAAGCCAGCTTTGCTACAGTGAAAATAGTTTTTAGGCATTTTCACTGTAGGGACATGTCAAACACTGCATGCACATTTACATGTTCTGCTTCTAAATACCATGCACCCTGCCTTATGAGAAGTAAGGCCTCCTTTAGGGGTGACTAATTAATATGTAAAACAAAAATTTAGGCCTGCTGAAAGGGTTTATTTTGACAGCTCAAATTGGCAGTTTTAAACTTCACCACCAGGCTGCAATGGTAGGCCAGGGGTCGAGTTTGATGTGGCACTGCTGTGCATGGCACAACTGGGTGCTGCTGCCCACTGGTGACATTTAACTTGCAGGGACTGGGTACACTTGGTACCATATGCTAGGGACTTATATACAAATTAACTGTGCCATTCAGGTGCATACCAATTTCATCATGTTTAAAGGGGGAGCACAGCCACTTTGCTTAACAGGGGTAAAGTGCACAGAGTTCTAAGGCCAACAAAAACAGTTAAGGCAAAAATGTGGGGGAATACCACACAAAAGGTTATAATTTCCAACAGAACTAGACACTACAAATCCATAAATATATCATGATTCTGAACACTTAGATTTAAAAGATCAGCTGTAGTAGGCGAAGCGTTCTCTGAATTGGATCTAACATGATGGCATTACACTTTCAATGCTTCTCAAACATGTAGAAAGCTGCTTCCATTGAGCTCATTTGCATTTCTAGGCGATAATAAGGTCCAATGTGTAAGACAATATAAACCAGTGAAGTGAACCCCAGCTTATAAGTGCTGACAAATAACCTGCAATGTCTTTTAGTAAGTTCTGAGCTGGGTCATGTTAGAACCAGCAATCTTCGAACTGAATAATACAATCATAAATTAAAAGTTTGAAAAGGTTATCAAATGAAGTACCTGGTTCTGGTGCAGCAGCTGTCATTCTTTTTAAAACAGAAGCTGGTTTTTCATGGTTTTGTTAATGATTTTAGTCATGGGATTCAAGCAAGCCACGCTCTTCCTATTCCTCTGTCCTCATATCTACCATTATGGGAGAACCTTGAAAGAAGCTCAGCACAGGAAATTGGTGTCATATTCCCATGACAGGACCCTCAGAATGGTTTTTATTCTTACGTATTATGATTGGTAGTCGCGAGGAGCTTGTGTCTTGTGCCCGGGGAAAGGAGACCAGCGTGATTGCAGTGGCAGTGGGGGCAAACTACAACGCCCATCATCCCCAGCACCAGGAGGCGCTTGAAAACGCCGACGCCGACCCGCAGCGCGGTGTAGCCGCGAGGAGCTTGTGTCTTGTGCCCGGGGAAAGGAGACCAGCGTGATTGCAGTGGCAGTAGGGGCAAACTACAACGCCCATCATCCCCAGCACCAGGAGGCGCTTGAAAACGCCGACGCCGGCCCGCAGCGCGGGACGCGCGCGAGGACGTGCCCGGGCTAAGCCCGGGCCAAGGGCGGGCCCGTCCACGCCCGTCGGAGCCTAGAGGAGGCTGGGCTGGGCCCCCCCTCTGAAATCTGACATCTGGACTAAGGTACCTTTACTCGCTTTACCTATTGAACCCTCTATTAATTATGGGGAGAAAGAAACCTGTTGTGGACACAACAGGGGGAGGAACAGTGGCAACTCTCGATGCGTTCCTGATTAGAGCTGCAACCGTCCTCTCTCACGAAATAGAGCTTACAGAGAGGCGCTTGTCCATGGAACCGCTCTTGTTAGCCAATAGATCATCCCCTGGGAGCATTGTTGAGATCGTTCCCCTGTCCCCCGGTTTTCAATTACCTGACGACCTTCCACCTGGTCAAAGGGAGTTTTCATCAAATACTCGATCACCTTTTATACCCACCCTGAGGGGAAATGAATCGCCATCTTGTATTAGTGTGGTTAATCCCGCCCCCTCAAAACAACGGAAATCCCGTGGAATTGCCAAACCAAAACAAGCTAAACCTATAAGAGTGACTAAACCCAGGGCAGTAAATGCAAAACCAGCTAATCTGGATACTGTGATATCGCAAGCGCTACCAAGTAAGAGCGCCATGCCCCGAGAGTTAGAGGTGGACAATGTTTTTTGGACAGAAGTCACTAAACGAATGACCACTCTTCTTGATCCTATTCTTTTTAAATTGTCAAATATTGAAGAAAAATTAGTTGCCCTCGAGTTTCAATTTACATCTGTACCATCATTAACCCAGAATGCAGAATCTACACACCAACGCATGGTTAATTTACAACAAAATGCCCGTGCCTGTGGGGACGTGACCACTTTATCATCCTCAAGTATTCCCCAAGTACAGCCATATCGGAGGGTCCACCACCTCGAGTGCATGAGCAATCCCTCCCTCAACCACCAACACAATCCTTATTCGCTATGGACAAAGAAGAAGTGACACACAAGGCATACCAGAATGCACGAGGGCCAAGGGGACCAAGAATGCCATCTCATCCACCAGGAACAGACCATCTTCCTGTAGCAAGGGATGCTAATAACTGTCAACAATGCCTCCATCTCCCACCAGCAGCTTCCCCTTAGTGCTGGTGCTGACCAATGTCCCCCTTCTGCGCCCTAATCAGCAGGAATCGACTGTGCAGCTTATGGATAAATCCCTGCACTGGCTATCTAGCCAATTCACGAACTGGGGTATGGGCAGTCATAAGTTAGCCAGCCAAATTATCATGGCTAGGAGGGTGAGGTGGGTGGGCCAATCAACGAAAACTTTTCCTGGAGACTGCGTAGTGATAAATTTTGATAATCCTTATACTGGCATTTTCCTCCTTAGGAATCTGGATAGACTTCGCCCTAGGAACACGCAGATTATTCCTCTACCATTGGAATATTTTTATAAACAGGCCCCACTCCCAGGTTACGATCAGAGGGGTAGCCTAAGATCAGGCTTCTTGGCGTCACATCAGTTGGACTGCCCAAACACCACATCGGGTGTTGGCCTCTCAAACAGATTTGAAGCCCTTTCTGATATGGAAGCATGCGACTGACCATCAATACCCACGTATCTACCTTATATAATTTCAGCCAATATTGAGTCCACTAGGCAGGTTTCATCCTCGTCCGTTCTACCCCACGAAACAGGGGATAGGAACATCATAGATTTAGCCTCATGGAACGTAGTAGGAATTGCTTTAAAAGCAAGAAACGTGGAGTGGCTTAATTATTGGCAAAAGAGGGACGTTATATGTTTCCAAGAAACCTGGGCAGTGGAGCCAGTTTTCTTTGTAGGATTCCGGTCTATTCATACTCCAGCCGTTCCTTCAGCGTCAGGCAGAGCTAAGGGTGGTTTATTAATCCTGGTTTCTAACACACTTTCGGTACAAGTAAAACAGTTGGGTCCACAGAACAATTGCTTTCAAATTGTCCAATTGGAGGTGAAAGATCGGGTTCATTGGATATTAATTAACTTCTACAACAATAATTTTGGGGGCAACATGAGACAAGTGGTCGATAATTTAAATAATGAAATCCGATCAATTAATTTACGGACACAGAAGGGCTCTCCCAGCCAAATATGGCTAGGGGATTTTAATATCCATCTATGTAAATACAACGAGGCGAGCGTGTGCGGGCTGAAAGATCCGCAAGGAAACCCACTTACACACTTTAAGCATAGTGAATATGGTGACACGCTCAATAGGCTATTGTTTACAAGTCACCTGACTATAGTTAATAGTGGTAAGACAGGTCAAATAGAGCCCACATTTAGGAGAAACAACTCGGAGTCCACAATTGATTTTATTTTAGCTTCTTCTGTATTACAGGATAGAATTGATCACTTTAGCAATATTTTTACCGACCACAGTGATCATGCAATATTATCTATTCATTTAAGCATCCCCCAAAAAGTGAAGAGACATCATCTGTTAGTGAACAACATCTCATTATCTAGAAATAATGGATATCAATTGAAGTGGGCACAGGTGGAGAAAAAGAACGTGGTCTCTGACATATTAACTAAGGTGAAGGGGGACATTCTACTCTGTCTGACTGAGGATGTCTCACCCTCCCTTCTAGTATCCCAGTTTGAAACCCTTCTCCTAAAATTAAAAGCCACACTTACCCGATATAAACCAGCAAATGGTATACCATCCGGTCGGTGGTTCGATTCACGATGCTCCCTAGCTAAGAGAACCCTTGATAGCGCCTTAAAAATGAAACCCAGAATCCCAGAACTGATAAGTTCACTTCGCAAAGACTATAAACAGGCAAGAAGTACACGTGTCAAGGAACTAAGGGAGAAGGCCTGGGACGATTTGGCACAAGCTGAAAGTTTACGTGATAGCAGGGAGTTCTGGAAAGTTATAAATGCTCCATATTTCAAAGACTTAAACGATCCATCCTTGGATAGCCATGTAGAGGAAGTTGCATGGATAGGGCATTTTGAAAGTATCTTTAAATTGGATTCCCCCCAAGAGTTTCCTCAATTAGACCAACTTTGCCACACTAATGGGACCCTGACCTTCTCTCTGCATGAAATGAGAAAGGGATTGGAAGCCTGTGTTAAAGGAAAAGCTCCGGGTCCAGACGAGATCCCAATTGACCTTTTTCAGGTCGATTTTGAGTTATGGGTCCCGTTATTGACAAATGTTTTAAATAGTATAGTGGTGGTGGGCCCCCCATCTTCCTGGAGCCACAGTATAATAGTCCCAATTTTTAAAAAGGGAGATAGAGGCTGCCCTATGAATTATAGACCCATCTCCCTCCTGGACACAACTGCCAAACTTATGGGCCGGCTGTTGTTAGCCAGGTTGGAGGAGTGGGCCCAAGATCGTAACATTTTAATGCAAGCGCAATATGGCTTACAGAAAGGCAAGGGGACAGTGGATCAATGTCTTAATCTCTCGCTTTGCATAGACAAGTACACGAAGGCCAAAGGAGGGAGGTTATACATGGCCTTCATGGACTTGTCAGTGGCCTTTGATTGTGTGTCCCATTCTAAATTGTGGCTGATGATGGAGGGTATGGGGATCGACCCGTTGATTATCCGCTTCATCCGTCAGTTGTATGCCAATGCCACCGCCTCTGTGCGGTATGGCAGAAATGGGGAGTGTACGCAGTCATTCAAGATTGAGAAGGGAGTCAGACAGGGCTGTGCCCTCGCCCCGTTTCTTTTTTCTATCTATACTAACGGGGTGGAGGCGGCCCTGTCTGGTCTCTCCCTAGATGTGCCGAAGTTTGACAACATCTCTCTCCCAATTTTGGCATACGCTGACGATGCGGTTTTAATCGCCAGGACTGGGATAGCTCTTCAAGGCCTCATTTCTTCGTATGCTTCATTTATGGCCTCATTAGACCTTAGGGTGAACGAATCCAAATCATTCATTATTATAGCGGGAGCTCCTAGGAGCGCTAAAACACCTTATTTCTATCTGGTCTCAAAAAAAATTGAGGTAGTTGATTCCTTCCCATACCTGGGGATCTTGTTTGATAACAAGCAATCCTGGAATAAACTAGTGGCAGCAAGGGCCCTGGGTATGGAAAGAGGAAACCCAAGCCATAAAGGGTTTTGCTAAAAAATTAGGTGCCAGCCCCCTTAATATAATAAAAAACATATACCAAGCTAAAACTAAGACAGCGGCAACCTATGGGGCCGGTGTGTGGGGAATGGCCCAAATTGATCAACTGCAGATAGTGGAAGACACCTTTTTTAAGACCAGGGTCTCGTTACCACCCTCAGCATCTAATTACATCTTGCATCTCGAATTAGGCCTCCCATATCTGTCTGACTCTATCAGAATGGCACCCATCCTGTTGTGGCTCTCGATTTGGCGAAGGGCTACCGTCAACTTAACCCAACGTATAATTGGCGATTGCCTGGGGCTGGAGGGCCATAGCAGTTTTGGCTGGCTCAGATATGTGGAGATGGAACTGAATGCAATAGGGCTGGGAGACCTCTTTAGGGACCCAACAACCTGTACCAAGGTCTCTAAACAAAAATTAATTAACCTCTTTTTGCTGTAGGCCAACAGTGACCGCTGGGAAAAGAACAGGCATTCCCAGGCACTTGCAGTCTATGATCAAATTCCACCAAGACCGGAGGAAGGCTATTGTTACCTTTCTTCCGTCACAGTAGCCCAACACAGATTTATTCTGCTGCGCTTTCGCCTGAATCTAATTCCCTTGATGTTGGGGGTTCCCAGAAAAGAGGTACAAGCATGCAGATCTAGGTCTCTGCCCCTGTGATAACCGTTCACCACAGTCTGATCTACATTTGGTTCTTTTCTGTAAGTTTTATCTTAACGAAAGGAAAAGGTTCCTCCTCCCAATTTTAAGGCGGAAGCATTTTCTACAATGCAGAGTGGCACTGTACTTTCTGAAAGCTCTTTCAAACCCCCATGTCTGTTATTTTGTAGCTTCCTTTTTATGGGCCTGTTGGAGGAATAGAAGGGCCAGGGGTCTGCTATTATGAATTATGAATCTTAACTTTCACGAATTAAATTGTACAGACGATTTTGGTTTTTAATAATGAATTAAAAAAGTTTAATAAGGTTTTAAAATTGTTTTATGTCTTTTTAGTTAATGAGTTTTAATGTGATTTAACTGATGAATTTGTGCTTTTATGATCTATCTGTACATAGATCGAATAAAGATTTAAAAGAAAGAAAAAAGTATTGCTTCTTCATGGCCAAATGGGCACATTTTATATAAAATGGCTATTTACTCCTCCTCCACTCTACCTGATTGATGAAGCACTGTAACACACTAATGGTCTCAAATTCTGCCTTTTCTCTTACATCATGATTATAACAAAGGAATGGCAAAATATCAGGGATAGTCATTGACAGCAAACTCGACATGACCAGTCTAGTTAACGCCACCGCCACCTCATGCTTCTATACTCTGAAGACACTGAGGACGTTTTCCAAATGGCTCCCAATAGACACACAGAAAATGGTCATGCAAGCTGGACTACAGGAACACCCTCTATGCCGGGATCAACAAAAAACTCACCAGAAGGCTGCAGACCATTCAGAATTCAGTAGCCAGAATCACTCTTTTTTTTTTTTTTAAACAAATTTTATTGAACAATGAAATGAGGACAGCTTCTCACAATTGATAATACAAGTGCACTGATTCCATACATAGTATAATGGCTGCTCATGCCTTCTAAACATTTCTCCTATAATATTGCTCGACAGCCAGCTTAAAGTCTGGTGGGCATCAGCCTTTATTGCTTTTGATGGTCATTCAATGATCTGTTCATCTGTTACAATAATTTATAGGCAACGAGCTAAAGGCTATACTGTGCACCAGCCTTCTTCTCATATATAGTCGACAACTTCCTCCCCCCCGCCCCTCCCCCCTCCAGGCAGGTCTCGTATACCTGATTGTGTGTCCTATATGCTAATGGGTAGATGATGTCTTGAGTGAATCTGTTAGTAGCCAGAATCACTCTTAACCTCCCATACCACACTCACATCGCACCACACCTGAAGGAGATCCACTGGCTTCCCATACACAAATGAGCACTATTCAGTCTCCTCACCCACACTTTCAAGGTACTACATAACACCAGCGCAGCATACCTCAACAATATCACCTTCTTTCACAAACCTTTCAGACACCTCCGCTCATCTGGCCTCTTACTTACAGACATCCCACACATATGGAAAACCATATCCAACAGTTGAGCCTTCTCCTACATAGCTCCTAAGGAATGCAATTACCTGCCACTATACATAAGAGTATCCTACTCTCTTCTTGAATTTTGCAAGAAGCTGAATGTCTGGTTTTTCGAGTAGGCCCTAGTTTGGCTATACTCACAACTGTTCAGTGCTAGGATAACCTCAACAGGGCTTTTTGAAGATGTCCCCCACTTTTTGCCACCATTTGTACTGCCCGATTCTGGTTTTCGACTCTGATAGTTCACTGAAGCCTGCTAACCAGGCCCCAGTGTGAGTGCTCTCTCCCTAAAACTGTTAAGTGTGAATTGGCATCCCCAATTGACCAGGATTTTACCCCCCTTATAAATCCCTAGAATATGGTACCAGTGGTACCCAGGGCATGGGTGGTAAAGGGGACTCCAGCGCTCACAGCACTGTTTGTGCCACCCTGAGTGACCCAAGTAAACTACTGACAGCAGGCCTGCCATTGCAGACTGCAGGAACAGTGTAAACTGCCCCATTTCGACATTGCCCTCTCCATGTGTGACAAAGTCAATGCACTGCTTTTAATATATGTAAGTCACCCCTAAGGAAGGCCTTCTGAGCCCAGGAGTCAAGGTGCAGTATATTAAATATGTGGACATGTAAGGGCAAGCTTATATATCTCTATAGTGGTTTATACCGGTAAAGTACATTATACGTGATAGGTGGTCTATAGGATAAAATGGGGTAATACCAGGGCAAACCTGAGGTTGATAGCTCCATTATGGTACCACCTAAATATGTCAAGTTTGATGTCAAACAACGTGCCTCATCACCCCTGACATGAATCTCGTGTCAAGGGTGTGAGGTGGCATGCACCCATTTTGCTACCTTAGAACTTTCCCACCTTATTGCCCCAGCTTCTCTGTACTCAGGCAGACAGCCCACGATGGCTGCTGCCAGGACAGGGTTTCTTACCTCCTGCCAGGCAGTGTGATCACTCCCAGGAGTCAGGAACAAAGGCCAGGGCAGAAAGGAGGCTACACCTCTCCGTCCCAGGAGGGCTAGTGAAGTGGCACATCAAGGCGGTGAGCTTCAAAGGCTTCACTGCCTCTGATATGCATCAGGGCTGACTCCCAGTGGAGGAACAGCCCTCCCCCTGCCTCAAGCTCATTTGCACCCAAGCAGGTGGGAAATTAGATAGTCAAGGAGGTGTACACCTCCCTCCCCGAAGTCTAGCCACACCCCCAGGGTGAGCTTCCTGGTCTGTACACATATGAAAGACATCTGCCATTTTTAAAAGTGGTAGAAATAGTGGGTTCTGGGTAGAAAAGTTTACCTACACCCCCGGATGTGGTCACCTCGGGGGCGGATTAGCTGCCGGGACTTTCAGCCTGTTGCCTATTTGCTCGGACGCCCCTAAATCTAGGATTTAAGCGACCCCCCCTGACACCAGAACCTTAGTTCTGAAACATCCGGCATCAAAGAGGACAAAGAAGATACAGGTGTCAGCGACAACAGGACTTTGCCCATAGCAAACCAAAAGAGGGATACTCTGTCCCTGTGGCAATGATCTTGGAAGAGTGTGATCGAGACTCTTCCTAGGTTAAAGTTCTGGTACCCCATACAGGGGGACCCCTGAAAGAGCCTGATGCACGCTCAGGCTCCCCTGGACGAGTGGCACTAGACTACTGCACACTGCAGGTAAAACAAAGGCTCATATAGGAAGAATCGCTGGCCATGGGGCCCTCTGAGGAATAGCCCAAATCCAGATGGTCTAGTGAATTGTGGGAACTGTAGTCGTGCCTTCCACGTTTCAGGCAGCTACCGTGTTTCCCTGGACCACCAGACATTGAAGTATCCATCTGCTGTGCTTACTACCGCCAAGGCTTGTATTTCGCCAGGCTGGCAACCAACCCCTGCACTCGACGCTGCACCTAGAGGGAACTCCATCCATCCTTCGACCGGCATCTGCAACCACCCAATTGTTGCGGTTTTGCATCTTTTTCCCACAGCAACGTGTAAGCAGTAAAAGCAGCTGTCCCGCGGCCCCCGTTTAGCACCAGGAACAGCCAGGACAACTCTGCACCTTGGGCTCCACAGGCCAGGTAAAATTGAACTGACTGTTGTAGTCTGGTCCAGTGACCCGCACCTCCTTTACCCTGACCGATTGTCACTAGTGATTTTTCCCATAGACCGCAATGTTAATGTCTCACTGTATTATTTTGCACTGATTTTATATTGTTTCTAAACCGCAACTCCGGTTATATGAATGCTATTTTGTTTGTTTTGGGGTCTAAATTAAGATAAAAATAAGCTTTATTTTTATAAATTGGTGTCGGATTTCTCTTGAGTCGTGTCAATTACTTATTGCCCATGTCGGTACTCTGAAATGTCTAACACATGTTCCTCTGGTACAGCCTAACTGCTCTTTGCCACTCTACCAGGACTGAGCTGAGAATTTATTAGTGTGAATCCAAGGATCATCTTTGTGGTTTGTGATAGTATTGCATGGTGAAGTCTAACCAACATCACCATATATCACTCCACCTTCTTCAATAGTATGCTCAACAAAACTGCATGACATAGCGTAACATCAAACTCCCAAAACATTCCAGAGCAGTGGAAAGGGGAATTGCAAAGGTTTCTGAAATCACGGAGTTTTATTTTATATGTAACATATCCATTTGTAAAGGGCAGGTTTACTGAGAATGGTATAAGGCAATTAAAAGGGATATGTTTGGTCACTGATCTCAATGGTAGTCATTTTCACTACCTCAGAAAGATTAAATGTTGAACTTGTGACCATGAGGTCAAAGACAGATTCACGCAGTGGATACATTAGTCCACCGGTCACCGAGACCCTTTTCTGTTTACAATATTTCACAAGTGGTCTTGGTGATGGACCAACTGAGTTTAGTTATTTAATTACCGTGGGCTTTTTTTTAGGTCGAGCCTGGGCTGCGCATGAGCTGCTCTGCGGCATACTGTATTGGAGTATGCACTTGAAGCCCCGCCCACTCTCCGCCCGTATTTGCCATTGGCTTATGTCATTGCCCTTCGTAAATGCTAGGTTCTGATTTGTACATAGGCTTGTTAGTCCCTTCTTAGTACAGCCTTGTCTTCATTTGTAACCTCCCATGAGAACTGGCCCTTTTACTTCGGTTGTTACATGGTCTGCTTTATAAGTTGGTGAGCACTATTTTCTTTAATGCTCTTCCCCTATTCCATCCACAACATTACAGTAACCGCCCGCTTTTATTTTATTAGTAATGTATTTATTCAATTCACAGAGTGGTCCGCTTTATAGCAGCCGCGCTTATTAATTATTTAATATAAGGCGCGGTCCGCTTTCACTTTAGCGGCCGCGCCTATTTAATTATTTAATTACCAGCATGGGCCGCTTTGACCTTAGCGGCTGCGCTACAGAACCTTTTGAAATTACTTATTTTTTTTTCATTTTGGGTGAAAGCGCCATACGCGCTTTCACTTTAATGTTGGCCGCGCCCCTTTGTTTAGACGCTGCTCACTGTAACCTGAATATGCGAGCAGCGTAACAAAAAAAAAGGAGCGAGGCCACCATTATAGTGGTCTCACATTTGCAAGAGTTTGAGCTCTTGGCATTAAAGATAACAATACCTTTTATAAATGTGTTACTTTTAAAAACACATAAACAATGCCACTAGCTTAAACGCTCGCAAATGGGAAACCGATTGCATTGAAAATGCTTGTTTTAGACCTGCCTACAGTGCTTCAGTCTCTTCAATACAGGTGTTTATCTTCCTCATGTAGCACTTCTAAAGGTAAACGCGTTTTTTAACTGTGTTGTGTAAGATGTTTTTTGTGCTGCAGCCCCTCCCTACCATTTGTTGGAAAAGGCAAGCTGCCCCACTCCCAGAAACCCTCTGTGCAAGGGACATCTCGCTGGGCCACTGGAGGTGTCACTGATAGTTCCTGTTTATTTTATATCCTCGTGATGAGTGTTCCCTGTCCTCGTCCACTGTGAGATGCAAAAAGCAGGACGTTTAGCATCCAGCGTTCTCTGGATGCGGGGCACGGGCAGGAATCCCAAAAGCGGAACAGTCTTGCAAAGAACCGTTACAGTTGGCCACCCTATCTTCGGGTGCCTGCCACTTCTGACGGGTTTACTGAATGCTCTTGTTGTGGGAACAGGTTAACCACCCATCTGCAGGGCACTTACATCCAGCCAGGCCATCCAATTCACAAATTAAAACAAAATGTCGGTCTCCCACTTAACTCCCAATTTAAAATCTCCTTTATTATAAATTAAACAGTTGGGTTAGTAGAACGCTTTCATCAGTATTCTTCATTAGCCTTCCATTTACAATAAAAATACAATTAGGCATATAAAATACCCTTTTTAAGGTGTGATTGCTGCTCAGTGATTGTGTTTTTCCATGTTACATGCCTAGGGCGAGGTTTACATTCCACGATAGGCCCTATGAATCTTGTGTTTTTATATTTTGGTTATGCCCTGGGGCTCAGCTCAGCTCTGCGGATTAAATGTTATTTATAGATACCTCCTCCACAATAATCAATGCAGACTTCTCATTTACACCTATTACAGAAACCGCATCATCTTTGGGGATGACCTGGATAGAGCAAGCTCAGATTTAGCTGATTCTGCACAGTTTGAGGAATAAGTTGTTTCTTAGCGTGTGCCAAGCAGATGAAAATACCTTGAAAATAAAGGACTTGATAAATGTCATTGGCAACACGTCTTAAGCCTTTTTTGAGTGAATGCGAAGTGCATCTCTGCACCAGTTCATGGTAAAATATCCCAACCGACCCCTAATTGCATAATGTTTCTCATGTTACTCAAGCGCCTGGATACCCTCTAGGGTGATTAGTGCGCTATAGAAATCAATATAACATAACTTGCACTTGACATTCAGAAATCTTCTGTTAAGGTGTGCTTATTTACTGCTGCGGTCACATCTTCACTAGTGTTTTGCTCTTAATGTTGATACTGCTAGACCTTGTTTTACTACAGGGACAAAAAGTCCTGGCATAGTAGCCCTATGCCTTCTTGCTCCTTGTTAGAAATGAGGGTCTCTAGTTGGCAGAGGTAGGTACCTTTGTCCAAATAGGGACCCTTGCTTCTTGTCAGGTTAAGTGGATACACTTCTAAAATAACCCCTGCTCACCCCCTTGGTAGCTTGGCACGAGCAGAAAGGCTTATCTCAGAGGCAGTGTGTAAAGCATTTGTGAACACATACAGTAACACAGTGAAAACACTACAAATGGACACCACACCAGTTTAGAATAATAGCCAATCTTTATCTAAACCAAAACAAGACCAAACGACAAAAATCCAACATACACTACTCTTGAATAATAGTAATTGTGCAAAATAACCTTTAAATTGCAGGAAAATCAATAAAACACAGTTCTTCCGACTCGGTAGCGATACTGAATACGACAGAGTCTAACAATTCCAGCCGACCGCGTCGATACGGGCCAGCTAAAGCGTCACAAGACTCGGACACAGTACCTTTCTTGTTGCGACCAACACGTCGGTGCGAGTTGGTTGGGGCAAACGTCGCGGTCGCGTTGTGGAGCGGTGCGGCAGGCGGTGTCCTCACGATGCGGTGCAAGCAGCGGCTCGTTGACGGAGTCTGTGAGACCGGGGCTTGCATTGAAGGGTGAGACGGTGCTCGCTGCGGTGCTGGCAAGTCACGGTGCGGCGACAGAGCCGGTCGATGTTCCCGCCGGGCAGCAACGGAGTCGGTGACGTCCTTGCAGCGTGTAACGAAGCGTTGCGGAGTGCGGTGCCCACAGAACGCGGTGCAAGCAGCGGCTCGTTGGCGGAATCAGTGAGACCAGGGTTGCGTTGCGAGGCGTTGCTCTCAGGACACGGAATCCTGCGACGGACTCAATGACAGAGTCGGTTACCCTTTTCTTCTGCGGCGACGATCAGAGACGGTGCACACAGACACAGTGAGGTCTTTGCTGTTCCTGAGTCCTCTAGAACAGGGGGCAAGCTCAGTTCAAGCCCTTGGAGATCTTCTTCTTCAAGCAGGGGACAAAGCAAGCAGTAAAGTCCTTTTCTCCCTTCCTTGGCAGCAAGCAGCCACTGCAGGCCAATCCCAGACTGCAAACAGCACAGGGGCAGTATTCCTCCTCAGCTTCTCCGGCTCTTCTCCTTGGCAAAGGTTCCTCTTGATTTCCCAGAAGTGATCTACAAGTCTGGGGTCTGGGCCCCAATATATACACCACAAAATTCTTTGTTCTCTGAAGGCAGAGAGTGTCTGTACCCAGCCAAAACCAGTTCGGTCCTCATTGGTGCAACTTCCTGGCAGGAGGTGGAGACAGCATTGTTGAAGGCAGACCCGGCCCATTCAGGTGAAAAGGAAATCTCCTCCCCTACTCTAAATGCAGCCCAGGTCTATTCAGCCCAGCCCTGACTCATCAGACTTCTGGAGCCACTGCCCTTCTTCAGCCCCTGTCATCCAAAAGCCAGACATGCAATACACAAACCTAGCAGAGGCACACTGGATGGTTAGGCAAGAAAATACCTACTTTCTAAAAGTGGTATTTTCAAACACAGAATGTAAAAATCACCCTCACTAAAATATGTATTTTAACATTCTGAGTTCAGGCATACTAAACTTTATTTTCCTATCTTGTTCCCAGGGTCAGTTATGTTTATAAGATGTTATAAACAAACCCCCCATTCTTGCCTATGGGAACAGACAGTCTTGCAATAGTGAATAACAAAATTGGCAGTATTTCACTATCAGGACATGCCACACACATCAGGGCATGTCCTACCTTTCACATACAATGCACCCTGCCCACAGGGGTACCTTGGGCCTACCTTAGGGGTGACTAACATGTAGAAAAGGGAAGGTTTAGGGACTGGCAAGTGTGTGCACTTGCCAAGTCGACATGGCAGTCCTAGACTGCACACAGGCTCTGCAATGGCAGGCCTGAGTCACATTCTACAGGCTGCTTCTGTGGGTGGCACAATCAGTGCTGCAAGCCCACCAGCAGTATTTGATTTCAAGGCCCTGGGCACACATGGTGCACTGTACTAGGGTCTGACAAGTAAATCAAATGAGCCAATCATGGAATCACTAATCCATAACTATAATTTACAAAGGGAGCCCTTGCACTTTGCACTGAACAGCAGTGGCAAAGTGCCCAAGCATCTAGACCAGCAAAAATGGAGTCCAACACACAGAAAAACACAGGAGGTAAAGGCAAAAAATGGAAGGGAGACCCACGCCAATGGTGCCAGGTCTAACACTCCTCATTTCAACATTCTGACTGGTCTTATATGTGTGCCCTGGAAAATGAGCACAAGCAACTTTTTGAAAAGGCAGAAAATTCCCAGATGTGTATAGACACATTCAGGGTGCTATTAAACCAATTTCTATAAGTTTTGAAATTTAATTCAGCTATTTCTTTATTACTTTAAATCGCCAAAACGTTTCAATGGATCAAAAGGAAGTCTCTCAAAAAAATGAATCCATCTTTGGGTAACATATTTAGATTCATTTGTGTCATTAAATCACACATAAAACAACTTCTCTTATTACACATGCATGTTACAAAATCAGGTGGGTTTTTTAAAGAACAACACAATGTATTATTTACATTTGTATTCTAATTACCATCTCAAGGATCATCGAACAAATAGATCACGTTATGTTCTGCAAACTTGCAGAGCGCTCTATCACCTGGGAGGGTATCCAGTCACTGAGCAGGTGTGAGTTTAGCCACACTCAGGGGCTCATTTACAAACCCTGTGCGCCGCCGGAACATCACTTTTTTGGATGTTCCAGTGGTGCATAGGGCTTAGCCTTATCTACAAGGCCACATAAATCCACTCTGCGTGTCTTTTCATGGCCTTGTAGATATGGAGTGAGACAATGCAGCACAAGTCGCTGCCTTGCCTCATACTGCGTCAGGGAGGCATGCCATGGGCGTTGCAGTGGGTGTTCCCACGAAACGCCCATAGGTTTTGACACATTCCCAGATTTGCAACATGGTGTAAATCTGGGAATGGATTAAAACCTTTCACCTCCCCAGGGGTGGGGTAACCAGGAGAAATAACATTATTTCTCCTCTTTTTTTCCCTCTTTCCGCAGCACACATAGAAAAAGTAAAACACCTCCAATGATTATTTTTGTGCAGGAAGGTCTCATTTCAACAACACAGAAACCCTTCTACCATGGTTCAAGGATGCCTGTGTTTGCTTGGCTACTAATTGTGCTCTGAGTGAAAGGATAGGAATGCACTGTATCTTGTAAATAGAGTGCATTCCTGCCCTTTTGAATTGGCATAGGGCAGCACAGCAAAATGACTTGCGGCACTGCCCTACGCCAATTCTTTGTAAATATGCCCCTTAGGGCTTAGTGGGATGACTCGAGAAGCCAGGACTTCAGCTTCTTGTGGAATTCAATAGTGAGGAGGAGGCTCTTATGTGTAGCGGCAGGCCGGAGTCCAGATGAGCGGAGGTGTCTGGAAGGTTTGTGAAAGAAGATGCAATTGTTGACATATGCTGGGCCAGTGTTATGTTGTGCTTTGAAAGTGTGGGTGAGAAATTTAAATTGTGCTCAGTTGTGGACTGGGAGTCAGTAGAGCTCCTTCGGGTGTGATGTGATGTGAGTGCGGCATGAGAGTTGAGTAGTTCCAAATGGTCTGCAGCCTTCCCACTTTCTCTCTGTTATTATGTACAAATTACACCATTCTCATATTTTAGTTTTTGTCTGTTGCTGCTTTTCTTATGTTATGTTAGTTGAATTTGTTAAGCACATGAATACCCAAAGGTGTCTTCGCACTGGCTACCATGTGCTGTTGAGAACAGAGAAACAGATTATACAGAGTTAAATAACCAGGTCTTCAAAGTGTTCCTAAAGGCAAGGAGATTAGGAGAAGTTTTAATATCATGAGGAAGTTTATTCAAGGCAAAAGAGGCACCGAACATAAAGCTGCGACCACCCCAGGCCTTGCGTTTAAAATTCGGAAAGACCACAGATGTGGCATTCGAGGATCTGAGTGGCCTGTTGGAAATGTATCCAATGAAACTGTTTCACAAGAACATAGATCCATCATCATGTAAGGCTTTGTAAGCAATACAAAGAACTTTAAAGATGATTCTTTGTCTGGTTGGTAGCCAGTGATGTTTCCTAATGGGCTTAGAAACCGATTGGTATTTGGGGATCCTAAGAAGCAGACGTGCAGAAGCCTTTTGCAAGGTCTGTAATTTATTGAGAACATGTTGATGTGCATTAAGATACAGGCCATTGCAATAATCAAGCCTGGACAGCACAAGTGAAGTAACAACTGTTTTCTGCAGCTGTAATGGAATTAACTGGACCAACTTCTTGATCATCTTGAGCATGTAGAAGGCCTTAGACGTAACAGCATTGGCTTGGTCAATGTAGGAAATTTTATCATTTATCAAGACCCCCAAGTTCCGGGTTTTATTAACCGGCTTGGGAAGAGGGCCCAACTCTTGTGGCCACCAGGCTGGCGTCCAAAAGGAACACTGAGATCCGAAGAGCAGCACCTTGGTCTTGTTTGAATTTAACTGTAGACCGCCCGCATACAGCTACAAAACTTTGTTTCTGTGTCAGATACTCCTCCAGCTAGGGAGACGATGATGTGAGAATTGTAGCGTAAGATGTGAGGGAAAAACCGAAGGATTTAATAAGTTTGGCCAGAGGGGATGGAGGGGCTACATATATATTGAAAAGGGTGGGACTGAGTGAGGACCCCTGAGGGACCCCGCAAGGTAGGGAGAAGGGCCGAGAGACAAAGTTGTCCAGCATGTTTCCTCACCCTCCATATGTTTTGAAGGCTTCCTAAGGACAACTCAAAAGCAGCTATGATAAAATCACATGAAACAGGATTCCTTATTCCCTATAGCTCTACTACAGCACATTGATTACATGTATATATATATATATATATATATATATATATATATATATATATATATATATATATATAGATATATATATATATATATCCTTTAGATTCCGTCACTCACTGTAGAATACTTCCCACAAACGGGCACGGACCACGATATCAGTGCAAGCAAGTGTTTATTTTTTCAAGCAGCCATTACGCGTTTCAGCTCTGACGAGCCTTGTTATATATATATGTGTGTGTAAATCAAAAATCTGATATATGCAACAACAAGAGGCAGGTATCATGGGCCACATTCTTAAATGGCTCCGCTCCTTCCTAGCAGATAGGCAACAGGCAGTCTTCCTCTCGCCCTTCACCTTCCAGTCTAGAGCCATAAAATGTGGTGTCCCCCAGGGTTAATCACTAAGCCCAACTCTTTGTAACCTCTATCTGGCCCCACTAGTGCTAGTAGCGCAAAGTTGGGGTTTGAACATCGTCTCCTGCGCAGACGACACTCAGCTTATGCTATCCTTCCAGCAACTCGATGACATTGTAATTGGGCACTTTCGGGGCTGCCTCAAGTTCATCGCTCAGTGGATGCATAACCAAGGGAGTAGCCAGAAAATGAAAATACCCCCCACTTTGAACCAAAGCTCTGATGGCACCAAGCACATGATCCAAAGAAGGGCTCCCTGGTTACTTCCATCCAAGCATCTATTCATCATTACTTCATCCTTCGTCTACCTACTGATATCAACCATTCTGCCATCCATTCATTCTTACATTCATCATTCAATATTTAACCATTCCATCCCTCTATTGGCCATTCCATCCATCTATCCATACGTTCACACATCCATCATCTATGCGTGCATCCATCCATACATCCATCATTTGAGCTACCCATCTATCAATAAAGTCTTTCAGTCATCAGTTGTTCCTTTTGTCCATCCATTCATCTACCAATCATCCATCCACCCTCTCAGATTTCCATTTCCTTTGCCATTCATCCTTTCAGATTTCATTTAGTCTGCCATCCTTTACATCACCCACCCATCCATCCATCTGTCTACATATCCTTTCAGTCACTCACGCAGCCACCCACCCTGCCACCCATCTTCTCACCCACTCATCCACACATTTTTTCACACACTCATCCACCCATCCTTTCACCCACTCATCCATCCATCTATTCACACATCTATCCTTTTACACACCTTTCCATCCTATCCCCTATTCATCCATCCACCCTTTCACACTCCCATCCTTTTACTCACCCATCCATCCATGCACCCACTCATCCATCCTTTTACCCAATCATCCATCCATCCTTTCATCCACACATACTTTCACCCACTCATCCATTTTTTCACCCACTCATACATCCATCCGTTCACTCTCTATTCATCCACTCGTCCATCTTTCTCTCCCTTTTCTAACAACCCACCTTTCTTTCAAAGCAGTCAGACTATGTCGTAATTTTAATAAAATTATTTTTTTAACTGCATAACTATTGCATCATTCAAAGCTATTGAACATAAACAAGAATGAAAGTTTTATTCCATGCAATCAAACCAAGAGGGGATCCATTTTATGTGTACAAGTGAGCCCTGGCTGCTTGTCCTCTCTACCCCAGAAAGCCAAAGCCTAAAGAAGAGGCTCCTGGCATTTCAGTGAGTTCATAGCAATGTCTGGTTTGTGAGACTCTAGGGACAGCTTACAGGGATTGTCCATTTGCCTGTGCATGGAAGGGATGGCAAGGAAGAGCCTGGGAGCTTTACTGTTCCTCAGTTTAATTTGGAGACTTGTAGAGCAAAATGGTCACATAAATTAGCCCCTACAGGGGAGTTGATAGCACCAAAAGAATTGATGAAGAGCCTTGGGTGGTGTTTGCACAGTCATTACTGTCCAGATGTCTTGTCTAAAGTAGGTGAGTGTGTGCCTCTCCTGAGGGTTCATAGTTACTGGAGTGAGCATGTAGACGAGTGCAGCTAATTTCTGGACATGGCACACACAGAAAAGGAATATATTAATGAATACAGGTACATTCTGTGTACATGGAAGAAATAGATCGGAAAAAAGTACCTAAACACCAGTATTGGCTCCAAGCATGAAGAATTCAGGGCCGATGGCAGGAAATGTGACACTCAGAGGGATGTAAGGATTCCAAGTAGCTGGTGATAATTAGCAAACTGGGCTCTAGGCATTTGGCACTAAGATAAGCAGAAAAAAATATGTTGGTACATCTGCTCTGTGGTTGCAGGAAAATAATGAAACATCTTAATTACGAATCCCAAATATGCAGGTTCCAAAAAAGGTTAGGGGTGAGAATGATGGCACAGACATGATTTCCATTTGTCTGTTCTAAAACCTCTAGCCGGTTTCCTCGTTTATTAGTTATGGAGCCAGTCCAAAAGGTAGGGAAGGTAGCATTGGTTATCTGGTTGTAGTAAGTCCTTTCAATGAACAGAATTCAAAGGCAACAGTTCGACAAATTCTCTGTGATCATGGGTGCCCCTTACCAGGTGATCCTCCTGCAATGAGCATTGTGTCATCCCTGTGAGGGTGGATGACCTTTCCTCTGTCAGACGCTCAGGGCACTAGAGCATCTGTGAGGCCTATCCAGCTTGTCAGGTGTAGTAAAGATGTACAAACATACATTGGCTGCTCCGCTCAGCCTTCTCAGATCCAAAGGAGTCAAGGAGCATGGCCTTGCCTTTGGAGTGCAGTGTTTAGTGAAAGTCTTGAATCCTCTACCAACCTGACCTTACCATGACCAGGAGATGAAACTAGCTTGTACTCTGTTGGATGGTATGTACAGATCTTGTGACTAATCTTCTCTCTGTTGACCGTGGCTCCACCTGTGTCCTGGACGATGGAGCAAAAGGGGGAGTGCCTGCAGTGGAAAATGCTGGTAGCCCAAGACTTTCCAACCTTATTGTGAATTTCAGCTACTAGTGTGACGCCAGGAAGAGACCTTTGCATCTGCTCAGTGCTGGCTCTGTCCTCCCCAATGGCAGTAGAAGGCCAAAACAATGCCAGCCATTTTAGCTCCACGGCCTCTCTGTGGCTTTCTCTAAAGCGAGATAAGCATACAGTGTCACTAAGGCCCCTACAATCTGTGGTGTTGCTAGGTAGGTTGTTATGGTGAGAGAACGGTATTGTTCTAATGCGATGACATATGTGTGTTCTGTATAAGAATCCAAAGACAGGGAGTAGCAGTTGATGCCAACTTCCTGCGTGAAGAACGTGCTTTTTGCTCTCCCCATATTTTACAGAATAAACAAAATTTGGAGTTTATACAAATTTGTGGAGTTTCACTACAAATTTGGTGATGAGTTGAGGAGACTTACCTACCCTTTCCTGGACGCCGTACAACTTCTCTACAGTCTACTGCATGGGTGACCTTCTTCAACTGTCATACGGTGAGGCGGGGGGAAAGCGGGCAAATGGGGATGGCTGCCATGGAGTCTGCATCCCTGTCACATGGTGTCATGTCTCTGTTTGTAAGGTCTATGAACTCATTTGGGAAGGAAAAGGGTGCCTGAAGGTATCAGTGCGTGAGCTTGCTGCCCGTGAAGGCACTGGCGTGAGAACTTACTGCTATTATTGTTTAAAGTGCACATGAACGAAGGCGCGAGGAAGTGTATGTGAGAGTACTCACACCTTGACGTTTCTGGGCGCATAGCTTCATGCTGCTACGTCAATGCGTTAGGAGGTGCAGTGCACATCAGAGTGCTTGCACAGTGATGTGTGAGTGCTCTTCGTTTCACTCTGTGGCATCAAGAATTTCTTGTGAGTCACGACGTTACGTCGGAAGCCATTTTGAAGTGGGATACGCTTCAAGTTGTTTTGGTGATACGCTCAACCACAGCGTGTCATTTGTTTCACATCTATTGCGGTGATACGCACCCCTTATGTGTGTTATTGTCGAAATGCTTCAGGGAAATTGCGGTGATACGCAAACCTACAGTGAAAAATTCGGGAAGGCAGCCAGCAATTCGCGGTGATACGCACACCAGTTGTGTAGTGTTGTGTCTACATTCTGGTTGGTTGCGGTTAAACGCACACCTATTGTGCGCTACAGGAAGAATTATCACAGCACATCCCTTATTCAATATGGTGATACGCACACCTGATCGTGCCATTAGTGGAGAACACATGTGTAAGGTAAAAAGCACTAAATATGCTTTCTTGGGGGCGTGGCCAACTGCCGAAGGGAATGGCCGCACGGTAGCCGAGCTCCGCTGCGCCACTCCCAATACATCCATATAATACTATTAGCCCCGGCCAGATTTCCTCCACAGGGTGCCCATCGAAGCCTGTTACTGCTGCCCGGTGATCGTGTGAACTTAGAGCCGGATCGGAGGGGCCCCCGTGAAGATACGACCGCCGTTCACTCTTCCCTCAGTGGCTGTGCTGGAGGGGAGCGACGTGCCTCGGAGGAGGAGCACTAATTGACGTCGCGGCTGAGGCCTGTGCCGTGGGTCGTCGCTGTGGAGGCGGCTGCTCGGCGCCCGCTCCTCGGCGAAATCGGATGCACGGGAGGCGCCCAACGGAGTTGCCCTGAAGGTCTGTGCTTGACAGGGGGGGCGGATCCTGCACCGGCCAGTGCCGATTCTCTTCAGAGCCGCCATCATCCTCCCTCAATCAGATCCCCGAGTAAGGAGGGGGGCATGCCTGCGGCCCCCGGAGACGACCGTTGCCCCTGAGTCACCCGCCCAGGCACGTCCAGAGCCAGAACAGTAGGTCGCCGTTGCGGCCGACGATTGCTTGCAAGAGAATCTGGAGCGGGGGGCCGCGAAATGGAGCTCCTCCCTGAGAGCGGAGGGTGAATGAGACATCCCGCGCTTCTGCCCCCGCGGGGCGCTGGGAGATCTGTGGGGCCGCAACATCCCGCACACTACCGGATTTGCCTCGGCCTGGGGGTGAGGAGCCAAGGGTGATCTGATACATGGCGGCCATAGTCCCCTGCTGAGAGGGGAGACGGACGATCCCCTCACGAGACAGCCGCCCTAGTGCCCCGGGGGCAGTACGAACTTGGAGCTCCTGGCTGGTTACCTGCCCTCGGGCTGGACTTAAAGTGGAGACAACGTGGGCATCCGGCGGTGGATGGTAAGAACTGCGGCCTACTGGCCGATGAGTCACCGGGGCCTCCATCTACGAGGTTGCTGAGCGCTGCCTGGAATCGCGGCGCTGCTGAGAGGTGCCGCCTGATTGTCCGTCAGCTCGGGGGTTGGGGTGCTACCTGCCAAAACCGACAGGCCGTGTGGGGAACCCCACTGCCGGCGGCGGTGAGTAGCTGGTGCGTTCCTGCCCTCCATTGACCCCTCTCTGGCAGAGACAGCATGGCGACGGGCCGCAGCTGGCGCAGTGCCATGCAGGCGAAGCTAGACAAGTATGCGTGGCAGAAGAGCCAAGAGGTAGACCATTACACCGCCACGACCCAGAGTGAGAGCCCAGAACCCACAAACAAAGACATTTTAGCGGCGATAACCACCGTACGGACTTCCCTCGAAACTCGGATCGACACAGTCGCCACAGAGGTTGCCTTGATCAGAGAAGATATGCGGAAAATGGCAGACCGAGTTAGCTCTGTCGAAACCATCACAAAAGACCTGGTGAGTGACTCGACCCTCCTCAAGAAACAGGTGACCGAACTCCAATCTTCCCAGTAGATGCTGGCTTTGCAGCTAGATGACTATGAAGGCCGAATGAGGCACAATAATGTTCGGATTCTTGGTGTTCCGGAACGAGCGGAGGGGCAGGCTGCCGACCTTTTCGTTGAAGAGCTGATACTACAACAACTTCAGCCGCGGAGTCTGTCCAAGTGTTTTACAATTGAACGAGCTCATCGTGTGCCTGGGGGTAGGCCGAAGTCAGGAGCCCCCCCAGGCCACTTCTCGCTCGAGTATTTAACTTTCGGGACCGAGATGTTATACTCCAAACTGCACGGGCGGTCCCCCCGCTTACAATTGAAAACAGTAGTGTCCTTTTTTCCAGATTTCACCCTGAGAGTCCAAAAACAGCGTCGTAGCTTCCTGGACGTGAAGCGTGCACTCAGAGACCAGGACATCAAATACGCCATGTTGTTCCCAGCAAAACTCCGGGTTGAATCAGATGGCAAGCTATGGTTCTTCACGAGACCCGAGGACGCCTGGGACTGGCTTGACGGCTTGCGCACAGTGGGAAAACGCTACACAAATCTTCACTTGCGGCCAGCGTGGCCGGTGACCGGCGACAGCAACGGCGGTCCCCTCCTCCTACTGACTCAGAGACACAGAGCCCAATGGGGTGAAGACGAACAATGGACAAGTAAGAGGGACCAACTGCTGGGACTCTGACTTTCATGCTGCAGGTTGGGAGAAAGTGTTGTACTTTGGGTGCTGCATATTCCTACATGGTCCAAAGGAACTAAACTCTTTCCGTATAATCCTATGTCGCCCTGGTTTATTCAGTTGCATCGTATATGTTTCTTGCTGTGTAACCCAACATTCGATTTAAGTATGTTCGCCCTCGGGGTTTAAAGGCCGGGGCTCTTCTTTAGGTTTATAGATCGTTGCTTTAGGGAGTGGGGTTGTTCACGTACCCGAAGTTGATGAGGGAGGGCGACAGGCACTCTGCAAGTTGGGGGTGGCGGGTGGTTTTATGCCCGTTGTGCAGGGCGGCAGGGTGGGGGGGTGGGTTCCGCATTGGGGGGGGGGGTTTTGTTGTCTTTGTTTTTTTTTGTTTCTTGTATCGGTACATTGTCACTCTTGGTTCTCCTGTGAAACAATTGGCCCCACTGTCCCTTGTGACTACAAACTCCAAGCGAAAGGTTTCTGTCCACCGTCAGGTTCTGGCCGCGGTGTGGTGGGGTGCTCTGGAGGTCCATTGGTTGCTGATTTCCTCAAGATGATTTCCTATCCCAACAAAATAGCTAGATGGCTTCAGGCGCGGCTCTTAATCTCTTGACCTGGAATGTTAACGCCTGGGTGACAAAATCAAGAGGAGTATAGTGTTGCAATATATGAAACAACATGCTCTAGACATTGTGATGCTCCAGGAGATGCACTTGGTTGGGAACTCCTGTGGGGCCCTGAATAGATGGGGGTATCGAATGATCGCTCACTCAGGATTTTCCTCAGGCTCTAGGGGGGTGGTGATCCACCTCCGCAAAGGTTGCCCCTATATGATACACAATACCTGGACTGACGTGCAGGGCAGATACTCAGCTGTCACGGGCACCTGGGAGGGACAAGTCCTCAACGTTGTCTCCGTTTATGCCCCCCCTGGGTTACAGCGCTCTACATTACGAGACGTAGGAACTCTACTACTAGAATTACCCTTAGGAGTACTGATACTGGGGGGTGACTTTAATTTAACTATGGATGGCTCTAGGGATCGTCTCCCGCCACGCGATGATCCGCCACGGGGCTCCCAGCTTAATGAGTTCGCCAACACCTTAGGCATTGTGGACGTCTGGAGATGGCTTAACCCGCTCAATACTCACTTCACGTTTCAATCAGGGGCTCACAACAGCCAGTCTCGAATAGATTACGTGTTCACACATGCACAAGACATTCATGCTTTTACTTCATCCCGCTCTTTAGCACGCGGCATCTCTGACCACTCGCCAATTCTCACGACTTTCGGCTTGAAGCAGGCTAAGCGCCGCAATACCCTTTCCGTGAACCCCTGGGCGCTAAAAATACCTCATATTAAGGAGGCACTACTTAAGGACACCGATTATTATTTTACGGAAAATGTGGGGTCTGTCACTTCTGCGGAGACACTTTGGCGGGCGTTTGGCGCTGTTATCAAGGGCCGTGCACTCTCATTAATTGTGGGACACAGGACTGAGCGTTCCAGGAGGGTGGTTGAGCTGGAGAGAGATATTCTAGTCAGGGAGGAGGCCATTGTGCGTGCCCCGGATCCTGAAGCACAACATACCTTAAATATGATACTGCAGGACTACAGGCAACTTCTCTCAGAGGTTGCCACAACGCACTCCCTGGCTACCCGTCACAGGATTTACGAGCAAGGTGAATGCACGGGTAAACTCCTGGTGTGGCTGGAACGGAGGGAGCAAGCCTCGAGATGGGTCCATGCAATATCTAGCCGCGACGGTACACTCCTCACTGACCCCCAACAAATTGCCGACACCTTTGCCGCCCACTTTGAACCGGTGTACAATACATCGGAGACATCTCAGGCCCCGCTGTCGGCTGAACTCCTGGCTACTATCAACGTAGTGAGCCTCTCCCCACAGGATAGAGACACCCTGGAAGTGGACATCACTGAGACGGAGGTTCAGAAGGCCATACAGGATGTCCGCTCTGGCAAAGCAATGGGTCCCAACAGGCTCCCCATCGAGCTTTTCAAACCCATGGCTTCTAAGTTGGCACCTCACCTATTGAACATGTATACTGAATGCTTTGAATCGGGCCTCCTTCCAGCCGACATTCGGACCGCCTCCATCGTGGTCATACACAAACCAAATAAGCCGGCGGACGATTGTAAATCCTATCGTCCTATTTCCCTCCTCTCCATCGAGGCAAAGATCTTGGCCAAACTATTGGCCAATAGACTCCTTCCCTACATCACCGAACTAATTCATCCGGACCAGTCCGGATTTATGCCAGGGAGGAACACCGCCCGGAACCTGCGATGGTTGAATGGGGCCCTTGGTAGACTCGGAACTCTCAGGGAAGAGGCGATCTTACTGTCATTAGATGCCACCATGGCATCTAACACTATTGAATGGGAGTTCCTCTTTGCTGTACTGGCTCGTATGGGCTTTGGACCTAAAGTCATAAAATGGATTAGGTTGCTTTATACGCGCATGTCACTGTCAATAACCACCTTTCAGCTACCTTTCCCCTCCGGCGCGGCACGAGACAAGGTTGCCCGCTGTCTCCGCTGCTCTTCGCCCTTGTGTTGGAACCACTGGCCGTCTGGATAAGGGGTGATCCAGCAATACGGGGACTGAAATGGACGGTAGATCATGAAGACGGCATCTCGCTTTACGCGGATGACATCCTTCTCTATCTGGCCTCCCCTTCGCGATCCTTGCGGCGAGTACTTCACATATTCCACATATTTGGTGCCCACTCCGGATACAAGATAAAGTGGTCTAAATCCTAGATGTATGTGCTGTGGGGCGACCCCCCTTCCAGTCCTCGGGGCTACGATATACCGGTGGCGTCTCAGGGATTTAGATACCTGGGGATCTTCGTGACCCCGGATACTAACCTCTTCTATGAGCATAATCTATTGGGGCCCCTTCAACGTCTCCAATCGGACGTCCTACACTGGCGGTCTCTCCCACTTACCCTCCTGGGGCACGCAGCACTTTTTAAGATGCTCGCGCGCTTCCTGTTTGCACTACAGAACACCCCCATTGCTATCCCTGACTCCTATTTCTCCAGAATAGATAGCGTGGTGCGAAGACTACTATGGGAAAACCGTCCACCGCGTATAGCTATGAATAAACTCACTATGGGATGGTATGACGGTGGCATAGCACTACCAGACATGCGACTATACTACCAGGCTTCACAATTGACCGCAATAAATAGATGGGTGTTTGGGGAACACGATGATCCAAATTTCCGTACCGATCACTGGCTCCTGGGGCGGGGAGGCTACAATAGGGCGCTGTACACCAATCCCCATAAACTCACCTTGACGGGCCCTACAGCCCGCACGGTGGAGGTCTGGCATGGAGTCATGAAGAAATTGGGCTGGCACAATCGATTGACTAAAGCTACACCACTTTGGGAGCCCGACATGTTGGGGCAGCTCAGTAAATGCCCTGGGTTTGATAAATGGGACACAATTGGCATATCCACTGTCGGGGACATGTGGGTGTAGGGGAACCTAGCTACGTTCGCTGAACATCAGGCTAAGTATCAGTTGGCACACACTCAAACCTTCAGATACCTCCAGATTGGTCATGCCATCTCTGCGGCTATGCCTAAGGGGCTCCCCCTGCCTGAGTCTTCCCCCCTAGAGGACAGGTTGATACTTGACCCGATGAACCAAAAAGCAATATCCCTCACTTATAAAAAGTTGGTAAATAATCGGACCGACCCGATGCAGCGATTGCGTGAGGGCTGGGAGTCAGACCTGGGTAGAATCGACGATGAAGACTGGCGCGACGCGCTGGCCTCCCCCAAGGAAGTGGCCATCCCCATGAGACTACGTCTCATCCAGCTGAAAATCCTCCACCGAGTTTATTTTGATGCTAAACTCCTTTTCAGACTGGGTAGACGTCCTGATCCCCTCTGTCTACGACATTGCAATCAGACTGGCACCTTCTTTCACATACTATGGGACTGCCCACAAATCAAGCAATACTGGGATAAAGTCACGAAACAAATGGAAAGGACATGAGGCAAGTCCCTAAAGCCATCTCCCCAGCTCTGTCTCCTCAATATATGGGAGTCTACTGACCTCTCCCAGGCAGAGCAGGCGTGGGCATCGATGCGTTGGGCCATTGTGAAACGCAATATCGCACAGAAATGGGGGGTGGATACGGTCCCAAATTTGTGCGAATGGGCCAAAGACATGGATAGAGCAATGATTGCAGAGAAATGAAATTTGTGAAATTTGTACTTGTAAAGCGCACTTATACCCCCAAAGAGGTGTCCTGGCACTGTACGCATACCGCTGTGGAACCCTTCCTGGCTTTTCCCTGTGAAATGTCCACTCCTGGGCACCCCCAGGGTGAAGCCAGGCATCCCAGCGCTGTTGGGGCCGTTGTGGAGATTAAGCAAGGTATTGCCCAGAGTTGCAGAGTGGGACCCATGATTAGAATAGGCACCGAGGCGAGAATTATCAGGTCCGAGGAAATTGAGCCCAAGACCCGCCGAGGCGGGAATTGAACCCTGGTCCCGGGCCAGATCTCTGCATCAAGGTCTGCCGCTCTAACCATTGAGCCACACTTCTCCACTTCAAGAGTAGAGGATGCCCCAGGAATTGGGACCACAAATGGGGGAGATGGAACAAATATAGAGGGGATATCTGCATCTCTCCTACTATAGAACTACAGCGTGAAAGACACTCTCTGACAGCTCAACTAACTGATAATGATGAGCCCCCACCTCTGCATCCCTAAGGTGGTTATATCCGTGTGTCCTCATTATTTTTGTATTTTATTGATGTGTATACCTCTCTTGCTTAATGATTCGTCGCCTGGGTGGTTGGACAATACTCTGATTCAGCGAATTGACGGAACCTGTGATCATTGCCATGTTACTGTAATGAATGTGGAGTCACGTATTATGGGCCCGGCTATTGCTTTGACATTGCTCTCTACCGATATCATTTAGTTGAAAAATAAAAATTTTCAAACAAAAAAAAAAATACGCTTTCTTGAGGATTAGAATCAATAAGTGCATACAGGCTAGTGCTATTCAAAACAAAAAAAGTATGTGTGCCCAAACGTTTTCACTTACCCTGCCCTTACCCTTTTTACCATGTCCAGGTGAACCCCAGATGAAGTGGCCTGAATGGAAAGAATATTTTTTAAATTATATTTCAGCCATAGAGGAGGAAGGTTCAGAGGAATTTTCATCTTCTAGGAAGAAAAAAATTCTATTACATAGCCTAGGTCCAGAAGCTCTAAGAGTTTTTAATCAAATGGGAAAAAAACTAGAGAGAGTGGGGAGCAGGATGTTTTTCTAAATGCATTAGATGATCTTGATGGGTACTATCAACCTGCAGTTTGTGCAGCAATTGATATGTTCCATTTTTTCCAGAAGAAACAAGGGAAATCTGAACCTGTGGAGGATTATGTATCAGCCCTTAAGAAGCTGGCTATTTCTTGTAAATTTGGCACCTTGTATGATGATTTCATTCGTGACCAGATTATTATGCATACTAATGATCCAAATTTACAAGATGGGCTGTGGGTTTGTGGAGATTCCTCCCTTAGGCACATAATTGCTTTAGTAAAAAAAAAAGCAAGCTATCCAAGAGATGTGTGAAAGTAGCGACCAATTGTGCAAGTACCTCTACTGATCCTAAAGTAAAAGAGATAGTGTGTAAAGTTTCTGGTGTGCAAAGTAAAAAGACAAAAGGAGAAGCTGCAAAACAAAAGTAAGGGACCATACAAAGAAAATAATTTGAGTTGTTACAGGTGTGGGAACAAAGATCACTTAGTGAGAGCCCATTTATCCTCTTCCCATTAAGACATACCTAGAATTGCAGGCTCTCCAATCCCTGCCTTACTGCATGCTGACGACGTGGTGTTCCTAGCCCTTACTTCAAACGTTCTGAGAACTCAGGTGGATTGTTTTGCCTTTTTTATGCATAACCTGAACTTAAAAACAAATTATACTAAGTCACATATCATGTCTTGTGGTCCGGGCAAACTAAGGTTAAACAAAATTAGTATCAATGGCACGATTTGACGAGTGTTGATAACTTTTGTTACCTAGGGTTAACCTTTAGTTCATTAGGGTCGTGGAATCCCCATCTTGCTCAGGCCAGTGCTAAACTAAATAAAAGTGCCGGCACAGTTTGCAATCTTATTAGACCAGACATTCAGGGGACTGTGTTCCCTCCACTGAAGGTATATACTGCGCAATGTCTTAGCGCTGCCACCTATGGTGCAGGAGTTTAGGGTTTTAATAAATGTTGTCCTTAACAGACTAAGGAAAACCGTTTTTTGCGACAGTTGCTGAGCTTACCGCCGTCCACTTCTAGTCTCAATACCCACTTCAAGTTGAGCCAGGGTTTTATAGAAGACAAGATTCAGCTGGCGCGATCTTTTATTATGGGTCAGTATTTGGTCGAACCATGCAGCTAAGCTTTGTAAAGATATTATATCTGACTGCCTGACGTTGGATAGGGCCTGTTCCATACTGTGGCTGGGTTACACACAGGACACTTTTGGATCCCTCGGTATATCCTCTTGGTTTACTATTACCAGTTGTATCCTCAAAAATGCGAAGAAGGAGGTGAATATTTTATTTAAGGACTATTGCGCAAACATTAGACTGAAAACGAGTTATCTAAATCCTCGGTGTTGCACTATTGTAGTCTCCTACATACATACGAATCCCCCTTATTTTTATCTTTGGACTTGTCTAGATGGGAGCGGTCACTTCTCTTTCGCTTCAGGGCAGGGTCAATTCATGGATCCTTATTCTTCAAAAAATTTCTGGACCTAGAGGGAAATATAGTTTGCACTTGTCCTTGTGACAATAATTTTGTTACGGAGGCTAGGTTTTCGACGCTGTAGACCAGCTCTCCTTTGAGACCAGCTCTCCTTTATACAATCTTTGAGTTCACCCGAAGTCGTTTTCAATGTCTGTGCCTTTTTGAAAGCAGCCTTTAGGGCTAAAAAAAACATGTTAGGTTAATTCACTAAAATTATGGTTTAATACATGAAGCTTGGCAGAGAAGTTTTGGTTTAATTTAGGGTGATAGTAGGAGTGCATAGTGGTCACGTTAAGAGGTTTTTGTTCTCTTGCCTTCCCCATTATTCTTTTTAAGTCTCAGCCATTCTCTGTAGGAGTGTAATGATGTTTTAAAAAATTTGATTACGACTTGTACATAAGGCATTTTAAAGCTGTTTATGTACATATATCTTTTTACCTGTTTTTAATGCAAGATCATTTTTAAATTTTATGTGTGAATATGGATATGTGCAATATTTCTATGTACTTTTATGGTCTATTTCCATTCAGATCGAATAAAGTTATATTGATTGATTGATTGAGGTAAATACTGTCCCTCACTGAAAGCTAGATGCCAATTTTGTGGTGTAATTGGGTGTGAGAAGTTGGCCTGGTATATGCTGTCCACTAATTAAAGTGGGCACCTTGTACCAGTCCAAACAACCCTTATGGTGATTTAAGAGGTCAAAGATAACCTTATAAAGCTATCCAAGTGGTAGCTGTGGAGAGCATCCTTCAGGCTTAGTCTTGAAGGAATGTTAAGCAGCTTGTTTTACCAGAATACAACCTTATAGTATTGGTTAAATGAAAGGAGAACCACACAGTAGTTATAAAAATATGTATTTATTAATATAACACACTCTAAGTACGACACAGTATCTTCTACATGAAGATACTCACAAAGCACACAATACTGTAGCACAGAAACAATAGTAAATAGCACTAATACACAGTGGGCTCCAGGGGGAGACCAAACCATATACTAAAATAGTGGTATAAGAACCACGACTCGAGTCAAGACAGTGTCTAGAGGATGTAGAATCGCTGGGACCCCAAGGAACCACCCAAGGTGAGTAAGTAGGGACCCCATGGAGGAAGGGTGCAGTGTGTGAACACGACCGCGTGCGCCGTATAATTCTATGGGAGAGTCGCGGTTGCAGTTTTAAAGTTTAAGGACCCTTCTAAGTGGACTTTGAAGAAACCCTGTGGAAGTTAGGAGGTTGGAGAGCCACCCCACCCATGGATACCGTAGTACCAGAGTTACCTATCCCAGGGAAGCCAGGTGCATAGGTCTGAAGTGGCGTCGGAAACGGCCGTCGATCTCTATGGAGGACTTTGAAGAAGAGCCACTGCTGGGAAGAAGAAAAGTGTCTGTCAGAATCCAAAGGTGGATTCTTGGTGAAGAGTACCTGAAAGCAGAGGGGACAGAGTCTGGGTCACTCAGGAGTGACCAGGGGCTCGGTAGACGAATGCCCACCAATGTTGGGTGCTTCAGGTGCGTTGAGGGGGTTCTTGACTCTGCAGCCACCGGGACCAGGAGACGTCAAGGGCAACCAGGAGCTAGACACGAGCTGTCCCACGAAGAATGTCAAATGCTGAGGGGTCGGTGTCTGGCGGGAGCACCAACAAGCCTTGGCAGCGGCAACCCACGAAGAAGGTCAAGAAAGGTTACGGTTTCAACCAGCAAGGTCCAGGAGACTCACCTAACACAAGGGAGTCAGGTCAAGCCTGGAGCAACCAGGGGAGCCCCAGAAAAGCAGTGTTGACCCTCAAGAGGACCCACAGGCTGGAGGCACAGGAGTCGCAAGGGGACCTCAAGCAGTTTCACAAAGCAGCAGCCCACGGAGCACTCGGTGGAAGGAGGCCGGAGTTCTTTGTAAGAAATGGTGCCAGAGGTTGGGGCTTCTGACCTCAAACTTGGTGAGAGGGCAGCTCAGGCCTTGAGGGATTTGGAAACCCACCTCCTGTGTTGCTGGAGCCTTCGGAGTCCGTAGGAGCTTAGGAGCAGCAGACTAGTCAATCGTGATGTGGTGCCTCCGGTTGCAGGGGAGTGACTCCTTCACTCCAAGGGAGATATCTTCAGTTGTCCTTGATGCACCACAGGTCCTACACGGAGCCTGTATGGTGCATGGGCACAGACGATGCTTTGGACGGAGAGGGAGACGAAGTCGGGCCTAAACGAAGTCCATTGAAGTCCAAAGTGTCCAGACGGTCGAAGGTCAGTGGTTTCTTGATCAGAATCTTGTCCACATCGAATCTAGGGTCCTACAGCCAGGTAAGCCCTTTTGTACCCACAGGAGAGGGTTGGACAGATTCAGGGGACCCTCCCAGAGGAGGGTCTGGACAGTGGGGAGGTTACTCCCATGTCCTTTGTCCAGTTACGCGCCAGAGCAGGAGCCAACGGCTCCAGGGACTGGTTTGAACTGGACTATGCACAGGGACACCAAATGTGCCCCTCATGCAGACTTTCGGTCGCTGGCAAGCGCAGCCACCCAGGCCTAATACACTAAATCATGTCTGGGAGGTTGTCACACCTCCCTGTGACAGGATGCCTATTGTTCTGCCTTCCCATGCACGAGCTTGGCTCAGCAGCAGGGGGGCATAAACGTGTCTCTGGTCGGCAGCAACCCTTTTGGGCTGCCCGGGACTAGAAGGCTGGTACCGGGAACACCAGGGACCTCACAAAGCTTGTTTCTGAGGGGTGGAATCATACCTCCCACACCGGTTACCGGTATGGGGGTATGATTCCACAATGTTTGACACCAAACACGATAGGGTTACTTACAGGCGTTTTAGAGTTGGTCATCACGCGGTCGCATAATTCTACTCTATATGTCGTAAATGGCTGCAGCACTAACAACCCGGGAGAATGGACTCCGTAGGCTGTCATGCAGGGGCACCCTCTCACTTAGAACCAAGCACCCTGCCTTCAGGATTGTCAAGGCCTGCTATAGGGGTGACTTATATGTTTTAAGTGTAGTGACCCTTAGATATAGTGAACCTACATCTTAAGTAAGTGGTGCATGCACCAACTTACACAGGCTGCAGCGGGAGGCCTGTCGGCTCCATTTTGCATGGCCTCTGATGGGTGGCATAATACATGCTTCAGCCCATGGGAGGCCTCTGTGGTACCTATGCCTTGGGTACATGGGTACCATATACTAGGGACTGACAAGGGTACCCCAGTATCCAATCTGGAGTGTACCTAAGTACATGACATAACAGTTTAGGGAGAAAGCAGATAGACTGGGGTCCTGATTAGCAGGATCCCAGTCAGACTAGTCAAAAACAGTATAACATGAAGCAAAAAGTGGGAGTGACCATAAGAAGCAGATCCTACTTTCCTACATTGGGCATTATGCAAAGGTATGCAGGAAGAAGAGTAGGAAGTTGCATAGTGTAAAACTTGTTACTGAAGTGTCAGAGTCTGAACAATCAGATGAAGACAATGGGAATGGAGATGAAGGTGTGTTGTGTGTTGATTATCCTATTCTGAACCTAGATATGACACCTAAAAACAAACCAAGGTGTCAGATGACTATAGGGGGTGTAAAGATTACGACTGTTGCGGATTCAGGTTCTCTGTATACAATCATCAATAGGAAGATGTGGGAGGACAATTTTATGAGTATTTTGGGAGATCACTTGGAAGACACTGACATTCATCCTGTCACATTCACGGGTGAGAGATTTCCGATATTAGGTTATCATTTACTACCCTTCGAATTTAAGGGCAGAACAACTATTAGTAAGTTGTATGTGGCCAAGGTGGGACCTGCTGTTTTTGGCAGGATGGACCAAAAGTGACTATAGTTTTGAATCCTAATAGTGTGGATCAAGAACTTTTATTAGAAGAGTCAGAACAAGCCTTGTTAGGAAATTGAAAAGTGACTTCCAGGAGGTGTTTTCTGCCCAAATAGGTAAACTAAAGAACTTTGTGCATAAGATAGTCTTAAAAGACAGGGTGAAACCTGTTAGTCATAAAGTTAGAAATATTCAGTTAAGCGTAAGGGACGAAGTGACTAGAGAACTGGAGATGCTGGAAATGAAGGGAATAATAGAGGCCATTGAGATTCCGAAGTGGATGGCTCCCTTGATGGTGGCCAGGAAGGCAAATGGGAAGCTGAGATTATGTATTGATCTTAGAGAATTGAAGAAGAACATAATTGTAGATAAATTTCCATTGCTGAAGATCTCAGAACTACTGGTGTGAACGTTTAAGGATGAGGTGAGATCTTTCATAGGTGTTGCCGAATTCAATGCAAAATTTGTTAAAAAAATTGCAGGAAAAACATACAATATATGTAAATTATTGAAAGCCAGGCAGTGTTATGTGTGTAATGATACATTGCAAATAGAATTTGAACGCATAAAGAATTACATTTGTGAAGCCTTACCTTTGCAGGAGTTTAACTCCAAGGATCGCACAATCTTGACAATGGACACTAGTAGTTGAGGTTTAGGTGTGGTTTTGATGCAAATTTCTAGTACAGGAGTGGACAGCACTGTTTCCTTTGCATCTTGTGCACACACCTCACCAGAAGAGAGATATTCTGTGATAAAAAAAGAAATGCTAGCATGTGTATGGGCAATGACCAAGTTTAGGCAATTTTTGTGGGGTATGGAGTTCACTTTGCGCACAGATCACAAACCGTTACTTATAGTTCTAACTACAGAGGGATCAGCTAATACAACACCCCGTATAGCCAGGATGTCCTTGCAGTTGTTGGACTATGCGTATCAGGTAGAATATTTGCCAGGAAGGAAGAATAAAGTGGCAGATTATTTTAGTAGGTCACCTGTTCACTGTGTGAAAGAGGAAGTGAGTGAATGGGAGGATTCCAATGTTGCCAGTGTGGATTGTGAACTGCTTGCTATTTCTGAAGAAGAATGGAAAATTGAGTATGAGGATGACAAGGCTTTAAATACTATTTTTGAATACACTTTACATAGTTGGCCGGAGAAATGTAAACTTTCTGAGGAATCTAGGAAATTTTAGGAATTAAAAGAAAAATTATCCATTTCAAAGTCTGGGTTCCTGTTTAGGGGTAGTAAAGTGGTTCCCCCGCAGAATCTCCACCAAAGAGTCCTGGAATTGATGCATGAAGGGCTTTTGGGAACTATGAAATCTAAAAAGAAAGCTAAAACTTCCTGCTGGTGGCCAGGAATTGATGCAAGTATGGGGAAGTTTGTCAGGAATTGCAAACATTCTGCAAATGCAGTTAAGACCGAGAATGTGTTGAGACCGCCATTAGTTGTTAATGAAATGGCAGCTAATCCATGGGAAGTGTTAACTACTGATACTTTGGAGCCTGTTCTGATTGAGTTGGGTATTCCCAAATATATTATTGTGCTTCTTGATATTTATTCTAAGTGGCCAGAATTGAAAGTATGTGACCATGTGGATGCAGCATGTGCAGTTGAATTTTTTGAGGTATTTTGTCTTAGGGATGGGATTCCGAGATCACTGTGGAGTGACAATGGCCCACAATTTGTGGCTGAAAGATTTATCAGTTTCCTGGCTAGAAATGGAATCAAAGAAACGAAAACTCCAATGTACCACCCAGCCAGCAATGATGCTGTTGAAAGGTTCAACAGAATCATTATTATGGGCTGCATTCAATCGTCAATCAACACTGGAAAAAATTGGGAATTGGAACTGGACAAATTAGTATGGGCACACCGTATAACACAGTTACAGGGTATAGTCCTTTCAGGATTTTGAAGGGATAGGATCCTTTTATGAAAGACAATGTGGTGTGTATGTAAATGTCCAGTATTTGTAAAGCGCGAACAATTACCCGAGGGCATCAATGTCTAACGTTGTCCAGAGTAAGTGGTCACCGGAAGTGGTTAAAAAAAATTAGAAACTGTTCGCCAGGCATACAAACAATTTTGTGTCAAAAAACACAATGTGAAGGATGTCACTCTTAAAGAGGGCCAGTGAGTGCGGGTCAAGTTGGATAAGAGTGTGAGAAAGGGTAGTAGTCATTTTTCCAAACTGCTACAAGTGCAGAAGCTGTTTGTGTGTTCAGCCAGGCTCAGCAATGGCAAAGTTTGGCATTCTGGCAAGCTCTCCAAGTGTAATAAGATTTTATCTTGGAATGTTGGGGGTGTGACTTCTTCTGGATTTTCTTTATGGGATGAGGAAGTAAATGAAGTGCCCGGCAATGATGAAGCTACTGTAGAGCAAAGGGAATCCACAGTTAATTTTCCAGCCCAGTCTCAAGCACCTAGAGATTTGTCTTCCACGGATGATGTAAGAATACAATCTAACAATGAGGAAGACCAAGAGCTTTCCTCTGGTGCTCCCACTGTGAAGGAAACACAAGTTCCAGAAGAACCATTTCAAGACCTACTAAATTCAAGGTTTTTGTGGTTGGTTGAAATCTTTCGCTCAAGTTCCTGTGTGTTATCCTTTATTTGTGCATTGTACAATGTTGGCTAATTTAAATTTAAGGCCTTATTCTATGCTATTTGTAACATTTGTACCACACTGTGGTAGTTAATTTTATTTGCAATGTAAGTTTTGGTTGTTCTCATCAATGTAATACTTATTTTTTAATGTTATTATTAAATGAGTAGGATGTGTGGTGTTGCTAGGTAGGTTGTTATGGGAAGAGAACGGTATTGTTCTAATGCAATGACATGTGTATTCTGTATAAGAATCCGAAGACAAGGAGTGGCAGTTGATGCGGACTTCCTACGTGAAGGGCGTGCTTTTCTGCTCTCGCCCTATTTTACAGAATAAACTAAATTTGGAGTTTATACAACTTTGTGGAATTTCACTACACAATCCTGGTGCCCGTAGAAGGTTCAGCTCACCATGTCAAGCAAAAGTGTAGGTAGGAGGTGCATAGTGAGGGAACTGAAAGGGTTAATACTCCTCGCCACCCACTTGCTGGAAGTAAGATACCTAAAGGACTGATACAACTATCTCATATAAGTTGATAGAGAAATCCAACAGTACTTCTCTACATCAGGAATTTAGCTCTTACATTTTTTGATGAGGTCTTTGTTGTAATTATTATTATCTCAATGTTTGCTCTTTTTATTAATTCCTCCTTCCCTTCTTTTGGTTCCTTCTGTTCCCCCTTTTTTCCTCATTCACTTGTATTGCCCTTCCTAGAACGTTCTGTTGAGCATTCTGTTTGTTGATGTTGACAGTTGAACTGTCAGCTGGTGGGTTATGGATGTTGGTGAATAAAGCTCTTCTCGCCTTACCTTTGGAGCTTGGACTTCTTTATTTCACTGGCGATGATTTTGTTGTGTGAAGGACAACGTTATCTACATCCCCTCTGCTGTGTTGCCCACCAATGTGCTGAGCAGTGTGTTTTTCAACTAATTCAATTTTGTTCTCTTCACTTCAAGAAGTGAACCGTTCCATCTTTCTGCAGTTCACGATCTCCTGAGGTGGAATCGTTGCGTGTGTTCGCTGGCTGTATCAGGGCTGCTCTGCATTTCCTTTCCAGGAAGACTCTTCTTAGGAATTTCGTTTCCGTCAATCCGGCAATTAATTGCTTTCGTCAGAGCCTAGAGGTGTTGTTTTAAAGCTTCACCGACGTGCCTCTAACGGCCCCTTTGCACTTCCTTTGCTGGTGCGCGACTCAAGGTTAGAGGCGGAGTCTTACTGCGTCGCTGGCTTGCATGGGAGTGGTCTTGTTCACTTCGTGTGCAACTTCAAAGGTTGTACATGGAGAGCCATCCTGCACAGCTGGTTTGCGTGAGGGGAGTCTTGGTTGCTCTGTGTCTGCTGAGGCATCTGTGTGTGGAATTCTTTGGTGACAAGGAGGATTCCTGTATTCCAAGCCTGTTGTTTGCAAGTTTATCAGACCTCTTCGTTTCATAAGGTGGGAGATTTTTACTGTTTAGATATTGAGTGCTCTATCTCCGGCAGCGTCACTCAATTAAGTGCACACTTTGACTTTTCCTCAGCGTTGATATTCTCTGCATCTTCTGCTGTCAAGATCGTCGCAAGACTTGTTGTGTTCTCCCAGTTCTGCATCGTCTGCTCACTTTTACAGTGCTTTATTTTAGCATATTGAATTACACGTTGAGACTAACTGCTTCCAGCAACTTTTGAGAAAAAAAAAGTTAATTAATCACTTCTTTCCTTCCACAGGTTTTTGTTTTTGGAATTATCATTTTGTATTTGTCCTAGGGTCGAGTTGTAAAGGGGAACCCCGTACTTGCTCCATGGCAGCTGAAAGTATGAATCAACCTCCTCCGTTTCTTTCTGATGCAGGTGAACCAATTTTAGCATGGAAGAATTGGATACAATTATTTGAAACGTATCTGGTTGCTATAGGTGCTAGTGGGTTCTCTGCTATAAGGAAGCAACATATTTTATTACACAACCTAGGTGCGGCAGGAAGGAAGGTTTTTGACAGTCTTCCTGAATTGGGGGAAGACAAGGAGGAAATTGATGAGGGAGATGTTTACTCTTGTACAGTTAAAAAATTGGAGTTACAATTTGCTGATAATGTAAACGTTATCTTAGAGAGACATAAATTCTTTGGTAGAAGTCAAGGAAAAAATTAAAAGTAGGAAATTACGTTGCAGTCTTACGGGTTTGGCAAATACATGTGAATTTAATGAGCTAACTGATTCCCTCAACCGGGGACCAATTAGTACGTTGTACTAACAACAAGAAAATACAAGAAAAGCTATTAGTTTGTAATCCTGATTTAAAAAATGCAATTGACATTGCAAAGAGTGTTGAACAGACGGCTAAATGCATTATGGAGATGACTGTGTCAAGTGAGCAAGAGGTTAATGAGATTAGTGAAGAATTTAAAAGTGTGTGTGCGGTAAGGAGCCAAAAGAAGAATGAGTTGTATAAGGAGTCAAGCAAAAAGAAGTGCAATCTAGAACACAGACTTAAGTGTTTCAGGTGTGGCAGCACGGGGCACTTGGCAAACAATGTTAATTGTTTAGCCAGAATGGCATTGTGCAGAAAATGCAACCGCAAAGGACACTTTGCAAGGGTGTGTAAAGATATGACCAGCAGGACAGTGAATAATATTGAAACTATTGAGGAAGGAAGAGGGAGGTATGTTCCTCAAGTACCTGTTAATGGAAAAAGGAAAGAGCATGTTGACGATCTACCCAAATGTGAAATAGGTTCAGATGGACAGAAAATAGAGGTCTATGCAGATTCTTGTTCGCCCTTTACCTTCATAAACAGTGAAACTTACCATGCTAACTTTGGGGACAACAATTCCCTTTTTCAAGAACCGGATGTGATTCCAGTAGGGTATAATAAAGACCCCATACCTCTTGAGGGTGTGGTAGCCATGAAGTTTACGTTAAAAGACAGGAGCACTGTAGGAAAAGTGTATATAGATTGACAGTGGTCGAATCTTTTAGGCTGGTCACATCAGAAAGACTTAGGAATAAAATTGGATCCCTCAGCGGAAGTACCTGTTATGTTGGTTGAGAGATCGGTGTGTGGCACAGAGGTGTTGGATGAATTCCTGGACGTTTTTAAAGACAAGTTGGGTTGTTTGAAGGAGTTCCAACATATAACTAAATTATAAGATGGTGCCAAACCCGTTGCACATAAATGTAGAAACATTCCATTGTTGATGAGGGAACCCCTCAAACTGGATTTGGATAAGTTGATTGGACAAGGGGTGATTGAGCCAATAGAATGTGCCGAATGGGTTGCACCCATTGTTATCACGTCAAAGTCTAACAGCAAAGCCATTTGGTTATGCATTGACTTAAGAGAACTAAATACTAATATCTGGGTTGATAGGCATCCTTTACCAAATATTAATGAGATGTTGAGTCTGGTAGGTAAGGCAGAATTTTTTCAGTAATTGATCTATCTTCTGCGTACCACCAAGTGGAATTACATCCAAAGAGCAGAGCGTTAACATCTTTCATTACATCGTTTGGTGCGTTTAGATTTTGCAAAATGCCTTTCTGCTTAGCTTCCACTGCTGCGGTCTTCCAGAGAGCTATGCAACAGATTTGGATGGGGGTGGATCACGTGTTGTGCTTCGAGGATGACCTATTGATTTTTGGAAAAACTGAAGGAGATCACAATAGTACCCTTCATAAGGTTCTGAACAAACTAAAGAATGCCGATTTGACATTAAAGAGAGAAAAATGTCAAATTGGAGTCAGGTCTGTTACGTATTTAGGACACGTTATATCCAAAGAAGGGATAAAACCAAAAGTTGATTTGGTGGAAGCAATTAGATCAGCTCCAGTTCCTAATACTAAGGAGGAAATAAAATCTTTCCTAGGTCTCTCGGAATATTATTCCAAATTTGTAAAGAATTTTGCTAACCTTACACATCCCTCGAGAACTTTGTTGAAGAAATGTGCCAAATTTGTGGGGAGCGAGGAATGTGATGAAGCCTTTAGCAAACTTAAAAGTTTGATTGTGAATGCACCTTTTTGGGACAGTTCGACACTAGCAAACACGATACTCGCCACTGATGCTAGTACAAAAGGAATAGGTGCAACCCTTAGTTAAGTTGTGGAGGGTGAAGAGAGGATTGTAGCGTTCGCTTCCAGGGCACTGTCTGAAGTAGAATCTAAATACTCTGTGGTGGAAAGAGAAGTGTTGGCTTGTATTTGGGCTGTGCAACATTTCAGGGTGTTTGTGTGGGGCATACCTTTCACATTGAGGACTGACCACAAACCATTGGTCAATGCGTTCTCTGTGAAAAACACAAAGGACTACGCCTAGAATTTCTCAATGGTTCCTAGGATTGGAAGGTTTTAATTTTAAAATTGTGTACATTCCAGGGCCAAAGAATCAAGCTGCAGATTGCTTGCCTAGACTTCCCTTACCTAACAGAGGTTTAGAAAAATGGATGGTGGATGAGTTTGTAGTAGCATCCATCATGGATGGGGTAAACAGACAAGAATGGGAGGACAGTGTAAAGGATGATCCTGTGGTCCAGAGAGTGAGGGATTTGACTTTGAAGGATTGGCCGAAGAAGTGTGCTGACTTAAAGGACAATGAGAAAGGATTTTGGGAGGTGCGAAATGAATTGTACATTCATGGGCAAAATTTATATAGAAGTAACAAATTGGTACCTCCTGAAAGCTTGCGTGAGAAAATATCCTTGGCTCATGAAGGTCATCTAGGGTGTAGCCTAACTAAAAGTAAAGCGAGACTTCACTATTGGTGGACTTGCATGGATTCTATGATTGAAATATTAGAGAATGTGAACATTGTGCCTACAGTGACAAAAGTAAACAGGTGATTAAAGGGCCCATTTCGGCAGTGGAAGTACCCTCAGTTCCTTGGAACAAAGTGGCTTTGGATATCATCGGTTCCATTAATGCAAAGGGACTGGGTGGAAGGTTCATTTTGACGCTGGTCGACTATCATTCTAAATAGGTAGTTATCAGAATTGTAGATAACATCATTACAAGTACGGTCATGCATCCTACAAGATGTCTTCCGTAATCAGGGTGTTCCGCAAACTCTTATAACAGACAATGGTATCCAATTTACCTCATTGCAAATGAAGGAATTTTTGCAAAAGTTCTCAGCAAAACACTTGCAAACTGCTCTTTAATGCCTAAGAGCAAATGGTTTAGTTGAGCGTGTCAACCGTCTGATTAAAGAATGTATCCAGCTGAATAGTACTAGAGGAGTCAATCTCAAAAAAGCGTTGGATGACATGATTTGGTTCTATCTTGTAACTCCACACTCCGTCACAGTGGTATCACCGTTCAAATCCCTTAAGGGTAGGGAACCAGGTACAAAACTTAGTCCTCAGTGGTTAGTTGGCAGTAATGTAGGCGGGGTCGACAGAGTAGAAATCATAAAAAGAATCAACGACCATCAAAGAAAGTATGTAAATGATTACAACTGTAAAATGCGAGGCAATTTGACAAAATGGAAGATCGGGGATGTGGTGAGAGTAAAACTGCCAAGATCTGTGCACTCTGGTTCTTCTAAGTTTTCTGCACGGAAAAAGATCTGTAAAATTTTCAAAAATGTTGTAGTTTTAGATGACCGCCAGACATGGAGTTATGACAGGATTGTAAAAGATAACAGTAAGGGTATATTAGAGGGAGCGGAGGGGCATGGTACCCAATCCAGTAATAGTTCCTGTCCCCAACACGGTAAGGAGTTTTTACGGGATTTTCACAAGAAACCGTTTTGACACAAGGATTTTGACATGAACTAATGTAGTCTCTGACAGGTTTAAATTTCCTTGTGTTGTTCTGATAACCTGGTCTTATGACTTTTGACAAGATATTTCTTTTTTTTTTCCATCTGCATAACATTGTACCTCATTTTGTTTCCCTTCCTTTCACCCTATGGGAAGGAGATGTGTTGTAATTATTATTATCTCAATGTTTGCTCTTTTTATTAATTCCTCCTTCCCTTCTTTTGGTTCCTTCTGTTTCCCCCCTTTTTTCCTCATACACTTGTATTGCCCTTCCTAGAACGTTTTGTGAGCGTTCTGACTGTTGGTGTTGACAGTTGACAGCTGGTGGGTTATGGATGTTGGTGAATAAAGCTCTTCTCGCCTTACCTTTGGAACTTGGACTTCCTTATTTCAGTCTTCAAGCACACCTTCTGTGCACCAATGGGGGGGTGGAAGTATAGTGTATCTTATCAGGTTCTGCTTCTGAAAACTCCTTTTGATGTGATTAGCAGTCTTTAGTGAGGCTTTAAGAAGCAGCAACCTCGCCAAAGTCTGTTCTGTGACGAATGAAAGTTTTTGCTGTCTGGGAAGTAAAGCTGTCTGATCTGTTTACCTTCATACAGAAACGTCTAGAAAGGGAAGGCCACGTCTGCCTTGGCGCTTTTAGCTAGAGATAATTAAAAGCTACATCCCATATCCATCTTCTGAGATGAATGCCCTCGCGATCCTAAAGCAAAACGACAGCGTCGCAGTAACGATTCTGTTTGTAAGGAATGTTTTTGTCTGGGGACCGCTTGTATCTCCTTCCAATGACGTAACGTATCCCTTCTGAAGGATTAGGCATGGTTTTCCTTTCTCGTGCGCCATGCCTCTAATTCTTTCGTTTTTGCATTGTTTAATTTTGCACCTCAGCCTGCGGTCCTGTCATTCTCCACGTACCTATGCGTTGTTTATTCGTGCATTTTGTTCGGACATTCACAAAGCGCACCAAGGAATGCAGAGGGTGAGAGATTACAGTGCAGGAGAGAGCAGTGTGTTAATCACCTCTAGCGATAGATTTGCCCCCTAAACATCTGTACTCGGCATGAATAGAGGAGAAAATGTGGTGTGGAGGCTAAGCTGTGACTTTGGGACAGAGGGCCGCTTCACATAAAGTGAGGCTGGGAATAACTAAGTTAAGACACAGATTTGGTAATGCGTTGCACCGCCGCATAGTGACACAAAGTCATCCAAAGAGACACATTGGTATTTACTTTCCCGCACAAAGGTGTCCTTTTATCAGTGCACAAACCCTTTGAGCTGCTTTGCGTTGCTCTGTGTCAAAGAGGGGTTACTGGGGTATTATTTAGGAAGATCAGCGCGAATACCATATAGATTTTGCAGTGAAGCAATTCTATTTAGAGAGCCAGACCAGGCTTTGCATGAAAAAAAATGATGCCTCCTTGAACCATTAACAAGGAGAAATGTTTTAATTTCTCCAAAAACCCATACATTGCATGTGTGCTAAAGTGCACAGCACACATCCAGTGCACAGGATCCTTTTATGTTTGTCTAGACATAGGAGTTTGTACTGGAAGGATATATTTCCATCAGAAATCCAATGCTAGACAGTGCACACTGACCTCTGTGTCGTGGAAGGCAACCTTTTAGAGCACCAATGCAGAGGATGACAGCAGCAGCAGGCTAGTCTTAGGCTTGGTTCTCCCCCCATAAGAAGCACAGCACAGTAAATTTGGTTTCTGTCTTGCGTTGCATGGAAAATTACTAGATTTGTTTCACAGCCTCTACCACAGTTTAGGACAGACTAATGTCTTAGGTAGTTGATGAGCTGGAGTGATGCTATTTTACCTCCTTAAAGAGGAGTTAATGGTTGCTTGTCCCAGGAACTTTCAAGGCATGTGCTGCCTTTGGCTTGAAATGTAGCAGCATTTGTTGACATATCTGAAGTAAACAACAGAACATATAAAAGACACACAAAGTAAGATAAAACTAAAAATTAATGATGCATCATAACAAAACAGTTAAAAGAGAACTCAACTGAAAAGCAGTACAACTAAATCACATTACAACATGCATCTCAAAAAACAGCAGCATCAAAAAACAACAGAACACATCTCAACTTCAACAAGATGCCACACAACAAATGTGCAAAAACGTACTTGTCATGCATTACCATGTTCAGAATCCTGTTTTCATACCACAGTGGTAAAAGGCGTTTGAAGCAAATACTGCCTTAACTAACCACCAGGCAAAATAAATAGCACTAGTTAAAAAAAAATCGTGATTTTGCCCCAGGAGTCTAGTGCCAGCTCTGACGCAATTGAAAATTGTGTGATCCTGGACAAATTACTTAATCTCTCTGTGCCCCAAAAACTGAAAATTCATAAAATGGCTTAATGTGAAATGTGTGCACTTTTACATAATGCTAATGATCTTGAATCATCCTCCAAACCCCCCCTCACCAGTGATGTACACAGCTCATCTGCATTCTTGTTATATTTGCACAATGTACATGTCATTATGTACATCACTTGAAAATCCTGACAGTTGGGGGGTCAGAAACTCTCCCCTGACATAAAAGTGAAAAAAGTTCTTTGTGGTTTATATATCGCATTGCATTTCTGGACAAGTATTTACAGATTCTGTACAATCTTTTCAGATTTTTCATGAATCCAGTAGGTTGTAGGAACAATGCATATCAGTAGCTGAGGATTGATGACATTTTAGTATTTGGAAAGAGGAGCAATCAAATAATAAAAGTTTGGTAGAACATTAGTATGTTACCATCGTGATGCGCTGGATGATAGATTTGCTTGACTTTGAGCTGTGTATCAATCTAACAGCTAGCCGATTTTTGGCTGCAGGCTTTGAAGACCAAAATAATGCAGAAACCCCTGAGAATATTATTGACTGTCCACTATCTGTGTATTCGGAGATGAATAAAGTTGCAAAATCCTTGAATATCTGTCTAATTTGAAAATATTGTGTCATCTACTTCAGCGCTTCTTAACCTGTGGTCCAGGGACCCTGGAGGTCCACGACACCAACTTAAGGGGTCTGCGACTGCTTGGAACATTAAAAAATATGAAAAGATTAATAATGTGTTTATAAATAGAGAAGCAAAATGTAAAATGGAAATTTTAACTTGCCAGCTAATTAAGTTGGTGTCCTCAGATTGTTTTGTAGGAGCAGTGCAAATACATCAAACAGAATATAGTATGGAAGATGTGAGGCCTCTGTTGAATTTAGAAAGAAAATTTTGAGTATTTATATTTGTTTGTGAATTAAATATAATAGTTCATTATTTGTGCATTTGTTTGATGAATGCTTGTTTCTCTGTTCTTGTGTATTGTTTTGAGGTTCAAATCATTCAAATTGCGCAAGCCTGGGTCTCCGGCTTCCAATAATGACTGTGGAGGTCTTTAGACTTCCATAATGATTCAATGAGGTCTCCAGATTCCAGTAATTATTAAGTGGAGTCTACAGAAGTCGAAAAGTTAAGAACCACTTCTCTTCTTTGTACTTGAGGAACAGTGAGTCCTAGTTACCAGTCCTCACCAGTAATTGCCCTAACTCATTGTTTTGCTTGTCACAGTCATTATTGCTTGAAAGTGAGTTCTTACCTAGAAGCAGGTAGAACGGTTGCCCCAACCTACAATATGTAAACAAAGATCAGGTTTTCTTTAAATTCTAGGCATGGCATATTCTCTGTTTTTATGCCCTTGACTCTTCCTCTTGTGCACACAGAAGCCCCTACCCTGAATTCCATGTAATCACCTCAAAGTTGGCAGCAGAAGAGGAGGAATGGCTAAGGTTGGTTGAAATAATATGACGAGGAACACCCAAACTTGAAGTTATGAAGATTAACAATAAATAACCAATGGTGTCACCTCCTTATATGGTCATCCTTGTGACTCTCCTTACTGCCCAGTCGCCTTCTCCTGACAGCAAGTCTCAAGAAATCACAAAACACAATGCAACACCAAATTGTATCAGTATATTTATATTTTATTAGTATATAACAAGGGCCCAGTAGGATTGCACAATGACAGATGACAGAACAGTATCAGAAAAACCACCTAACTGCCCAACAGCAGATCCAGTTTGTAATGCTGGACAGTTGTGTGAGGCCACACAAACGTGTCCCCTGACAGGTATTAGATATGGAGACCCCATAAACCTGAGCCCAGGAGCCCTACCCAGGACTCCAACACAATGGGCAATCCAGCGATCCCTTAACCTGAAGAGATGCCCAACCTTTTCAGGGGCTGCCAGAGCAAGTAAATGGGAGAAGAACATATAACTCTGATACAAGAATATCCACCAGCAGGCCCCCAGCTCTGACACTAAAACCTGAAAGGAACTGACCCACAGCCGGTTTTCAAAAGAGAATGGAAACACCCTGATCAGAGGATCTTCCAGAACATTCTTGGACCCCACAAGATAACACATTGTCAGGGACATTCGACTGGCCTCCAATCAGGTGTCTCCTGGGAGTGAACATTTGGTTGCAGACTCTGTGACTTTGCCCTCCCCGCTGATTGACAGACAAACAAGTCACTTGACTGTTTGTGCAAACCTTTTAGCAGGGCAGCAAATGCCTGCAGGGCCCAGAAAGAAGCAGACATCTCCATACAGTTGGAAGAGTGGGTAGCCTTTCTAATGGGCCACCAACCTGGAACGACAGCATCCTCAGGATTTGTTCTCCAGCCCATTGCACTTGCATTGGCAGCGCCACCCTCTGAAGACCAGGGGAAGTAAAGCACCAGTAAAAATGTGTTAGTCCCCTAGCCACAAAGCAAGCTCCCTTCAGAGTTGAGAAGCCATTGGCACCATGGCATCCGGAACTTGCTGGCCAGATCCCAGTGAGGCAGGAGTTAGCATGCAGTTGATATGGTTTGAGATGCATGCCTGCCCATGGAACCACCACCATCATATGTGACATGGTGGCCTGGATTTGCAGCTAGGCCCAAGTCAAGGCCGAGCGCACCGCCAACAGACACACAAAGGAAAAATTCCACAATCACCTTTGCAATTGTGTGTCACTCCATCACCCAAAGGCTTACACATTTATCAACATACATATTCGTAATTTCCTTGCAACCTTATTTCCACCTTTCATAAATGATAGCGTAGGATGAAGCTAAAGTTAAGAAAGTACCATTACTTGTAAATTTCCGGTCCTTTTAGGTTTTATCAGTACTTAATTTGTTAAAATTGCATCACCCTCCACCACTGCTAGAGCTGCCCAGTTCCACCACTGTTGTCACTCAGTACCAAAGTGGGTGCATCTGATTGTCGATGGCAGTATCATCACACACACCTGCAAGCAGTGACTGCAAGCAGTAAAGAGGTGGCGAATAATTACCAGTCTCGAAAAGGACCGTTCGAGCAAGCTCAAGTGTTTTTATGTAGTTTGGCTGGTAATCACTTTTGAGAAAAGTTTGAGAAAAATATTTCCAAATGTTGAAACTGGTTGCACAATTTGCACTTAAGTGGACTTAAAATCAAAAGATTCAGAAGGGACACTAATAAAATATTCCAATAATTTTGTGGAGTGCCAGGCAAACACTTACCCTTCCCTAGAAATCTTTAAGATTACTGGTAAAACATTGAATCTTTTAACAGAATTTCTTATAGATTAACTAAAGAATTATGAGTATTGCAGGCAGATAAAACTCTAATCACGCACTTTCACTGACTCGTTTATCAAAATGTTTATAGCATCTTTCTTCACTTCATTTTTCCATTCTGCCTCTCCCAAGTAGATTCTGATGGAGACAAGATGAAAAATAAAATGTTTTACACATTTCTCAATCACATGCCATAGGCAGCAGTGCTAGTCGGATTCCACGGTCTGATTCAGCATTACTGCAGCTAACTTTGAAAGAGCTGTCAACAGCAGATCTTACCTCCTTTCTCCTTTCTTAATTTTCTTAATTTTAACTTTCTTAATTTTCCTTTCTCCTTTCTTAATGTGGGCTATATCTTGATAAACTGTGGTAAAGGCGACCATCTCTTTTGCCATCGCGTTCGTCCTAAATTGTAATTAAAAGGACCTGCAATAAGGTACCAAAATAAGGGGAAACACAAGACTGCCTACTCCAAAAAGAGTCAGCGCAAGCCACCTGCACAAAAGTTAAAAATACAATAGGCACAAGACACCCAAAAATCAAAAGCAAACTGGAAAAACGCAACCAAAAACAAATAGAATAAAAAGCCAAATGAAGGAAGCAAGGGACTCAAATGCAGTGGGTGTAAAATATGTTGAAGACAAGATAAGAGTGGGATGCAAAGATATCAGCCTCTTGCCTTAAATAACCTTCATATCTAGCGCTTCCTGTCTCGCCCTGTAAGGATTCTCACCTGGATTGGACAGGCTCAAGGATACATTTTAAGGGCTTTAGGTGAAAAGTAGTGCCACTTTTAACCACCAGAGGTCGCTGTCTTTGGTAAAAGTACAATACAACACCTTCTGATGGTCTGAAACTGTTTGATGTGCTTGTGCACCTCCTCTGCTGGGAGGGTGTAACAATGGTTAATTGGATCCGAGAGCAGATAGCTTGTAACAGTCTTGCCTGTTCAGGCCCTAGGCAGCAGTAGTTGGGATATGATTATAGAAATATTGATTATGATAAAACAGGTTTTCCAGTATAGATAATGAAGTGCTTTTGTACGTGTCGTGAAAACTAGCAGTGAGTAACAGTAGCTTCCAAAATGAGCAATAGGCTTCCAGAACTCGATGAATTTCCTCTCAAATATCGGCTTAAAATATAATTTTGAAATCAAGTCATTTTGTTTGAGATATCATTTTTAATTAATTCACCTGGACCAAGTTGAGATCTTGAAAATGTGCCTGGCGTCTAAAAATCAGGAAGTGATTTTACCTGAAACATATTTTTCACTGTTCCAAAAAGTAGGGGGCCTCATTTACGAAGAAATGACTCTGCGCGGCGCCACAAACCATTTTGCGTTGCAGAGATGATTGTTGTTGTACAGTAAGGGACACATTCCTGCACAAAAACAATAATTGTTGTCATTTTTCTCTTTCTATGTGTGATGCAGAACGCAGCACTCATAGAAAGAGGAAAAACTATGAGAAATAAAAGTATTTCTCCTCATTGCGCCACTCTTACACCTCCACTGAGGATGCGTAGGATTCTGACGCATTCCCAGGTTTACGAAACGCTGTAAATCTGGGAATGCGGCAGAATCCATGGGCGTTGCGAGCGAACACCCACAGTAACCCCCATGGCACGCCCCTTTCACGCAAAGTAATGTGTAAAAAGTTAGCCCTATTTACAAGGCCAGGAAAAGCCATGTAGGGTGGCTTTGCGTGGCCTTGTAAATATGGGCCCGCACAAGGGGCTTGTAAATAAGCCCCTCAGTGTCTAAGATGCAAATACAGTAGATTGGAATCTGACTGGAACATCTTCAAAGATCTCAAATTGAGGTGGCCTTGTAATTTTGATGTGATTATTTTACACACAAGAATACATGTTACTGAATGCCGACAGAATAGTGATCTTAACTGTGCACCACATATGTGTTTTCAATACAGTGTCTTTCAAAGTGTCACAGAAAGCAAACAAAACTATATATGTGGGCACACTGTAACAGAGGAATTTAATGCATATGCCTATGTGAAGCTTGGCAGCTATATATATATCTATAACCATTTTTTATCAGGTAAAATAAGAACAAACAAAAGACTCATAAATCTCCTAGGTCGCAATGTTAACCATACCCCCGAAGCGCCCCCGAAGCGAGTGTAAGAGAAGACATGCACTACTATGTAAACTGTGGTACAAGTACTTTTAGGGTTGCAAATCTTCCCACATTTAACTTTAGTATAAAGAGAAACCACAGGCTAGTGACCAACCAGTTATTCGGTTCCAAATGGGGAAAAGAGGGGTAGAAAGACCAAATAACATTGGTCTATTTTCAGCTGCACTCCAGAAACCTAATTGTGACAAGTGTTCTTTTCACACCACAATTTGCAACTGGAATTGTAAATTTGGTGGCTGCAGGAAGAGAAAGTCAGAGACTCTCACGCTAAGGTGTGAAACATGCCAGAACGAGGCCTCAATTTCTAAGTTTGAAAAGTCACTTTTCATTGCAAGAATTTGTGCCTCCTCATTTGGGCGCCCGACTAAGATATGGAAATATTAGGATCTTTTTCCCATGACTAAATGCTGTTTTTTGTTTAATGATCTCTCTCACAGAGAATGAGAGGGGCCCCTTTACCGCCAAAGGAGTAGGGCACCAAATAGACCTCAGTCAAAAAAAAATCCCCTTTGGGCAACCTAGTTTACCGAAACATATACATTCATACACATAATCCTATCACCAGAACATAACACCACCACCATCAAAGGCCAAGTGCTGAAAAAATACAAGTATTTATTAAGTTTTAATAAAACATTTAAAAAAAAAGGTAAAACCACTATTTAGCAAGTGTTACAAACAAGAATTAAAAACCAAACAATTTGATACAATACTGGGAGAACCTGCAAGAAAAATTGTTTCTAATCATCTAAACAAGCAAATACATCAGACCCAATTCATTCTTGTGACATTTGATTTTCCTACAATGAATTTAACAATAATAACAAATGTCTTCACAGTCTACAGTATGCCTGTTAACAGTAAGCTTTGACGCGTTTCGGTGGGTATTACTGCTTAAACACCACCTTCTTCAGGACAAAGGATGATATCTCCCAAAGCACAATAAGAATCTGTACAAAATCACACAGACAAAAACATAAAAAAGAATAAAGAACAGTTTTAAAAAAACAGTTAGCCATTGATAAGCGTATATTTAAACAGTGTTTATATCCTGGTGATACACCAAACATCCCTTTTACCCAAACCACACGAAAGAGTTTAAAAGTTTAAAAGGTCGGGGACACATCCTTCCTTACCCCCAAATTGTGCATACCAATCGTACCCCGTAAGAACTAAAGCAGCCATTACATTATCAATCATGCATCCAAGAGTTACTCATAGGTACCTGTTCTGATTCCAAGGTATCTGTACAGTATCAACTACAGGTATCCCTTTGTAGTCGTGTGTAGAGAGGGGTTGATGAACCTCGCTCTCAATAGATCACCCTTGCTGTTTGCGTGGAATTTTCTGTAAGGTAAACAAAGATAACCTTTTTATATAAATACTCAACCGTAACTCCAAACCAGGGTACTATCTTTTTTTAAAAGAACGCTTGGAGAGACATTACCTCCAACCCTTGTATTTCATGCACCAAATGGTAGAAGGTGATGGGGCCGATATATACCCCTGTAGAAAAATATGTAAAAAATGTTTTTTATATATATATAAAATGTGCTTATAGCCTATGTAAACAGTAGAATGCTGTTATTCCTAATATATTATTCTATTTACCTTTCAGATGAATTAAAGGACTCAATTATCAGACCCCTTCCGGTATTCCTTTTTGTGGGGTATCAAAATGTTATGTAGTTCCCTCAAATATTTTTTCCTCGTCCTAGCAGTCTGCAATAGATCTGGAACAAATAATACAGTACTAAGGTCTGGCGTAAGTCACAGGTTTTATCAATAAAGTGCTGCCTATACGACCCTAATTGAAGCATTCTTTCTACTCGTTTAGTGAATTATTAACCAAAAATTTTATCTACCAATCCGCTATTCTACTAGTTACTTACTGCTTACAGCGTGCTCGGTAGAGAAACCAGCAATATAATCAAAATCCTATTATGGCTCAATCCCATTGCAGCTACATGGTTCACACCACCCGAGATGACAATTGTTACGAGTGCCGTCAAGAAATGCTAAAAAGCTCAAGCCCTTTGCTGCTCCCTGATTTACATCACCCGGTCTATTAAAATATATGAGTAGCATAAAAAACTATGAACAGCTCAAGCCCTTTCCCTTACCTTATTCACACTGTGAAATCAAATACGGGGTGAAGACGCCTCCGTAGACAGGAATCTTTATTCCACAAGCACTGCGGTGGATTTAAATATCCCGCGTATGCACACGTGACCCGTTACGTCACTTCCGCTTAGCCAATTGTAATCAATATACCCGATCTTAAAACACTTCAAAAGCGTTGGCCATCTTGACCTGCCGTATTATCTATAATCGTACTGGGCTATAAATCAAGAGGCTCTTATTTTGGGAAGCTTATTTATAAACAATGTTATCCGGACCATCAAGTTTTAGATAGCTATTAGTAGCCCGACGGGCTATATAATTTTCTTTAAAAAAACGACCAATTATGTATTAGATGAACTTTAAAGATGTATTCCAAATCATTAATATTATACTCCTTCCTAATTTACTCTAGTTCTTAAAATTTATATTTACCTAAAAAACATCGTAAAGCGCTAATTCTATTTCTTAGTAGCGATGACCCACACAAACATGGCGGCCAGAAAATACAGCCCTACTTTTACATGTCTCATAATAAGCGTTCCCATTCTTCTTTCGAATTAAGGCCATTCCGCACAGTGTTAAACCACGAAATATACCACTGCTCTCTGGCTTTACGTTTGAGCTCCATATTGCCCCCTCGTTTACCCATAAAAATCTTTAGGATGAACCACCTGATGTCTGAATCACTATGTCCCATTTCATTAAAATGGGCTACCAAAGGGACATTCACTTTATTCGTCCTGATAGCCGAACGATGTTCCTGAAGCCTAGTGCGCAGTTCCCGGGAGCTCAAACGTAAAGCCAGAGAGCAGTGGTATATTTCGTGGTTTAATACTGTGCGGAATGGCCTTAATTCGAAAGAAGAATGGGAACGCTTAATATGAGACATGTAAAAGTAGGGCTGTATTTTCTGAACATTTGCTACCTCCTGGATAGAGATAGATAGAGGATAGGTTTTATTGGTTCCATTTTTTTAGAATAAAAAAGAAGGGACTGTAGTATAGAAACGTCCATCTCTTAATAGTAAATAGTGACCAATTAAGCCTATGTGGACTGTGGATGGAGTGCCTTCAACACTACTATTGGATATAGGTTAAGATGGCCGCCATGTTTGTGTGGGTCATCGCTACTAAGAAATAGAATTAGCGCTTTACAATGTTTTTAGGTAAATATAAATTTTAAGAACTAGAGTAAATTAGGAAGGAGTATAATATTAATGATTTGGAATACATCTTTAAAGTTCATCTAGTACATAATTGGTCGTTTTTTTAAAGAAAATTATATAGCTCGTCGGGCTACTAATAGCTATCTAAAACTTGATGGTCCGGATAAAATTTTTATAAATAAGCTTTCCAAAATAAGAGCCTCTTGATTTATAGCCCAGTACGATTATAGATAATACGGCAGGTCAAGATGGCCGACGCTTTTGAAGTGTTTTAAGATCGGGTATATTGATTACAATTGGCTAAGCGGAAGTGACGTAACGGGTCACGTGTGCATACGCGGGATATTTAAATCCACCGCAATGCTTGTGGAATAAAGATTCCTGTCTACGGAGGCGTCTTCACCCCGTATTTGATTTCACAGTGTGAAAAGCTAAGGGAAAGGGCTTGAGCTGTTCATAGTTTTTTATGCTACTCCTATATTTTAATAGACCGGGTGATGTAAATCAGGGAGCAGCAAAGGGCTTGAGCTTTTTAGCGTTTCTTAACGGCACTCGTAACAATCGTCATCTCGGGTGGTGTGAACCATGTAGCTGCAATGGGATTGAGCCGTAATAGGATTTTGATTATATTGCTGGTTTCTCTACCGAGCACGCTGTAAGAAGTAAATAACTAGTAGAATAGCGGATTGGTAGATAACATTTTTGGTTAATAATTCACTAAACGAGTAGAAAGAATGCTTCAATTAGGGTCGTATAGGCAGCACTTTATTGATAATACCTGTGACTTACGCCAGACCTTAGTACTGTATTATTTGTTCCAGATCTATTGCAGACTGCTAGGACGATGAAAAAATATTTGAGGGAACTACATAACATTTTGATACCCCACAAAAAGGAATACCGGAAGGGATCTGATAATTGAGTTCTTTAATTCATTTGAAAGGTAAATAGAATAATATATTAGGAATAACAGCATTCTACTGTTTACATAAGCTATAAGCACATTTTATATATATATAAAAAAATTTTTTTTACATATTTTTCTACAGGGGTTTATATCGGCCCCATCACCTTCTACCATTTGGTGCATGAAATACAAGGGTTGGAGGTAATGTCTCTCCAAGCGTTCTTTTAAAAAAAGATAGTACCCTGGTTTGGAGTTACGGTTGAGTATTTATATAAAAAGGTTATCTTTGTTTACCTTACAGAAAATTCCACCCAAACAGTAAGGGTGATCTATTGAGAGCGAGGTTCATCAACCCCTCTCTACACACGACTACAAAGGGATACCTGTAGTTGATACTGTACAGATACCTTGGAATCAGAACAGGTACCTATGAGTAACTCTTGGATGCATGATTGATAATGTAGTGGCTGCTTTAGTTCTTACGGGGTACGATTGGTATGCACAATTTGAGGGTAAGGAGGGATGTGTCCCCGACCTTTTAAACTTTTAAACTCTTTCGTGTGGTTTGGGTAAAAGGGATGTTTGGTGTATCACCAGGATATAAACACTGTTTAAATATACGCTTATCAATGGCTAACTGTTTTTTTAAAACTGTTCTTTATTCTTTTTTATGTTTTTGTCTGTGTGATTTTGTACAGATTCTTATTGTGCTTTGGGAGATATCGTCCTTTGTCCTGAAGAAGGTGGTGTTTAAGCAGTAATACCCACCGAAACACGTCAAAGCTTACTGTTAACAGGCATACTGTAGACTGTGAAGACATTTGTTATTATTATTAAATTCATTGTAGGAAAATCAAATGTCACAAGAATGAATTGGGTCTGATGTATTTGCCTGTTTAGATGATTAGAAACAATTTTTCTTGCAGGTTCTCCCAGTATTGTATCAAATTGTTTGGTTTTTAATTCTTGTTTGTAACACTTGCTAAATAGTGGTTTTTACCTTTTTTTAAAATTTTTATTAAAACTTAATAAATACTTGTATTTTTTCAGTACTTGGCCTTTGATGGTGGTGGTGTTATGTTCTGGTGATAGGATTATGTGTATGAATGTATATGTTTCGGTAAACTAGGTTGCCCAAAGGGGATTTCTTTTTGACTGAATCTTTTGTTTAATGATGCCTACAGTATTGTATTCCCTTTCACTGACATTACCCAGCAACACTAAAAGGGTGCTCTCCTTTTTGAACTCCTGGTGGCTGTCTCAGGGAGTCTTGTTACCTTGCTCACTGCAGAGTCTTGGTCGGCCTCTTCACTGAGAAGCCCCTTCCCCAAGAATTTCTAACTAATTCTTTTGGGTTCTCTGCCTTTTAAAAGTAGGTAACCCTAACTGACATGTAGACACCCCAGGTAAATCTTCAGGTTTCTCCATCGTAAATGATCTTGCCCTTAAATTGGTCAGAAAATCTCATATACTTTCCTCTCTGTGACCTCCAAGCTCATGTCCATGTTCAACAACTTTGCCTCTATAGACATGAGTTTTGCTTCAATAATGTGGGAAGTGCATTTCAGTTCCATAACAGTAGCTTGCAGAATACTCTTAGAAGCCCTGGCAAGGTATATGGTAGACTTCCAGGGCATTGAAATAACTAGACCTCCTCCATTTTGTGTTACGTCATTATGAATTGTGCATATGAAAGTCCAGGGCAGTAGTATAACTGGATTTGTAGGCTTATCGGTGCACTTCACAATTGGGTGGAAAGAAAAGTCAAAACTGGCCGAAATTAGGCAATACAGTATAGTTACAAAGGCACTGCTAACACCTAATATTCAGGCCCTAGTATATCACATCAGAGGTTTTAGTTGTTAAACTCCTGCTGACGTGGCTTCTCCAAGTAAATGTTGCCAATGTAAGTGTTTACAACATTAATATGCTCTGTGAGGGGCAACAGCCTTTGATGACCTGAATCTGTCCTGTTTAAACATGTTATTTTTAGGTAATTGCAATCGTAACTGCAGATATTGATGATTCTACTAATACACGCTTATATTTACAAGAGGATAATCACTACATTATTAAATGTATTGCAGCTTGAATAGTAATTAAAGAGCTAGAGGCCCATGCGTACTTCTCTAATGATAGGTTTATTGATTACTGCCTAGCAGCCCCAGCATGGTGCTAGTTTAAGTCTTGTGAGTGTCCATCTTTTGCTTGACAATCTGGTACAGGTGAATATGTGGGCAGGGAGATTATTTGAGGTCAGAGTTGCTCGCACAGATCATCTACTTATGCCCTTTGATGCAAATTCACAGCTATAAGAAACCACAGAAGATCATTTTAAAGTCAAGGTAGCCAGGGGCCAAATCTAAAACGGATTTCAATATAAAGCACCCTATTTTAAATGCAATACGGCTTGAATGAGTAACCAATCAAGGGAATTACGTACTGTCTTCAGAGACATAATCTTGGTGGCTGAGGCCGCAGACTCGCCTCACCAGTACGTTTTTGCTACATGAAGCCTGTTATTAAGCACTTTTGGAACTCCCACACACATCATGCTAGTTTAACCTAGATGGGAGTTAACAGCTGTTCCAATTGTTATTCTTTATGCTACTTGTGGCATCTTGAACATCTCTATAAGATAGTACTCATTTATGTGCCTATTTGCGTTCAGGACAAATTGCTTACAGTGCGAATATAATTACCAGGGCTGTACTATTGCGATTGAAATCAATCTAAGCACGCTAAATCAAGTTGTTGGTACATTTTCTCTAAGATCATGGTGGGATCTACATGTAGAATAAATGCAGCTTTAACTCAGCCACATGTGCAGCCTCTTGGAAATATGCCACCGTCATACCTCTGCTCAAGAACCAAATGCTGCCCCAGCCACGCTTCCAACTACAGTGCCCTATCCCTCCTACCATACCCAGCAAACGTCTTAAAGAAACTAATCAACTGATGCCTCACTGACTACCGCAGCAACCACCAGCACCTCTACGCCATAAAGTCTGGAATCAGGCCCAAACACAGTGCAGAAACAGCACCCATTACCGCCACAGACAACATCCACATGATCCTTGACAGAGGAGACACTGCAACTCTCATTCTTCTGGACCTCTCTGCAGCATCCTCATCAGCCGCATGCACGAGATTGGAAGCCACAGACCTATTCTTCACTGGTTAGGCTCCTTCTTATCAAATCTAAAACTCAAGCTGTCAGCCTGACACCTTACTCCTCGGAAGCCCGCAAACTCATCTGTGGAGTGCCTCAAGGTTCATCGCTCAGCCACATCCTCTTTAACACATATATGATCACTCTCGCCATTGTCATCTGTATGCATGACATCCTCTCCTACACCGATGGTACACAACTCATACTCTCCCTCTCGGATAAGAGCTCCCAAAACAAAAAATAATTTCACTGCATGCATGACCAAAGTCTCTAAATGGATGAAAGCCAACTGTCTCAAGCTTAACACCAACAAGCAGAAGTAGTGATCTTCATCAAGAACACCTTCTCACGGGACTCCAACTTGTGGCCGGCCAAACTTGAATCCACAATCAGCACCCACTCCAGGACCCTCAGAATAATCATCGACAGCAAACTAGACATGACTGCACAAATCAACGCCATCTCCACATCCTGCTTCCACACCCTGAAGATGCTGAGGAAGATCTTCAAATGGATACCAAGCAACACTAGAAAAACTTTCACTCGTACCCTAGTCACCACCAAGTTGGACTACAGGAACACCCTCTACACTGTGATCACCAACCAACTCACTAGAAAACTATAAATGATCTAGAACTCAGCAGCCAGACTCATCCTCAACATCATTTACAGAACTCACATTATACCACACCTCAGATAGCTCAACTGGCTCCTGATACACAAACGCACTCATCTCTAACTCCTCACACATCAATTAACCAATCTACAATTGGCAGAGCTAGGCACATACACCTACTCAGCACTAGGATAGCCTCGCTGTTATTAGTGCGGTTTACAAATACACATTACATTACATAACAAGAATATTAAGAGTTTACACACCATTAAAAATAGTTTCAGTTTAACCAATAACAAATAGAAGGTATACGTTGTGAAAACATGTAGTATAAAAGTGGTTTTTTCTACTCTTTTCCTGATTACTTGCTTACTGCAAGAGTTAATGTGTTCTCTTTTATAGAAATTCCACGAAAAGATTCCCTTGTTTGCTTAGATTTTTCAAATTCAGTAACATATGGTTTAAGACACTGACTTCAGCATCTTCAGTGGGCTGAGCTGTGAACACTCATCCCAAAAGACAATAATTAGGGGCCGATTCCGATCTCGGCCGGTAGGGCTCCGAATAGGATTCGGCTTTACCGGATCCGATTCGGAGCCCTTTTTCCCGACCGAATCGTACGCGGGTCCGGCCGAGCGAGTACGATGCGAATTCGCCGACCGACTCGTCCGGGCGACCCGACCGCTCCGACCGACTCGTACCCGGATCGTACCGCTCCGACCGACTCGCTCGGACCCGATTCGCACCGCGCAATGGAGACGTTTCCCGGCCGGGTAAGTACGATGCGCACCTCGACCGCTCCGACCGACTCGCGCCGTCCGACTCGAACTCGCTGTCGGAGCCGTACTTTGGGGGTCCGTGTTGGACCCCCTGTACGCGTACCCGTGCGAGGCGCACACAGGGGGACCCATGGGTCCCCCTACCTGTGCGTGTACGCCGCGAAGCGCTCCGCGGCGTACTCGCTGTAGGGGCGCCCTTGTCCGCCTCGCACCCATTGAGGCAATGGGAGCCCGCGTACGCGTTGTACGACCGGCTCCCATTGAGTTCAATGGGAGTCCGACCGACTCGTGTCCGGTGGCATACGAATGCATCGGACTCGTTCGGTCGGACTGCACGGGTCCGATTCGGTCGGAAATCTCTCCGGGTCCGGCTCGGTCGGAGAGATTTCCGGCCCGAATCGGAATCGACCCCTCAGTGTCTAGATGAGGCGTGCTTGATCAGTTTGTGTGTGGCAGAGGGAACTTCAAAGAATCACACTCCTGGGATTTTAATGCTTCCAGACTTTTGTTAACACATTGGTGCAGCCTTGTGCAGCCCTATTGTCCTGGTGTGGGTTAGTATGATTTTAAAGTAATATTTAAAAGTCATCTGAATTTTTAAGGTCTGACTTAAATCCCATCTTATAAATTAAGCCCACATTCCTCTCACTGTTCTAGAAAATCAGGTAACCTTCTAAATTTTAGCAAGCAGAGAACAATGCACTCATTTGCCAGATATATGTTGTAGCCATGTTGATCAGTTGTCATTGTTCTTCAAGATTAAAAATAAATGAAAACACAAACATATACACACTGTTCTGCATGTAGGCTTGAAAGCATAGATGTTTTGCATATTGAAAAAGTGGTTAAACACAGCAGAAAATAATACTTATCAAAAATAAAAGAATAAGTGAACTAGTTGTTTTTAATTAGGCATGAGATTAGTGTTTGTTTGATTTAAAACAACTCCTACTCGATTGGGCCTGCTTAGCATTGGTGGGGGCAGGTGCGACAATCTTTGTAGGTGCATTGACTCCTTCTTCACAGATTCCCTCCTTGCCACCCTCCAGTGGTGCCCCTAATCTTCTTTTAGCCCATGTCTCACATGTATTGTACTACTGATCTCAATGTAAACTGTCAGAGCGCTGTACATCACAAATATGTTTTACAGAAAATAAGTGTGTAGATCAGTGCATAGGGAATGTTACTTAAGACTGTGAGGACTACAAGGTGTAGGAGTCACGTCATTCTTACTGGTAGGCATTATGTGTTAAGACTGCTTGTTCTTGGATAACGAAGGGACAGATTTACTATGTTTTGGTGCAGTGTAGTAATAGTGTAGCAACCAAAGTTGCTTCGTTGCATTGCATGAAAAACAGAGAGCACAACAGTACCTGGTCCTGTTGCTCTCTTCTAGTTCTGGCGTACCCTAGGCTGCCCTGTGCCAATGCACTCATTATTGTGCCATAGTACAATGGTGTGTGCATGATGTCAAGCATAGGTTTTACACTGTAAGGGTATCCTTCTGGCGCAAAATACTATGCTTTGACAAAGTGTAACACTTACCACTTTGTATGTGTGCTGTACAGTGCAGCACATATGCAAAGTTGGAAAGATGTGGAGAAAATAAATCTTTTCTCCAACTTTGTTCCTACCTGGAGGAGCCATAATTTTATTATGCAAATCCCTTTCTATCAAACTTAGTAGATAGACATAAGTGTACCAACCATGGTACGCATCCTTGACGCAAAGTAGCTCATAGTGCTGCTATGTGTTACTTTAAAGCTACTTTCTAATGCACTTCAGAATTAGCGCTGAAAAGTAAACCACAAAACTGTGTGTGTTTATATGTTATGTTGATTTCTATAGCACACTAATCACCACTGGGGTATCCAAGTGCTTAAGCAAGTGTGTAGGCGTATAGTTCCTGTAGAATTATTCGAAGAGCCAGGCCTTCAGCTTCTTGCGAAACTCAAGTAGCAAAGAGGAGGCTCTGATGTGTTTTGGGAGATAGTTTCTTGTTTTGGGTGTGATGTAAGAGAACAAGTGACCTCCTGCTCTGCTTTTGAGAATACGGGGTGTGTGTGCCAGTGAGAGTGAGGCTACCGGCAAGTATTTTGCTGGGTTGTGAAAGTGTATGCGGTTATTGAGGTATGTGGGGCCTATGTTGTGTAGGGCTTTGTAGGTGTGCGTGAGGAGTTTGAATTGGCTGCGTTTGTGAATGGGGAGCCAGTGGAGCTCCCAGAGGTGAGGTGAGATGTGGGTGCAGCGAGGAAGGGCGAGTATGAGTCTTGTGGCGGTGTTCTGGATGCTCTGAAGTCTGTTCAGGAGTTGCTTGGGAAAACAAAATTTTACAACAGGTTTGTGTCACTTTGTGATGCAAACCTGGTGCAAAGTGTTAGTAAAACTGCCTCAAAAACTCAGGATTTGAAAAGTAACACAATGATTGGGTTTGTCATACTAACAAAATTGTATCACTACCCCAAAGGAACCCTTTTTAGCAATCTTAGAATAAGCAAAGCTGGAGGAAAAACAAGGTTCTAAACCTATGCTTGCAATGTGCCTGGATCGCTTTGATAGCTCAATGTGCTATATTAGAGGAATTGTAACTTATGAACTCTAAGTAACAAAAGGATCTCTGTGACAAAAGCAGTAACCCACTAAACTAGCTATCTATAATACAAATCTGTGATCTCCTTGTTACACGTTGTGCTTTGCAGTTGGAACATTAACCGTCTATGCTACTTTATCATGAGTCAAAACGGTGACTCGACAAATCCGAGATTTCTAACTCAAGTGCATCAACCACCAATGTTATCATACCATTGTTATTATTTGTAGACAATTGCTGGGCATATAAAGATCTCTGCAAGCTGCTCTCATCTTGCCTCAGTCTGTCATGCAAAAGGCGCCCCCTTGAGCTTGGCATCCAGAGCGGCACCACCGGTTGCACTACCCTAAAGCCAGCACTACTACTGGATTTCAAGTTGCTTGGCTAGATTTTCCATATTAAATTGTAGCGGTAAACGCCTGATTTCTCAATTACGTACAGCTGTTTCTTGTGTAGGTCTGGCCCTCGAGACAGGCAAACTACTATGGTAGTGTACAATTGAAATCTCATCCTTTGGAATCTCAAGGACCATTGCCTTTTTAAATGTCTCTCCCTTTGGATAAAAAATGGCACCCTCCTATTTTTTCTCTTTCCTTTCACAGACATGTCACTTTGTTCCCCAGTCTGCCTGTGGTATAGAGCAATGACTATGCTAAAGGAGATGGGTGTGGAGCTAATGATCACAATCTTCTTGGAGAAATGTGTTTCTAAGCATTATGTCTCAGGGTTAAGGAGAGGCCATTACAGACTCTGATGCACTATGCCATTCTGACATGACTTTGCTCCCTTACTTGTCTTTATGCATGCCTTTTAGTGACTAGGGTAAAGGTTGATGCTGCATAGACGGCTCTTCCTCAATTGTTGAAATGGGAATTACATTTGGAAATATTTGCCAGTCAAAGTTGTAAGCAAGATGCAGCCTTCTTTAAGTTTCTTTCGGGTGCTAGCATCTCGCAATGCCAGGAGGACCCCATGTATCCTGTTATTTGGTTTTATAATTTTTTTGTTCTCATCTCTATTAGTACTGTTGATTTCAACTGATGCCAACAAGACAGTAAGTCCCAGAACCTAGCGATTTGATAAATGAAAGCCCAGAGCTCAATGCATTCTGTCATTTGGACATGGAACGATATGGCAACTCTAGCTTCTTGTCCTGTTCAATGAACTATATTGCTTAATCAACCTAATAATCAGTGGCTTTTGAAAATAAGGCTATGTTTGCAGGAACTTGTAAGAAATAAAACCCAGACCCAAGACGCTGGAACTGGTTAGAACATATACCCACAACTACATTGACATTTGATTCAGTGGCATAACATTAGCTGCAGCAGCCCCTGTGGTGCGGGGGGGTGAGGCCCGAGCTGCAGAGGCCCCTTCTGGCACTGTCCAGAGGCAGCAGGCCGCTGGCATGAGAGCTCCTGACTGGGTCAGGCTTCCGTGTACTTTGCAGGTCCCCCCCCTCAAGTTTCGTTACGCCACTGACATAGCTGCCAAGGTTTCAGATTGCTTACGTGTGACAGTTACATCATTTCAGTGTAATTATGAGTGACATTCAATGACTATGAGTGACACTTTCTCGCGAGCAAAATCAAGCAATAAAGACAAGGGAAACATACATTTTAGAAATTACACCCCCTTAATGAGACTGCCTCTTCAAAGCGCCATCACCTCCTCAGTCAATAACCCCATCTCATGAATCAAGAAAATCTCACAACTCATGCAACTGCTGTCTAACGCCTGTTTCATCATATGAGGCTGCCACCCTGTCAATTGGACAAACTTCTGATCAAAAGACATTCTAGTGGTAGGAAGGAGACAGGACCTATGGGTTAATAGGGCTACAATTCAGAGCAAGGTGTATCTTTAGGGAACTGGCCAAAGATCAGAGACATGTGAGTCATGGGGTCTGTGATATGGCTTGTGGCTTAAGTTTCCCAGTAAGCGTTGTTGGAACTTCCATTGTGTCCAGACTGATCGCGCGCACCCATTAAATTTAATTTCGATTGTGTTCTAATTACATACTGTGACTGGCAAACACTTGAAGTGACTGGTGTCTATACTCACTTTTCTTCTCTTTTGAATCTTTCAGCCTAAGCCCCAGGTAGCGTGACTGTCACGTTGGCGACTCACTGTGCAGTTCGACTGGCCCCTAGCCCCGTGGCAATGAATCCACCTTAAGCGGTCCAGGCTGCAGCCTGCCGCCGGCCAGCTGTCCTGTGAGTCCTGGCGGCTGCTGCAACCCGGTCAGTGACTGTCATCTCTGACGGTGACGACCTGTCATTGGTTGCAGCAATCACCCTCGGCGACCGGGCTCGGAAATTATAATTTCGATGGCAGGGGAGCAGCGCGGCCATAGTATAAATTTAGCTAATAGCGCGGGCGGCCGGGCCGGTGCGAACAGCAGTGCTCTGCGAACCAGCCAAGCACCTTGATTAATTATATGCTGCGGACCGACTTTACAAAATGCAACTTACTCCGGACCCTGCCGCGCGCTCTGGCAGCAGCAGGATGTGACATCACGTCCCCCTTGCGGCGCCAAGAGGTTGTGTCACAACCTGACAGGAGTAGGCTGGCCCAAGCTGTCTCTGTACTAGTAGTTGGGCTCTCCTCGGTGGCAGGGCCATGAAGTCAGGCTGCCTGAACTCAGAGCTGCTCGGCACCACAGGATTGGAATGTTGACTATACATTGTATCAGCACACTGACTGGGAGCACTCCAAGCATGCAGGATCTGCGCAGGCCACAGCTGCGCGCTCACTGCTGGCACACACACTCAGTTTGCAGTGCTTCTATGACAGGGCTGAGACTATGCATTATGCGTGACAATGCATTTCAGTGCGGTGATGCGGAGCACCACACTGAAATGCGTTAGTCTTACGCCTGATGCGTGATACTTGGCAGGACTGCACTGATTTGAGTGGGTAAAGGTGTGCAGTAAAATGCATGATTACTTACTTGGTTCATTTGGGATTAACCTGAGTCCAAGGATATTGTTCAGATTGAAGCTAAGTTACCAGTATTTTATTTGAAAAGTTAATGCACTCGTTTGTTTCTATTTGAAAGTTTATAAGTATTCAGGTACTAATCTCTAGTAGTCATCCTAAATTGACATCTCAATAAGGAAGCAAAAAGACATCGGTAGGTTTCCCCAAATCAACTAAATATCAATGTTATCAATGTACACATGAAAATGGAGTTTGTATTGGCTTATATTGGCTTAGTTGGGAGCTAAATATTAAAGGGAACAATTCAAAGTGTGGGGCCTTGTAGGGCATAGCAGCATTTGAAGAAATGGTGGATTCAAAGGATACCAGCTTCAAAGTTGGAATCCTACCTTGAAAGGAAAACAAAGAACTGCTGGTCACAAATTAACATGACTTCTACTGATAAAACAGCTGTGACTGTCTCCTTTGGGCACTTAGTGCTCAAAGGAATAAGTCATAATGCTTGCATGTTGAGAAATGTTGGCAATTGAAGGCCAATAGGTTTGTCATGCTTTCAGATCAGAAAAACGTTAAGGCCTGATTTGGTGTCTGTTAAGTTTCCTTCTTCAGTGCTTGAGGAAAATGAAACTCCTCTGAGAAGCAACGTTTCCACCCTGCACAGATTAGGCCATGTGAAAGGTGCCAAGTCCCTCCTTAGGAAAGCCACAAAGGGCAAGAAGCTTTCTTAGCAATCTTGTACATCTTGATTGGAGGTGAAGATTAATGCAGAAATAAATAGCAAGGCACCAATCTCTCCCTGACATCAGGGAAGAGGAAAAGCCAGGCAGAGACATGCACATAGAGATCCAAAAGAATGTCCAACCAGAAAGAGCAAAAATCAGGGACCAAAATACTAGAAATAGTAGCCAGAGATTGGTGAATGTGATGATGAATAAGGGAATGAATGTGTTGTCATTTGTCCATCACTCGTACATGTTTCCTTATATATAATTGAGACAGGAACTGACATCACAGGAAATCGACTTCATCTTAAATTGGGAATCTCAGGCAGAATTCCCTAAACAGACCACCATCTTCCAAAAGGCAGTTAACAAGGCTTGTCCTCACCACTTTCCTGTAACTCATTGTGTCGGCTTATCACACAAAGAATAAGAATACAAGGTTTGACTTTCTTTTACACAGCACAGAGCTCCACAGTCCCTTCACCACTCTTCCCACCCGATGAGGTGCATTGATCGCATAACACCTCTCCGTGGGACTGCGACCTGCAGAAATACTAGTGTGGTACAGGCCATGAGGCCTCTCAGCTTTGCATTGAGCATGGCGTCCTCCAACATGTTGCCTGGCAGCATAGTAAACATACCACCTTTTTCTGGATACTGTCAAGCTTTTTTAAAGTCTTGGGGTATATGTAACAGTATGCCTCCCTCCTGAAACTCCAAGATTATCAGATTGCTGTTTAAAAAACTGGCAATCTAACAGACGAACATGAATAACCATCATCATAAGATAACTCGCTGGGTTGTTAATCTTTAAAATGAATCAGAAATTTAACCTACCCCTGAAACAATTTGGGGTCACACATTTCCTGAACTTCATATTGTCGTGTCCTTGTACCATGATTTGCAGTGGTTGATCTGGAAGCTGATGAAAGGTATCAGGAACATATAGCTTCATATAGAGTGAATGAAAAACTGAAACGATTCTTCCAAGTATGCGGCAACTTAAACATGCAATGCCTATTAACTGATCTGTTGATAAGTGACAAATGAAGCAGAAAATTATACGCAAAATTTGACTGCCAATGTATGAACAGGAAAAAATCATAAGACAGCCACAATAAATGGAGAAGAATTTGATCTTGATTTGCCAACATCTTTCTTCATCTTGAGCATAGATCTTGTGTACATTTATAGAAGCAAATTGATTATAATTCTGTGACTGATTCAAATAATCAATGGCTGCTGGAATCAAATAATCAATAGAAGTAGAAGAAGGAGTATATCTAGGATGAAAGTCTTGCATGTAGAAAACGTGAAAATTGAGACCTTGGGAGCATCATAGCCATCTGACACCTCTTTTACTATACTGATCCCCCAAAACAAGCCTTTCTAAACTCTTCCCTCTGACTCTTCCCCTCCACATCCCTTTTTACTCATCCCAATCCTCCCACTACTGCTATGACCTCCAATAAAAACCAAAAACCATCTAAATCCTTCACTCTTCTATCCCTCCACTATCCTTTTCAATCCAAATAACAGACTAACATGTCCACTTCTCAAATTTCATATTTCACTATACTAATTCACCACTAATCCTTTATGGGTTCCAGAGTAGCCTGCTACTCGCAGAAAAAAGAGTTTCAACACCTCATTAGGGGTAGCAAAACTATATAAATGCGAACCTTTTTTCCCTGTTCTATCCCTCTGCTATCCTTCTCAATCCAAATAACTGACTAATATGCACCACTCAAATTACTTTCATATTTCACTATCCTAATTCACCACTAATCCTTTATGGGTTCTGGAGTAGCGTTCTACTCGCCGAAAAAGCGCTTCAACACCCCATCAGGGGTAACAAGCGCTATATATATATGCAATCCTTTGTCCCTCTTCTATCCCTCTGCTACCCTTCTCAATCCAAATAACTGAATAACATATCCACCACTAAAATTACTTTCATATTTCACTATACTAATTCAACATTAATCCTTTAATGGGTTCCGAAGTAGCGTGCTACTTGCCAAAAAAGCGCTTCAACACCCCATCAGGGGTAACAGGAGCTGTATTAAATGCAAACCTTTTTTCCTCTTCTATCCCTCCGCTATCCTTCTAAATCCAAATAACTGACTAACCTATCCACCACTCAAATTACTTTCATATTTCACTATACTAATTCAACACTAATCCTTTATGGGTTCCAGAGTAGCATGCTACTCGCCGAAAAAGCGCTTCAACGCCTCGTCAGGGGTAGTAAGCGCTATATAAATGCAAATACAAATACAAATAGCCTACATTGTTAGGAAAGGATTACCACATGGGTAAAAAGGAAGTCCTATTACCTTAAGATGTTTTACAATTACATCACAGATATTGTTTCACTATCATTGGTTCACTTTGTTTGCCCACTTGACTGGGAATGCTAACCAGAAGAAAGAGACTGTTCAATTTATTATCAGGGCCACTGGAATTATGCGATTCTGTGGCTGCAGCGTTTTCTGCATAATTATCGATTTGCTGCATTTGCCACATAATCTGCAGTATTTAACTGAAAATAAATAGTTTCAAATGGATAACAAGTTACTAGAAATGTGGCAACATATGTTCCCATGCTGTGGAAGGCCTGTCACAACGACTGACTGTTCATCTTTTAGTTGCTTATTGCTGTATTTGGTTGTTAAACTAGTACCAATGAGGTGATATTTTTGCACAGACAGTGTAAAAAGTCCAGAAGAATGAAGTAATACTATCACAAAATGTGCTGAATTATGCTGCAGAATTTGCCTCTTCTTGCTGCATATATTAGTCAACTCTGCTGCATTATTTGGTCCTTCCCTGCCGCATAATTTCAGTAGCCCTGCTTGCAATACTCTATATAGAGCTGTCCGACATGAACATTGAGTATCTCTATCAGAATTTATAGCATGAGGTAATCCATGAAGACAAAAACATTTGTCAAATAAATTGAGCTCTTTCTTCTGCCATTGATAAGTTGGAACAAGTTAAAAAATGGGCCATCCAAAAGTGTCTCCATTGAGTGCATGTCATCGGCATAGTTAAACTTTTTAAGGCCTTAGTAATCATGCTTAGATGCTGACAAAACATGAGATAATTAAGAGACTGAATACTCTTGTCCATCATCATCTTGTGACACTTTTGCCCATCATCTTTCTGTCTTTGTTAATATATTGCCCCGAAAGCTCTTACAGAGACATCTGTTTCAACATTAAATTTCTTATTAGTGTATACAATTGATGTTTGCGTAAATATCACTTTAACTGTATTAAACACCCTTTAAGCAAAAACTTTTTTCACATTTTCCTTCTTGACATGAGTGATGTCACTGTTTAAATCTGCAGATTGATGAAATAATGTGCAAATCCAAGAAAACTCTCAGTCTATTTAAGTTTAGTAGAGGAAGGAAATTCTAAAATAACTAACACTTTCCTTGTATCCATGGAAAGGCAGGGTGCTTTCAATCTAAGTCCATGATACTCAGCCTCTTCCTTCTCAAATTAACACTTTTCAGGTTTAAAAGAGAAATGATGTGGCTGAACTCGCGTGTTCCTTGTGGGCTCACACGAGTCTTAGAAAATACTGTAATATCATCTAGCTAAAGCATTACAAACCGTTTCAAAACATCTGAAAATAGAGAATCCATAAAAAGCTGAAACATGGCAGGGACATAGCCCAAACCAAATAGTATTACACAATATTCAGAATGCCCAAATGGGGTGCATAAGGCAGTTTTCCATTTGTCACCATCAAGAGTTTCCTCTGCCACAATCCAATTGGTGTGTTCTTCTTTGGATGGACAGCATTTCAACAGTTTGCTGTAGGAACAAACGGTCCTCTCTGCATATACATGTGTGGTATTTCTGTAGTACAAACCTAGCCAAAAGGTAAAGAGTCCAGCATAAATTCAGCGAGTGGAAGGAAAGGTAACAGGTTTGTGGACCGTTAATTCATTTTGAGGTAGTGTTCTTTAAAGAGGTGCGTCTTCAACTCTTTCCCAATTGGAGCAGCATTTAAGTGGTTGCAGTGTTCAATATATTTAATAGAGCTATGTTCCCCTCTCATGCTCCAACTGGCTTCATGGGGCCATTGGCATATTCCATAGGGAGCTTTCTGACACCTCGCCAATTGGGACCCTTCACTTTATTTTTGCTATTGCCTCAGGTGTCCTGGACAAATCCAACTCCAGTGCTGACGACTCAGACACCGAAGACAAATATGCATAGGCACTGGAAGTACGGATGCTGATGGTGCTGCAGCACCTCCAAAATAACCATGCTGGAGTTCAGTAGATGAATGAGCAATAAAGATGGCTTTAATTTCTTTAGAATCTTGTCACATATGCTGTGAAAGAAGTCAAATGTCAGTCTATCTCTTCTAGCAAGCTGCTACTTATTCTTTTAACATGGAGATTGGTGTTTACTTTCTTGGACTGCAAAATGAGAGGATTTTGTAAATTGAACTATCTGACAATCTTGCTGGGGTACAGGGAGTGTAGGATGTCAAATTTTTTGTATCACATTTAAATACCTGTAAATGAACTGTGACATATTTCAAACTATATCAGCAATTAGAAAAGCACAAATGAAGCAATTTGTTTTGTAATTCTGACGTGTGATGGAAGCCGTTGTACCATACAGAAGTGGAGTATTTGGAATTTGACTGAGGATGAGGTGCCCTACTGATGGCATACACCTTTCAATAGCTGTGCATAGATACATACCTTCCATCAGTCACTGTTAAACCTGGCATCTTTTGGTGTGTTTCCCCTGTCTTTTTGCTTCTGACCTCCTGGTTTTGGTGGTACACTGGATATTGTTTTTGCTGGTTTAGTGTTTCTGCGCACTTTAGAACTACTGATCAGTAAGTGCAAGTACTCCTACCGTAAATTGTGTTTATAGATTGGTGTTTCCATAATTGGCTTATTTGATTTACTACTAAGTCCCTAGTACAGTGCACTGTGTGTGAACAGGGCCTTTAAATCAAATGCTACTAGTGGGCCTGCAGCACTGGTTGTACCACCCACACAAGTAGCTTTTCAAAGATGTCTCAGACCTGTCACTGCAGTGTCTGCGTGCAGTTTTTAACTGCCATGTCGACCTGGTAAGTGCACCCACTTGCCAGGCCCTTCCCTTCCCTTACATCTAAGTCACCCCTAAGGTAGGCCCAAGGTAGCCCCATGGGCAGGGTGCCATGTATTCCAAAGGTAGGACATGTAGTGGTGTATTTTTGCATGTCCTAATAGTGAAATACTGTGTATTTCATATTCACTGTTGAAAGTAAGGGTGGGTGATCAACTCTGTTCCGCCCGTGGATTTTAGTAGGATCACAATAAATCAAGACATTTGCTTGGTAATGTGCAAATGATACATAATTGCAGAAACCCAATGTCCACAGATTATCGTTTGTGTGCTATATGATTTTTCAGTAAAAGTGCATGTCAGTGCGTATTTTGTGGCCATTTCAATGGAAAATGTACTGTCTGTAAATGACTGTTTTAGTAATACATGTTCAACAGTGTACTCTATAATTCTCCTCTGTCTACATACAACACCTTTACCACTCTACTGCTGAATGAGCGCGGCTAATTGGTTTTTACTTGTTTTTACTGAAATACTTGGATTTTGATTTTGATTTTGACTTCAGTGATGTAACATTGATGGCAGCATCCACATTCAGAAAATTGTTCCAGCACCACTGCGATGATGGCTCCGCTGGTTATTCCCACCTCATTAATGAAGGTGTTGGAACACAACATCTCTCCGGTGCTGCAATCAACACCATCGGTGTCACAGATGTATTCAACAATTGAAAAGAAGGGGAGTGATTCAGTTCTGGAAGTACAGAGGTTGGAATCTATATTAATATCAACGAAAACAAAATACCTCTGACACCATAAATGAGTTTGTACTTATACCTCAATGGTACTTTCAATTACCCTCGGGCTCCATTTATTTATGGAATCATTCTTCATTTTTTTGTAATCAAAATCGAAGTTCCCATCATATTACACATTGGGACATGCCCTTCTTATTGTTTTCTTATGTATACAACAGCGACTTTTAGCACAACTACAAAAAACATAAACACTGTTTACATGACAAAAACAAATGATAAGCGTTTGAAACATTAATACATACAAAAACATCCATGAAACTGATCGTGATTGTTACAAAAGTGTCATTCTCAACATCAGTAAGTCCTACTGTTTTGCAATAGTAATTGGGACTTTATCTTATTGTGTCCTCAATTTACAAATGATACAGGTCCTGGAGGGATCAGAGAGTTATTTACAAACTCGGGTACAGAGCATCACAGATTCAGCTCAAATGCACCTATTGTGGAGCAAACATATTGTTATTCGGTTCAACGGCACTGCAGCCGACCCCTCCAACACAACCACAGACATTTTCTCCGACCCCACTGGCACCACTTCGGTCAGAGACTTTACCCCTGATGCTCCACTACTCTAGAACGGAGGCAAAGAGGCTGATGAAGAGGGTATGTATTTCTTAGAAGACTCAGACCATCAAGGAGATCCAAATACTGATGAGGTTCCTGGACATCCAATAATCTATCCAGATTTTAAAGGTTTAAAGGAGACCAGTGGGAGTAGGAACTGCTATGCCTTGCAGGGCTTTCCACTCCAGAAGTGACCTCATATCACTCCATAATAAGAAAGGCAGCTGAAATGCTAGACTTGCAGCTCACAACGACAGAAGTTAAGTTGCATATTCTTACAGAAGTTCTGCATTCCATCTCCCACTCATCAGAACTTTTGCTTCTTTTCGGTGAAGCACTGACTGAGCTTATGTTGGCTATATTCGGAAAAACCAACAAATTCCACCGCAGTGTCTAGATCAATTGATTGGCACTACAAATCAGTTCCTGAAGACCCTGATTTCTTTTTAACACATCCGTCTCCACAAAGTCTGGTGGTACAAGCTTCCTGTTAATCTAAATTGGCCCCTTAATGCTTCCCTTCCACACTGTCTGACCAAGAGTCAAGAAAGATGTAACAATATACAAAAAGATGATTTCGGCGGGGAGTATGGCTCTTAAGTCCATCAATGTTACTTGCCTCCGGGACATGATCATGCATTGTTGAACTATGCTCAGGCAGTCATCTTTAACTTGTCATCTGAGCTCCATACCCATTTTACTGAGCTGATAGGAAATGGGCAGGCTACTGCAATGCAGGTTATTCAATCTGGACTAGATGCTGTGGACTCAGTGGCAAGCACCATGGGGACATCTGCTGTAACTCCTACAACCCCTCATTTCCAAATTCATTGGCCATTTCCCTATTGTCCTGGGGCCACCACCAGGCAAGAAAAATATGCAAATTAGAAAGCACCGTAGGGCATTATGGGGCTCACCAGCAAGGAGCAGCGAATATTTTATTAGTGGCTCCCCTGCTGTGCCGTAGAGAGCTAAGAAGTTTTTCTCTATTCTTTTTCTTTGTTTCCTTTCTCTTGGGGGGGCGCCCGGTCCCAAATGTGTCACCCCAAATGTCATGGGTGCGGTGGGGATGTGGGGGACTTCAAGTCCCCCACGACCCGGGCTGGATCCATTTCTCTTGGCCTTCTCCCTCAGTCTTCTTTTTCCTACCTGCTCCATGCGGGCTGGGTGCTGTCCAGTGGGGGCCACCTAGTTCTTCCAGACACGGGCATGGGGGTGGGGGTGAGGCCACCACCACTAGGGAGATGCAACAGCATTCCCCTGGCTCCTCTTGGCTTGGGGGACCTGTGGTTCGGGGTCCCGGATTATCTTCTTGGCCCTCGCTGGGCCACTTTTTTTTGTGTTAGCCCTTGGGAAGATGTGAACTCCTGGGGGCAATTAATGATGCAGGGAGGGGGGCCCTATGCACAACCACTCCCTGCAGTATCCAGACCACAGTTGTGGAGCCCTGGTGCTCCCCAGGAGTAATTTTTGAAGATGCGGTAGAGCCCCACGTGCCCAGTTTCTTGAAAAGGAGTCAAAGGTTACCAAACTTAAAATGTCCATCACTGGGGACCCGTTGGGGTGATTTGGAAGATTATGAGCTCATTTTACTCCTGGTGGTGACCTCTAGCCATCAGGAGCAGTTTTAGAAGACCTCCAAGGTGGTGTATTTTAGAAGAAGTTAAGGGCTTTCACCCAAATGGTACTTGGGGGATGTAAGGGGGCAGCCTCACTGGATCTGGGAGGGACCCACTGGTCCTGGGGTCAACTGGGGCAGAGTCCTTATTCTATTTGTACATCAGGGGGTTTCTCTTTCCAGTTGTCTATGGCTGTTGCATTCCCAGGAGCCAGCAGTTAAAGCTCTTTCTCTCCCCTGTGCAAGAGTTTTTAAAAGGGGCGGAAGGTTCTAAAAGCCAGGCACCCTTGGCCAATCCTAGGGTGCCACATCACCTCTCCACCCCTGTCCCAACCCTCCTGCAAAGCATGCTGGGAAAGTTCAAGATGGCATCATCCAAGATTCACTGGTCACCACTGTTCCTGGGGTCTCAGCATCGCCCCTTACTGACATCACTATTAGAGCCTTTCCCAACAAAACTTCAAAGAGGACCCCCCTCCTGTGTTGGCCTCAGTTACCTGGGCTTCCTCCTTAGTTCAGTGGGCCTGGGCTGTCCCCAGCCCTGGGACAGTGTGACAGATAAGTAACAGATGCAGATTGTCATCCAAACCCCTTCCTGCTCAGGAGCTGAGGGAAGCACTGTTAATTACTCAGTTTGTGTGGGGAGGCCTTTGTTCCTGCTGCTGGAGATAAATGTAATTCACTTGGCCCAGCAGGTTGACAAAAGGCCTGGTCTCTAATCCTGAGATGAGCCAGAGAAATATGACAATTCTAGATGAGCCAAAAAATGTACAGATATGGTCTTGGGACCTGTGAATATAAACTGGGCGTCCCTTTTCCACCCTAATTTCATACCCCACGGGACTCTGTAGGCCTAAGGGAAAAGAAAATGCACTCTAAGGCAATTTTCTTTCTATGTATATAATAAGGCAGTGTCTATTTACCCAGCCACTGGGCAAATAACAAAGTGTCACTGCAGACAAAACTGTAAATCACACTGACTTTACCTATAATTGCCCACAAATATTATAAGGCCTATCCCAGGTCACTATCTAACCCTGCAAAGTCCCTTCTACCCTAGGCTACCTATGCGTAGTTATCGGGCTGCATACAATGGTAGTCTCCCACGTGCAGCCTGCACATGTGTGCACGTGTTTACTTGTAACCAGCCAAGTGCCCCATACCCTGTCTGCATTACAGCTACCTTTTCTTAAAAGGCGGATACTGGCAGTAAAAATGCCCAGTTCATTTGCCATTTGATTACCATGGGTGAGACACATGTACTGAGACTCAACCACAGTAAAAAGCCTAAAACCGGGTGATCCAAAAAGCAATTAATCTGGGTGTACTAAATGTGTGGAACCCGTTTTGCAACACTTCTTGCGAGGATGTCAACAATGCACCACTCAATAGCAACAACCTCAGTAGCAGGCAAACCCCCTTTACAGACAGTACAAAGGACAGGGCTGAGGACAACAGCGTGCCCCACCTCCCCCCTCCTATACTTCCTCCGCTTCCTCTTCCCCAGCCACCACAGGGAAGCAGCTCTAGTTCTGCCTTACCTGAATGCACTCAGACCGTTGGAGGATGAGTATCCTCCTTTTGACAAGCATGGAGTACCATTACTTCAGACATTTGGTTCTTACAAATTGTGGAAAAGGAACATGCTCTACCCTTCCAACAATCTCCAACTTCCAACCCCACTTGACCAGATATGCTCCAACAAGACCATCTGCATATCCTTCAACAAGAAGTGCAAACCTTACTCCAAGAGGGCACAGTGGAGTAGGTTCCAGAGCAGGAAAGGAGTCAGGGATGCTACTTCTTGATCCCCAAAAAGGACAGTGGTCGTCTTCTGATCCTAGACCTCAAGGTTTTAAACTAGTTCCTCAAAAATGGAAAGTTCAGAATGCTGTCACGTACTCAGTTTCTTCTAGTGCTGAAAGCGGACGACTGGATGGTGTCTGTCTGCCTACTTCCACATCCCTATCCTGCAGTCTCACAGGAAATTCCTGCACTTCACAGTCGGGTCCAAACATTACCAGTTTGCTGTCATTCCATTTGGGTTCGCTTCTGCACCTTTAGTCTTCACAAAAGTGATGGCTGTAGATGTAGCCCATCTCAGACAGGCAGGAATCCTGGTATTTGGTTACCTGGACAACTGATTCATCAATGCCAGATCCCCATAGGTGTCGTCTCACTACTTAGGAACGACAACCCAGTTGCCATTTGACCTAAACAAGCCCAAATATCATCTAGCCACCCTTCACTTCTTTCTTCCCTGACAAGCTGTTATTAGGATCAAGGGCTGCCTTCCTGCCTAAAGTGGTTAACCCCTTCCACTGAGGTCAATCCAATACCCTTTTCATTTTCTGTCCTCCACCAAATCCAACTAAAGAGGAGGAAAGACTTCATAGTCTTGATCCCAAGAGGGCAGTCAGCTTCTACATTAGCAGAACGGGTGAGTTCAGGATGGATGGTCATCTCTTTGTGAGATATATTGGAAAGATGAAGGGCAAGGCAGTCCACAAACAATCATTATCAAGATGGATAATCCTGCGCATCAATATCTGCAATGCCATAGCACACAAGGAGCCTCCAGAAAGTATTCATGCCTATTCTACCAGAGCCAAGTCTGCTAACTCAGCACTAGCAAGAGGAGTACCTGTAGCAGATGTCTACAAAGCTGCAGCTTGGTTGTCCCTATATACATTTGTGAAACACTGTTGTTTGGACTCCAAAGTGAGGAGGGATGGTTACTTCACTCACTCAGGTCTGCAGAATTGTTTGATGTAGCCAGCTGTGTGCCATCCTCTGGGAGTGGGACTACTTGGGGAATCTGCTCAAAAGGTGAAGAATCTGCAAGTGGAAATATGCATCAGAAAAACAAATTACTTATCTTCAGTAACACTTTCTCTGGTAGATACTGTATCTACCTGCAGATTCCTCACCAACCCACCCACATCCCCTTTGCATGGCTGTTTGTATCAGAAGACCTTTGGCCATATTTTCTTCCACTTCTGATTCCTCCCTCCCATAATCATCTTACTGTAAATATGTACGCATAAAAACCTTCCTGTTTCCATGACTGAGATGTAGACTATGAATTCGGCCTCTAGCGCTGGGATGCCTTTGGTAACCATGCGCTCTATAAATGTTTTACAATTACAATTACAATTACAATTACTGTAAATATGCATTTCTTTCTTTCTTTCTCTAAATGCCAAAGCAAGAATTTCTAACTTAACTTCATCATACAAATATAAAACCAGCCCTTACTGATTATATTACTCATAGTTAATTACCTCTGTTTTTGAGCAGCTCCTTGGATTTCTTACTTCATTATTTAACGTTTCACTCTTCTTGTTTTTCTTTCCGCACTCCTAAACAGGCTACTGTAGGAAGGTGGAATCTGACTACATGGTTGCCCCCATTTTTTCCTGGTGTTTTGTTGGTTTTTGACTTAGTTTGGCTGGGAACCTGCTATTCAGGTCCCCAGCCTATCTGCTTTCTCTCTAAACGACTTGGAGTGCACTCTAGGTGCACTAGTGATTGGATGCTGTGGTTCCTTATGAGTCCCTAGTATATGGTACCTTAGGTGCTAAGGGCATAGGTACTTCACAGGCCTACCAGGGGCTGCAGCATGTGTTATGCCACCCCTGGGAAGCAGACTAAATCTGACACCACAGGCCTGCTACTGCAGCCTGGGTGAGGAAGTGCTAGCACCCCTCACTGAGATATAGGTCCCCTATATCTCTCCTACACACACATATAACCCTATCAGTCACCCCTAAGGCAGGCCCTATCAATCCTGAGGGCAGGGTGCTTGGCTTCTATGTGAGGGGGTGCCTCTGCCTGAGCAGGGCCCCTCTGCAGCTCTCAGAGTCCATTCTCTGGTGCTGTTTGTGGATGCGGTTAAACCATATACTTTTAAGTGCATTATATCCTCGCGGTAAAATGCTAACTTTGGAATGGCTGCATCGAAACATGTCGTGTTTGGTGTCAAACACCTTGGAATACTACCCCCCGCCAGTCCTGGTGGCGGGGGTAGCATTCCACCCTTCTAGAGGGATAGACATGTACCTACTGTGGAAACGCGGTAGAATCCTGCAGAGCCCTGGCATCACAAAATGGATGCCACCAGTCACAGACACTGGGCTGCCCTCCTGCTGATGACCAACACTCGCAGTGGAGGAAGCCCAACAATAGATATCCTGTCCCAAGGGGTGTGACCACCTCCCAGACAGGGTTTAGTGTATTGGGGCTGGGTGGGTGCACTCTTAGAGTGCTTTGAAGTCCTGCACTGGGGGAGCAGAAGGCTCCTCTGTGCATATGCCAGTTCAAACCGGCTCAGGGGCTACCTGTCCCTGCTCTGGCGCAAAACTAGACAAAGGGAAGTGGGTGTAGCCACCCACTCCCCTGACCCTCCCATAGGTAGGGTCATAGAGCTAGTCCCTCCCTTTCTTTTAGTATAAGAGGGGGAACCTGTGCATTGCACCCTAGATTACCCTGGACGACGCTCTACAAGAAGAATCCCGGACCTTCGACGTTCCACTACCTTTGGAAGACTGAAGAATCTCCCTTGGAGTCAAGGAGTGACTCCCCTGCTTGGCAGGCACCAAAAACTACAAACAATGGTCGCAAACTACGCCGCTCCCGCCAGAGTCCGAAGTCCCTGCAGCCCAAAAAGTAGATTTCCTGACTTCTCAAAGGCCATCGTGAGTCCCCAGCGAAGCTGAGGCCAGTGGACCCCAAGAGTAACGAGGAACCGCGACCCCTGGGTACCATGCACTATTGTTGAGTGCAACCCCTTCACAACGTTCCACGAACTTGTGCTTTGGACCACGTATAGTCCCAGCCTCCAGCAGGAATCTCTCCTAAGATCAGAGGCCTACCACGTTCCGAGTGACCGTGGGCCCCTGTGAGTGAATCCTCCCGAGGCGTCTTTGCGATCCCTTGCCAGCCGGCTTGTGGGTCCCCAGAAGACTTTCTAAAGAAACCAAAGGGCTCCCCTGGTTGCCCCAGGCCTGTCCTGACTTACCCTCGCTGGGTGAGTCCCACAGACCTTGCTGGTCTGCGCCATTGCCTCTTCACACTTTCCCCGAGACTTGCTGTTACCAAGGCTTGTTGGCTCCGATCGAGTCGCCGACACCGCAGTAAGCTGCAGACATTGTAGGACACGCCGAATCCAGCTCCTGGTTGTCGTCAACGCCTCCTGGACCTCGTGGCTGAAGAGTCAAGGCAACTGCGAACGACCTGAATCTTGCGACGACGGTGGGCATCCATCTTCCTTGCCCCGAGTCACTGCCACGTGACTTTGAACACTGTCCCCTCTGCTTTCAGGTCTTCCATCTTCCGAATCCAGGCTTGGATTCCTCCGGACATTTCTCCTGTCGCCGCAAGCAGCAAGTCTTCACTGGCTCCCATTGAAAACGACGCCGCGACCCGACACCAAAGAACACCTATGCACCCGGCTCCCTGGGTGAGGTAACTTCAGCACTACGGTGCTCCTGTGGGTGTGGGCCCTAGAACTACTTACCCTGTAAGTGACTTGCTTGTAGCGTCCCTAGAAGTGTCCTAAAACTCTAACTTTCCAAGTGCGACAATTGCGCTGACTCGTACAGGGTTCGCGTCTGTGTTAGACACACCGCGTCCATCTCCTTTGTAACACTATCTGAAACTGTATCCTTCGACTCGTACTGAGTCCGATCGGTGTTCGCCTCAAACACACAAAGGGCCTGTAACTCTGAGATCTCCATTGCACTGACTTGCACAAGGTTTGCGTCTGTGTTAGACACAGCGCGTCCATCTCCCTTGCATCTCTATCTGTGACCGCGTCCTTCGACTCGTACAAGGACCGATCGGTGTGTTCGCCTCGAACACGCAAGGGACCTTTAACATTGAAATCTCAATCGCGTCTGAGTGCATAGACTCGCACAGGACTCGCACCGGTGCCAGGTCACCGCGTCCGTCCCCTGTGGGTCTCCTACAACTACCTGGGGTGGTTCTTGGAGGTCCCTCGATTCTAGATGCCCTAGACCTAGGTCTAGCAAACTAAGATTGTGATATTCGATTGTGCTAAACTTATTGTGATAACATTTGACTTGTACATATGTTCCTGACTTCTAATCTCATAAAGAGATTAGTAGAGAGTGTTTATTAATAAATACCTATATATTTGATATATATACCTGTGTGGTGCCTTTTCATTTGGTGATTCAAGAGATTGTGTGGTAAAACAAGCTGCTTTACATTCCTTCAAGACTTAGCCTGAAGGCTGCTCTCCACAGCTACCACTAGGATAGCTTTCTATAAAGGTTGTCTTAAACCTAACTACCATAAGAGTTGAATTGTTCTGGTGCAAGGTGTCCACTTTAATTAGTGAACAGCATATACCAGGCCAACTTCTCACAGCTACTATTTTATTCTTTCTTATAAAACCTACAGTCAGCTAAACTCTTCCTTTTAAGTACTGACTTATTGCTCTCTCACTCTTTTTCTCTTGATTTCTTGAGCTCCTTCAAAATAAGCACCTCTTTAGTGTCTACTTCCTATCACAACAAATTACCATCTTTTTTAATGTTCTTTAACTTGTCAATCCTGTTCATGATGATCAATCACTACATTCTTCTGAAAGCTCTCTTGTCTTTTGGCATTTCTGCTGCACTGAATTTCTTGTTGTGTTCTTATCTTTATGTTAGCTCATTGTTGGACCTGGGCCTCACTGTCTGGCACCCCCAAACATTTTGCCTTTTACCCTCCACTTTTTGCTGAATTCGTTTTTGTTGGCTTTAGGACTCTTTGCACTTTATCACTGCTAACCAGTGCTAAAGTGCTTGTTCTCTCTCCCTAAAACATGCAGCCAGTTTGGAGCCAGGGCAGGAGAGGCAGGAAATTCCATGCACTTTAAGCCACAGTCTAGGAGCTTCTCCTAACTTTCAGAACAGTGGCACCAGGGTATAACAAGCATTTACAATGCAATAGGTCTCGCAACTGCGAGTTTTGGAGCTATTGGCATTGTAAATGGCAATGCCTATTATAAAAGAATTAACAGGCATTGTCATTTACAATACGAAAAGCAACACCTATTGCATTGCAGAGAGCGGTGTCCGTGAAACAGGCGCCACGCTCAATAAAGTTAAAAAAAAAAGAGCGCGGTGTCCCTGATGCGGGCGCCGCGCTCATGAATAAAGTTAATAATTGAAAAATAATGAACCCGAGCGCGGTGTCCCTGAAGCGGGCGCCGCGCTCGGGATTAAATGTGAAAAACTAAGTCCCCTCCTGGCCCGCGGAGCCCACGGCGCGGTCATTAATGGCTGCAGGGACAGCCTTGCCGAAGAATTCAAGCAGAGGTTGGGGCAGCTGCTGACAGGCAGCAGAGGGGGAGAGGCAAAGAGGAGAAAAACAACACCGCCAAAGGCGAAATAAGAGAAGACGGCGCCTGCCCCCGACTGACAGCCAGTCATTCAGCGCGCCGCCGGGCTGCACAGCCAATGCAGTGACCACCAGAGAGAGGCGAGCTCGCGACGGAGCCCCTTTCCAAACCTACTTCCCAGAGAGCAGCGCTGGGATTCCTGCAACAATGCGGAAAGACAAGTGTTTTGATTGCAAAACTTCGTGGCTGGCCGCAGGCATGGAGCCGGTTGCTTGGACGGCGTTACTCAGTGTCCTCCTGCAGCTTGTGTCGGGGAGACTTGCTGGCACGTCCAGGTGAGCTGCTGCCGGTCAGCGTGGCTGCCCTCTGTGTCCAAGAGGTTAAGGCTTTGACGTGAGCGAGTGTGAACCTGTACTTCATTCAGGAGCGTGTCGCCGGCTGTATTTGTAATTTGAATTTAAACATTATTGATTTTTTTCATATATAGTTTTATCACGTGTGGTTCGGGGTTTGTATTATTCATTATGCGTGCACAGCTCATGTTTTGCGGCTGGCGAGGACGGAAGGGGGACAGGAGATGTGCACAGTGCGTGTTCACGGGCGCGTTCACATTTCCAGTCCGTCGTGCGCGTGCACAGCTCCTGTCTCCCTTCCGAAGCAAGTCAGCAACAATAAGTCTCGCTAGCGACAGCGCTTCGCGCTGCGTCGCTAGGTCGAGACCTAAAAAGGGAACCTAAGACACCATCTCTTCAGTACACTTCAGAACCTGTGGATACTCTGCCAGGAAGAAAGACTGCTCGCGCTGGGGGTAGGTCTACAACTCTGCTAGACTGCTGCTCTGAAAAACTGGTGCCTTGCTGGATTGCTGCCCTGTTGCCCTCATGTCCTGCTGCCTACTGCTTGGGTACAAGGACTGGATCTTCATTTGTCCCAGGACCTCCAGAGTGACTACAAAGATCTAGTTTGCTGCCCTCCTTTTCAGAGCGACAGGGACACCAAATTCTTCCTCCATCTTGAACCCGCACCTGGACCCAGCCTGAGTGAGTCCTGATCCTCCACGTGGTGCCTCTTCAGTCCTGGACCTTTGTAAGTGGTGCTGAATGTACCCAGAGAGCCAAAATCCAAAAGTGGGGACTTGGAATTTGTTCGGCTAAAACTGCTCTGAGAGCCAGGAGAACACCGGGACCAACCTACTCGCCTATCTGCCCGAGGTGCATCACCGGTCAGATTGACTTTGCGGCTTCACCCGCTACATTCTTCTCCGCAACAGCAAATCCGTTTCAGCGGTTCTTCACCAAAGGGGTATCCGGCCTTGTGGAACTGTCTTCATCTGTAAGCATCTGCCTCGTCCCACTGGAGATTTTCGGGTTCCATTTCGGAGACTATGTCCGAAAGTAAAAATCTTCACCGCGGCTTCGACCCAAGGTTGTCCAGCGACAAGGCTTATTCTTCGGTCACCTCCTGCAGCATTGCCCCCTGAACTTTACCTTCTCAGAACATTTTTCTCATTAACTTTTTTAAGTCCGAAGGGAAGCACGGACCGGGCGCAATCCACTTGTATCCGAACCATGCTCCATCAGAGTCAGCCATATTTCTTGACTTTGACCCGGTCTCATGCGAATAGATGTCCGCGGTTGGCGCTTTGATCCTTTAGGTGCTAGTCTTTACTAAAAAATGTAAAAAGTCATAACTCTGGTTCTACTGATTGGATTATTGTCGTTTTGGTGTCAAATAATTTATTAAAATCTACTCTATTTTTCTAAATTAGTTTGGGATTTTTCTTACATTGTGTTTTCTCTTTATTACTGTCTGTGTGCTGCATAAATACTTTACACATTCCCTATAAATTAAGCTTTACTGCTTTTGGTGCCAAGCTACCCAGGTTTAAGCAAAGGTTAATTTAGGGACTTTTGTCCTCCACCCTACAAAGGATTGTGGATGTTGCTTGACCAGGGCTCCCACCTCATTCAAGCAACAACCCAATTTCTCACACTCATACTCTGTGCCAAGTGGTGTAATAATACCTTCCTCTCTGGTTATCTCATTTCTAGGGCACTTCTGAGGGCTTGATACTTGCTCTCCATTATTCTGCACGCACCATCCCTTTAACGTCTTCTATTTCTCATTTTGGTCTACCCTATCACTTACATGCTAAGAATTCACAGATTTTAGATTTTTTTTCAGCCTTTCTGTCTCCATTTCTCTGCCCCATTTTCCCTCAATACTTTAAACATACTTTTCTCCTGCTCCCCATCACCAGGCATTTAAATTCCCTTATTTTATTCTCTTCCCTTCTATTCAGTTCTCCAAGTTGCACATCACGGTGGTGTCATCTTTGACCCTTTTAACTCTTTTTCCTCCCATGTAGCTGCAAAAGCTCGAACTTGTCAGATCCAGCTATCTACTGTTTATAATATTCAACCACTGCTCACTTTTCAACTTAGAAAATCCATCATCCTTACTTTAGTTTTCATCCACTTAGATAAATATTCATCTTTTCTTTTTTGTCCTTCAGCTTGCTCACATGTATTCTATTTCGTTCTATGTTATCTGAATTGTTTTCAAACAGCCAAATCTCATTTCCGTGGCTTCCATCATACTCGTCTTGCTAGTTCTGAGTTGTATATATTATTTTTTATAAAATATAGATATGAAATTGTCCCTCATTACTTCTCATCCTTGATGATGCTCTTAGTCTGTAACTGTATCCTGAACTCTGCCTCATGATATCTTCTTGATACCCCTCGGGGACCTTATACCAAGTCCTGAGGATTTACTTCCTCTGTAAATGTTAATTGTGTTAAAATACTCGGCCTCTATCTGTCCATTCTGTTCCCTGTCTCAGTATTTCCCCGGATTCTGCAGTCTACCTTCTGTCCGTCTGCCTTCCTTTCCATTTTGCTTCTATGCGTATAAACTCCTGTAACTTTCGTGTACTTGATATTGTACTGCTGTATTTTTATGTGAAGTTCTATCGTGAATGCCCTTTATATCAAAGATGAATTAGAATTCTAATCACGTAAAAGTTTGTTTAATCTATTCAAGAAGCAATTTATCCATCAGATTAAAGCCCTAATTTAATTTTTGACTTTGAGAAGAATATAAGAATTTATACTTTCACATATCTCATTTATTGCTGCAGAAATAGCCACCTCTGATAAAATAATTTTCGCTCATTTTTTTATAATTTCTTGAAGACAATTTTAGTGTCAGTGTAGCAGTTTATATCAAAAAGATGAAGAACGAATAGATCTCATTCTCCAAAGTAGTTTAACAGCCTATTATGCTGCCCCCATCTTTCTTTTTGTAATGCCAACAGCTAGTTTTTAACAGATGGGCAAACTCTGGTTGAATAGGGATGTTCAGAGACACACTGTAGATATATAACCTGCATTAAGAAAGCTGACCTAAAACAAGCACTGCCAAAGTCAAGAAGCTCCGTTTTGATCAGTTTGCATGTTTATATTACAGGAAGAGCAGATGATTGAGCATTGTGTATGCAGGAGTATGTGAGAATAGATTAATAAATAATAGAATAAGAGGTACTATAGATGAGCGAATGAGCAATGGATAAATGAGAGAAAGGGTAGATATATGTTGAATGGATGTATAAGTTTGAGGACTGATGAATGATTGAGAGTGAACTGATGGATACATGAATGAGTGTATGCACAATTAAATGAATGAGAGTGTAAAGGTGGCACCAATTAACTTACACATATCTTAGTAGATCTGGTGCGTTTCTGCCCTCTCTGTTTCATGCGACAAGTTCCCTTGCTGCTTTGCCTGAAACTTTAGTAAATCTGGACCTTAGTTCATTTGTCTACCATCGGATCAGAGATATTTTCTCTTGATTTCATCTACATGTCCTTGCAGCACATCGTCCTAGTTGTGGTGGAGCAGCTTGTCAGTGTTAATTTATGTGATTTAAGTCTTTGTACAGCTTCAAAGATAGCAAGGGAGAACTACCTGGACGCCTGCCTAGCCGAGGAGATAGAAATTCAAGATTTCATCATTTCTCCCAACTTCTCAAAGTTGAAATGTGAAACCGTTGTCCAACCTGATCTTTCCATTTGTACCAAGTGACCTAGAGGATAATTTAAGACAGGAGAGATAATTGTTTAATTATTTTATGTAATTTTAAGACGTATACTTTTTCAGCAACATTTGAAGCAGGCCTTTTTGTCGGGTACCTCTATGCACTTGAAGTCCAAGGTTAGATTCAATCAATCAATCAATCAATCAATGAAGGGTTTGTAAAGTGTGGCTACTCACCTGTGAGGGTCTCAAGAGTGCTATAGGGAGGCTTATGACCAGGTGAGAGTGCAGGCTGAAGTGCATTACATTCACCTATCTTTATGAAACATGAAACACCGTCCTATTTAGCCTGATGTTGAGGGAGGAGGAGTTGTCAACCAAATTGTGAGCCACACCGAAGCTATTAGGACAGCTCAAGGAAACTCATCTCCTGCTAGGACCAATCCTGTTTCTGGAAGAGTTTGTAAAGGTGTTAAGGAGATAATTAGCCGCTAAACACTGCACTTTAAATGCATTCATGGCAGTGATTAATGGCCATCTGTCACTCTTTGAAAATTGGCACCAAACCATTGCCTGTTTAAGACTGTTTTTAGCACACATCCTTAGTAAAAAAAATTACTTTTTATGCGGGACAGTCATTACTTTCTCCATTGCCTGTTTTTAACAAGCATTTGTAATGCAATAAGTCGCGCATTACTGAAACTTTGAGCTATTGGCATTGCTAATAATAATGTGTTATGACTTACAAGGTGGAAGTAGAGCTCTACATAAATACCAATACCATGCTATCCTGAATTAGAAATGTCCTATAACTTAAAAATAAAATAGAAAAAAACACTAAGGCACAATTCCACCGCAAAATCCACAGAAAACACTTACTCTACTTCTCATGTGATTATCATTTCGATGATGCATGTAAACAGTGCAATCCAATTCACACTCTCTACGCATATGGGTTTGGTGCAGGTTAAATACCTAAGGGTGTCAGGAACTTGCCTAACAGTGTAAGCCACTAATATGCTGGCAGCAGTTATTACTGGTAGGCTTGAAGAGGCATCTGGCAGTGGAATATTGTCTCTAGCAGATGAGAGAGATGCAGAACGGCTCATGCTAGGGTTCCTACTCTAAACTGTTCACCCACAAGCTGTACCAGGGGCGTAACGGAGGCCCCCGCAGCCCCCGCGGTGCGGGGGGGGGGCCATGGTTCCATGTTTTGGAGGGGGCCCCCTCAGCCCTTAAGGCATGCCAGTGCATGCCTGACAGAATGCGTGCAGTGTGCCTGGAATAAGAAACATTTAAGCACTCGGGAAAGCCACTCTGCTTTCCCAAGCCGAAAAAATACACAGAAAAGCAACACTGTTCAGGTTACATCACTCGCAGACAGAGGCCCAGCAAAAGGTACCCCATGGCAGAGGCGCAATGCAGGCCCCTGGGGCGTAGGGAGGGGGCAACCCTTCAAGGGAGAAGGGGGGCATTGAGCCCAAGACTAATAAATATCTGTGCGATGTGTGAGAGCCTGGGCCCCTCATGACATTCTGCAGGGAGGTGGGCATAATTTTGCGATATGCAACTGCAGGGATGCATATGAAGCAGGCCTCCATCCCAGGCCTTTGTGATTGTGGGAGAGGTCAGCGGCATTGGGCGCACCTCAGACTGCTGTCCAGGAAAAACAGCATCTGGGACAGCATACTTAGCTCCACCTCCCTCCTTGTGATTCTTAATGTAATGCACACATTATTTGTGGCGAGTTTCTGGGCGCAAAGTATGACATGAGTAGCAACTACCTGCAGGTAAACTTGGCAGAGTGTAAGCTGTCAAAATTGCTTGTGCTGTCTGAAGACTTTGTGAGATGGTGGCAGACAGCGGTCCCACAGACCCACTGCATGCTGTCTCCGAGGTAAAAGTCACAGAAAGCCACATCCTTGCATGGTGACCCCTGTCTCCTTAGGCGTTCCAGGTTGTCATTCAGACACTCTGTGAACTGGAATGCTGGAACAGAGGTGTGCTGTGTCCTCCGGGCCTCCATCCAAGCATTTGCCAGTTTTCACATAGTCACAATCTCATTCATGCCTCATTAATAGTGAGGTGGAGACATGCTTTTCTGTGGCAAGTGCCCTCTGTGGTGCAAGGGGCTCCCTCTGCAAAGGGAGCGGCTTGTCGCTGTTGAGTGGAATTAATGTGCTGCAAGAAGCCAGTTTTGTGCATCAGGCACTAAGACTGCTCTAAATTACCTCTCTAATGCTCCATATGATGAAGCAGCATTGCATGGAAGTTATAAAATGTATTCCTGTAACTTTCGTTAGTTATTTCAAATTTTTGAAACATGAAATACATAAATTGCTTGAGTGATACGAGCTAGGATGATGTATTATCTACCATTAGCTACAAACTCTGTTTTCAGCTAGAGGTTTTCGCGATTGTTGTGTTGGGAACTCTGGCCAATGTGCTTTGTCTTGTAAAGTCCCTATATATGGCAGCATGTTTCTATGGCATTATTTTAGAACATTTTGTGGTTATGCGCAATGACTATGAGCCACTAAATTCTATTTTGTGTGCAAACACGTTTGTGCATAAAATAGGATTACTGTCTGTCCTCAGTTTGTGGGAGTTTGAACCCACAATTTGTGGCAGAAAAAAACTGATGTAAATAGCAGGAGCAAATTGTGCACGTGTTGCCTGAATATGCAGGAATATGCAGGAATGAGGACTAACAATTTGTCATTTGTGTTATTCTCTATTCCTGTGTAATTGGGCAGAGTTTGCACACCTACTAACTGGCGAACGTTATGCTGTTGCTTGTCTGTGATTGCACAATTTGCAGCCGCAAAAGTGTTTCCAGCACGAAAACGGCCTTGGGGCAGATTTATAATTTTTAAGCGCAAATCCGCATTGCTATGTTGTGTTGCACATGAAAAGGAAAGGAGTACAGAGCAAATATTTATTAAAAATGACCCGCTGCTGCTCTCTGCATACACAATTCCAGTGAAAGGCTGGAGTTCAGATGTGATATTTAAGACAATTCTTGTAAGGTAAGTGCTTTTTGAGAGCAGTTTTAACTGCCGCAAGCAGAGTGATTGAGCAAGTTATGACTGGAAGAGAGTTCATGTTTAGTGGCCCCAGTAACTGAAAGGGACGGGACCCGGATGCTTCCCTAGCAGGTTTGGTTGAAGCTCAGAGGATTCTGTTTGAGTGTTGGTTGCGAGTAGGCATCTACCGACTCAGGATTACAGTGAGGTAGTTTGGGGAGGAGCCCTGTTTGGATGTGAAGACCATGATGAGACCCTGTTTGTAGGTGACAACCAGCTGGTAGAGGTACTGTTAGGTAGGTGGGTGTCTGGGGAGATTCAAGAGTGATCTTGTTATCTAGTGCGGGGGGGACGTATTGGGGCAGACCCACTGCAGTACCCACTAGTGAGTTTTATAGTAGGGAATTTTACTTAAGTTTACTTGGTGACAAGCTGAATGTCTTGGCTTTTTGGAAGGAAATATATGTTAGAGACTGTTTTCTTCATATTCAGTATTAGATCTGTATTGGTTGTGAAGGCAACCATGCTGTGTGTAGGTACCTCAGTGGTGTAAAAATTGCCCCTGCAGCCTCACGGTGTGGGGTTGCCCCCAGCTCCAGGGGGCTTCCCGGCACTGTGCATGGGCGGAGGGCCCTTGGCCTGAGAGCTCCTGACTAGGACCGGAGCATGGGGGGCCTCCTCCATGCAATTTGCAGGGGGGCCCCCTCAAGTTTTGTTACGCCACTGGCTCATGCCTCAGTAAGCAGACCTGCCAACTCACACGGTGCCACTTTGTGCCATACGATATCGGCTCCCCTCACACAGTCACCCGGTGAGGAGCTGATATCACACGTTGGGCAGGAAAAAGAATGGATTTCCAGCTTGTCTTAAGAGGCTTTGAACAGCAGCCGTTGTCCATTGAGGGGTGTGAAAACACCCTAGGGCATTAACACCAGCAGGGGCGTAACGGAGGCCCCCGCAGCCCCCATAGTTCCATGTTTTGGAGGGGGCCCCCTCAGCACTTAAGGCATGCCAGTGCATGCCTGACAGAATGCGTGCAGTGTGCCATGGAATAAGAAACATTTAAGCACTCGGGAAAGCCACTCTGCTTTCCCAAGCCGAACAAATACACAGAAAAGCAACACTGTTCAGGTTACATCACTCGCAGACAGAGGCCCAGCAAAAGGTACCCCATGGCAGAGGCGCAATGCAGGCCCCTGGGGCGTAGGGAGGGGGCAACCCTTCAAGGGAGAGGGGGGGCATTGAGCCCAAGACTAATAAATATCTGTGCGATGTGTGAGAGCCTGGGCCCCTCATGACATTCTGCAGGGAGGTGGGCATAATTTTGCGATATGCAACTGCAGGGATGCATATGAAGCAGGCCTCCATCCCAGGCCTTTGTGATTGTGGGAGCGGTCAGCGGCATTGGGCGTACCTCAGACTGCTGTCCAGGAAAAGCAGCATCTGGGACAGCATACTTAGCTCCACCTCCCTCCTTGTGATTCTTAATGTAATGCACACATTATTTGTGGCGAGTTTCTGGGCGCAAAGTATGACATGAGTAGCAACTACCTGCAGGTAAACTTGGCAGAGTGTAAGCTGTCAAAATTGCTTGTGCTGTCTGAAGACTTTGTGAGATGGTGGCAGACAGCGGTCCCACAGACCCACTGCATGCTGTCTCCGAGGTCAAAGTCACAGAAAGCCACATCCTTGCATGGTGACCCCTGTCTCCTTAGGGGTTCCAGGTTGTCATTCAGACACTCTGTGAACTGGAATGCTGGAACAGAGGTGTGCTGTGTCCTCCGGGCCTCCATCCAAGCATTTGCCAGTTTTCACATAGTCACAATCTCATTCATGCCTCATTAATAGTGAGGTGGAGACATGCTTTTCTGTGACAAGTGCCCTCTGTGGTGCAAGGGGCTCCCTCTGCAAAGAGAGCGGCTTGTCGCTGTTCAGTGGAATTAATGTGCTGCAAGAAGCCAGTTTTGTGCATCAGGCACTAAGACTGCTCTAAATTACCTCTCTAATGCACCATATGATGAAGCAGCATTGCATGGAAGTTATAAAATGTATTCCTGTAACTTTCGTTACAATTATTTCAAAATTTTGAAACATGAAATACATAAATTGCTTGAGTGATACGAGCTAGGATGATGTATTATCTACCATTAGCTACAAACTCTGTTTTCAGCTAAAGGTTTTCGCGATTGTTGTGTTGGGAACTCTGGCCAATGTGCTTTGTCTTGTAAAGTCCCTATATATGGCAGCATGTTTCTATGGCATTATTTTAGAACATTTTGTGGTTATGCGCAATGACTATGAGCCACTAAATTCTATTTTGTGTGCAAACACGTTTGTGCATAAAATAGGATTACTCTCTGTACTCAGTTTGTGGGAGTTTGAACCCACAATTTGTGGCAGAAAAAAACTGATGTAAATAGCAGGAGCAAATTGTGCACGTGTTGCCTGAATATGCAGGAATGAGGACTAACAATTTGTTATTTGTGTTATTCTCTATTCCTGTGTAATTGGGCAGAGTTTGCACACCTACTAACTGGCGAACGTTATGCTGTTGCTTGTCTGTGATTGCACAATTTGCAGCCGCAAAAGTGTTTCCAGCACGAAAACAGCCTTGGGGCAGATTTATAATTTTTAAGCGCAATGCCGCATTGCTATGTTGTGTTGCACATGAAAAGGAAAGGAGTACAGAGCAAATATTTATTAAAAATGACCCGCTGCTGCTCTCTGCATACACAATTCCAGTGAAAGGCTGGAGTTCAGATGTGATATTTAAGACAATTCTTGTAAGGTAAGTGCTTTTTGAGAGCAGTTTTAACTGCCGCAAGCAGAGTGATTGAGCAAGTTATGACTGGAAGAGAGTTCATGTTTAGTGGCCCCAGTAACTGAAAGGGACGGGACACCGGATGCTTCACTAGCAGGTTTGGTTGTAGCTCGGAGGATTCTGTTTGAGTGTTGGTTGCGAGTAGGCATCTACCGACTCAGGATTACAGTGAGGTAGTTTGGGGAGGAGCCCTGTTTGGATGTGAAGTCCATGATGAGACCCTGTTTGTAGGTGACAACCAGCTGGTAGAGGTTCTGTTAGGTAGGTGGGTGTCTGGGGAGATTCAAGAGTGATCTTGTTATCTAGTGCGGGGGGACGTATTGGGGCAGACCCACTGCAGTACCCACTAGTGAGTTTTATAGTAGGGAATTTTACTTAAGTTTACTTGGTGACAAGCTGAATGTCTTGGCTTTTTGGAAGGAAATATGTTAGAGACTGTTTTCTTCATATTCAGTATTAGATCTGTATTGGTTGTGAAGGCAACCATGCTGTGTGTAGGTACCTCAGTGGTGTAAAAATTGCCCCTGCAGCCTCACGGTGTGGGGTTGCCCCCAGCTCCAGGGGCTTCCCGGCACTGTGCATGGGCGGAGGGCCCTTGGCCTGAGAGCTCCTGACTCGGACTGGAGCATGGGGGACCCCCTCCATGCAATTTGCAGGGGGCCCCCCTCAAGTTTTGTTACGCCACTGAGCTGTACCCATGTGAATTCATGCTTCTGAAGATTCTTGTGATGCCTTGCTATCCTGGAGCATTTTTGTCTTCCCAAACAAATGCCAGGACGGATGGAAAACTATTGTACAGCATAGTGACATTCCTTTCAATATGAAACATGAAAAAGGATTCCACATCGGACTTCATTTGCTGAGTATTCCTAGATTAAGATACAAGCTCCAGTTACAGAATCCACAGATCCACGTGCTTTCCTCAATATCTATGTATGTACTTTGGCTCCCCAAATGAACACCATCACCACTATGTACTTTCATGGGTCTCAAACTAACTTTCCAGTCCCGTACAGGCAACCTCCATAAATAAAGTTCAAGGAGCTGAAGCAGAATACTATTTTTTCAGACAGTACTACTTGCAATGTTTCCTGATATGCCATACTTAAGAGAAACCCCAAAGCACAAATATATATGTGAAAGGTTCACTGCACATCAGCAGATACTTTGAGGAAACAGATGCACGGGCTACAAAAACAACTAAGTGCCCCTAGTCCAAAAACAAAATGAAATGGGACAAGAGATGCAAAACTTCAGTGAAGACGTTATATATGGCATTTTAAAAGACAAGCAAGGATTTTGATAAGCACTTTTGGAAAACCACAAAGAACGTGATAGCGCTGCATTGAGAGCAGGACGCTAAGATTAATACAACAAAAGCAATTGGGAAAGAGATGGAGGTATCACTAAAAACAAAAGTCAAATATGAGAGGGGAAAGTGATCAGTTCACCTGTGAAAATCCCATCACCGCCAGAGGTTTTAAAGCACATCCTTGCAGGCGGCTAGCGGGGTGAGTAAAAATCTTAAAATCCCACCCTCTCCCTATTAGGAGGCCATGGAAGTTAAACACCCCTCCCCAACCCCATGCCCTCCCCTACTCAAGCATCTCTTAGTCCACCAAACCACTGTTTCCCGTTAGTTCATTGTTAGACCTGGCATCCTTGGCATGGTTTCCCCTGACTTTTTGCCTCTACCTCCTGTATTTTTGACACTGTGCTGGAATTCGTTTTTTCTGGTTTAGATGCTTTGGGCACTTTGCCACTGCTGATCAGTGCCAAAGTGCAAGTGCTCCCTGGTTAAATTGTTATTGTGATTGGCTATCCATGATTGGTAGATTTGCTTTACCAGTAAGTCCCTAGGAAAGTGCACTGAGTGTGCCAGGGCTGGTGATTCAAATGCTACTAGTGGGCCTGCAGCACTGATTGTGCCACCCACAGGAGTAGCCCTAAGATGGTGTCTCAGGCCTGCCACTGCAGTGCCTGTGCGCAGTTTTTGAACTGCCATGTTGTCTTGCCAGTGTACACACTGGCCAGGCCTAACCCTTCCCTTTTCTTACACATTGGACACCCCTATGGTAGGCCCAAGGTACCCCCCTGGGCAGGGTGCAGTGTATGTGAAAGGTAGGACATGTACTAGTGTGGGTGACATGTCCTGATAGTGAAATACTGCCAATTTCGTTTTTCACTATTGAAAGGCTACCTTGCCCATAGGATAACATGGGGAATGCTGTGTAACATGTTTACCTGCATATCTTCCCAAAGCAGCAAGATAGAAAGTTGGAATCTGGTACCCCTGAACTCAGAATTTAATAACACATCTTTTAGTGAAGATGGTTTTTAAATTCTAAGTTTGGAAATAGCACTTTTAGAAAGTGGCTATTTACTTGTTCAACCTTTCGGTGTGCCTCTGCCTGTTTGTGAATTGACTGTCTGGTTTGTGAGTGACAGGGGCTGGGGGTGGCTGCAGGAGGCTGGGTGAGTCAGCACTAGGCTGAATAGACCTATCTGCATGTAGAGTGGTGGGAGGAGTAGCACCTGGGTCTGAATAGGGCTGTGCCTGCCTTCCACAATGCTGGCTCCACCTCCTGCGGTGTGTCTGATGACCCTGGCCCACACCCACAAAGGAAGGAGAGGTGCCCTGGCAGAATGCACCCTGAACTGGTTTGGACTGGGTCCAGGACCCCTCACACATGGAGAACAAAGACTTTTGGGGTATAAATACTAGAGCTGAAACCCCTGAACTTTAGACTACTTATGGAATCAAGAGGAATCCCTGCCAAAGAAGATCAGCTGAATAGACTAAGGAGAAGTACTGCCCAAGTGTGTCTAGGGCTGGCCTGCAGTTTGCTGTTTCTACTGAGGAGAGATCTAAAGGACTTTGCTGTGTGCTGTGTCCCCCTGCTTGAAGAAGGACTTTGCTGAGTGCTGTGTCCATCTGAAGAAAGTCTCCAAGAGCCTGAGAAGAGCTGGCCTCCTGTTTCTGAAGTCCCAGGCACAAAAGGACTTCACCCCCCAGCTTCCCTGAACTTCCTTGCTGGGTGTTCCAGCCTGCCAGGAGGGCCTGTAACTGTGTGTGAGGCCTCTCTTGCAGTTAGGAGCTGGAAGCGCGACGCAACGAGAGAGAAGCGTGACGCTGCCGCAGCAGCCGCTGTCGCATCATCGAGAAGCGTGTCGCCGCTGCCGCTGATCGCCGCCGTAACACCGGAGAAGCGTGCCGCCGTCACCGAGGGTGTCGTCACATCACCGGAGAAGCATGTCGCAGGGCCGTCGCATCGCTGAGGAAGCGCACCGCCGCTGATCGCTGCCGCAACCCCGGAGAAGCGTGTCGCCGTCACCGAGGGTGTCGTTGCAACACCGGAGAAGCGTGTCGCAGGGCCTGTCGCGGCTCAGAAGATCACCGAGTTCGCCGCACGGCCGTCGGGCGTGCACGCATCGCATCTACAGTGTCGCATCGCAACAAAGACGCCATTTCATCGCATCGCACCGGATCAGCGCAACGCATCAAGGTGCCATTTTGTCGCACCGGAACCAGAGCGCAGGAAGAACCGACGCATCGCCTTCACTGCGCCCCTTTTTGCTTGTTTTGCGTTACGCATCCCAGGTACTTTGAGACTGAAAGTGTCGCATTTGAGATCTACAAGTTTATTTTTGCAACAACCCTTTTTAAAGACATTCTACTGAGTTTTGTATGTTGGATTTTTGTCGTTTTGGTCTTGTTTAAGTTTAGTAAAGATACTTTATTTTTCTAAACTGGTGTAGTGTCCATTTGTGGTGTTTTCACTGTGTTACTGTGAGTGTTGGTACAAATACTTTACACATTGCCTTTGGGATAAGCCTGTCTGCTCGTGCCAAGCTACCAAGGGGGTGAGCAGGGGTTATCTAAAGTGTGTATCCCCCTTACCCTGACTAGAAGCAAGGGTCCCTATTTGGACAAAGGTACCTACCTCTGCCAACTAGAGACCCCCAGTTCTAACATTGGTGGTCAGCGGTGAGGATTTAAACTTGTATTTGTACTTGACCCACAGTAATTGGTGTACATCACTAGTTTAGTGCAGACCACTACGCAACCACATACTGTGTTATTTTTGGTTTTTGGTTCTATTTTTGAGTAACTCTTAAAGAAAGCATCATGTCCCAGAAGGGGAATGCAGCAAGTGAAAAGGCAGAATTGGAGTTCCACATTGAGGATTTGTATTCCTACAAGGTAGACCAGCTTAAACAATTCTGCAAAGATTTGGGATGTCCCACAAGGGGTAGCGCTAAGAAGGATGAGCTACAAAAGGCCTTAAAAGCCTGGTGGGAGACCAAAGGAGCTGCAGGAGATGATTATGCAAATGAGGAGGTGGATGACCAGGGGAATGGGTTTGGGCCACAGGATTTGCCTGTGCCAGGAGCAGCCCCCAGGGCTGTCAGCATCCATTCCCCAGGAAGTCTCTCCCGGGAAGAGAACCAAAAGATCAGAGAACATGAGCTGGAAGTCATGAGGCTCAAGATGAAGCAATTAGAAATGGAGAAAGAAATCCAGCACAAGGCAGAGGAGAGGGCTCGTGCCTTGGAGGAAAAGAAATTGCTTTTGGCTCATGAGTTGAGCATGAGGGAACTGGACCTGAAGGCCAAACAATTGGAGTCCAGCTCAAATGGTGGCAGCGCACAGCCAGTGCAAGGGGGTAAAGTATACATACCCAAGGATATAGTGCAGAATTTCCAGAAGGGACAGGATATCTTTGCATGGTTTGAGTCATATGAGATGTCTTTGAGGATGCATGAGGTGCCTGAAAAGAGCTGGGGGGCGGGCCTGTAGAAGCATTTTGAGGCGTCAGGGACCGCAGCTTTGACACCTTTAGAGAAGGAGGGTGCCCTGACTTATGCCAAAATGAAGGAGGCTTTATGCCTCAAGTATGGGCTCACCCCAGAACAGTATAGAGTGAGGTTCAGGAACTCAAAGAAGAATGATTCAGACACTTGGGTTGAATGTGTGAGAGTGTACACCCACGCATTGGAAGGTTGGATGAAGGGCAGCAAAGTTACTGATTATGAGGGGTTGTGCCATCTAATTAGTTGGGAGCACTTGAGCAGTCTATGTGTTCCAGAGCTGCGCCAGCATCTTTTGGATAGTAAGTTAACTAATCCTAGTGAGCTTGCTAAGGAGGCGGACCGCTGGACCAGCACCAAGGTCCACAAGGGGATTGTGGGTACCACAGCCAAAGGTGGGCAGGGTCCCCGGCAGAAGAGTGAAGGGGACAAAGGTAATCAAAAGGAGTTCTCTAAAGGGCCCCAAAATAATGCAGAGGGAAAGGAGTCCCAGCCCCCCCAACCTAAGACGTTGCAGCCCCCTAAGGGCGGGCGTAACTTACAGGGTCCCCCCAGGTGTTACCACTGTGGTGAGAGAGGCCACATAGCCCCTCAGTGCCCCAAGAAGTCCCAAGCACAAACTGGTGCTCCGTCACCGGGTTTAGTGAGTGTAGCTTTGGGAGAGAAATTAGTTTCCAGTGGGGAGGAGGAGCAAGCAGTGATGACCCTTGTCTCTTTAGGAGACAGAGAGATGGTCCAGGAGTCCTACTTGCCTGAGAACACTAAAAAGTACAGGCAGTGGGTGACCATCAATGGGAGGAGGGTGGAGGCTCTGAGAGACACAGGAGCCAGCGTGACATCCGTGAGGTATCAGTGGGTGTCTGAGGAGCAGGTCATTCCTGATGCACTTCACCCTGTAGATGCAGCAGACAACTCTGTGCGCCTCTGCAAAGTGGCGCAAGTTCCCTTTGAGTGGGGGGGTCTCAGGTTCCTTGAAGGTCGTTGCTAGTCCATCCATGCCTGTAGACTGTCTGCTAGGAAATCACCTGGAGAGTTCCCCATGGAGGGAGGTGGAACGCCAGGCTCATTTGGAGATGTTGGGTCTGCCTGAGTGGGTTTGTGTGACCACTCGGTCAATGGCAGCCAGTAGGGGTAACCAAGCGGACCCGGAGCCTGAAACAGTGGCCCAGTTACCTGCCAGGAAGAGGAAGGGCAGGGGGCGTGGGAAACCAGCCCCCACAATTCCCACGGTCCAGGAGGAGGCAGAACCTGAGGGGGATGCCCTGGAACCTACAGGGGAACAGATAGCCGAACTGGGAGACCTGCCTGAGCTGACCCATTGGCAGCAAGAAGGAGGTCCCTCCAGGGAGGAGTTTTGCGAGGCGCAGAGAGAATGCCCTTCTCTCATTGGTATACGGAAACAGGCCGCAGACCAGGCAGCAGGTGGCGAGTCCAAGAATCATCTCATTTACTGGGAGGATGGGTTACTCCATAGAGAGCCTAAGGTCGCTGAGCCCGGTGCAGCCCGTGTGCTGGTGGTACCCGAGCGCTTCAGGACCTTCCTACTGGGTCTGGCTAATGACGTGCCTCTCGCAGGTCATCTGGGGCATGACAAGACCTACCAAAGGCTTGTCACCGACTTTTACTGGCCCCAGATGAAGACGCACGTTGGTACACATTATAGGACTTGCCAGACTTGCCAGGCAAGTGGCAAGAGTGGAGGGAAGTGTAAGGCTCCCCTCCAACCCTTTCCTGTGGTGAGCACCCCTTTCGAGCGGGTGGGCATCGACATTGTGGGGCCTCTGGAACCCAAGACGGCCTTAGGCAACAAGTTTATCTTGGTCTTGGTGGACCATGCCACCCGGTACCCGGAAGCTGTCCCTCTCCGGACAATCACTGCCCCTGTGGTGGGCCATGCATTGATGGGGATCTTTTCCCGTGTGGGGTTCCCCAGAGAGGTGGTCTCCAACCGGGGTACCAACTTCATCTCGAAGTACATGAAGTCTTTGTGGGAGGAGTGTGGGGTAACTTACAAGTTTACCACTCCTTACCATCCTCAAGGGAATGGGTTGGTTGAGAGATTCAACCGAACCCTGAAAGGCATGATAATGGGCCTTGCGGAGCCCATGAGACGGAAGTGGGATGTCTTCTTACCATGCCTGTTGTTTGCCTACAGGGAGGTGCCTCAGAAGTCCTTAGGGTTCAGTCCCTTTGAACTCCTGTATGGCCACCCTGTTAGAGGACCTCTCAGTCTGGTGAAGGAAGGTTGGGAGAAATCCCCTGGTAAGACCCCCCAGGATGTGTTCAGCTATGTGCTGGCCTTCCGCAACCAAACTCAGCGCTTCAGGAAACCCGCTCAGGCGAACCTGGAAGCTAGCCAGGAAGAAATGAAAAGATGGTATGACCAGAATGCCACTCTGGTCGAATTTCAACCTGGGCAGAAGGTGTGGGTGATGGCGCCAGTGGAGCCTTGCGCGCTCCAAGACAAGTGGACTAGGCCATATGAGGTGGTGAAGCGCAAGAGCAATGTAACCTATCTGGTTGACTTGCAGTCTCCCAGGAACCCTTTGAGGGTCCTACATGTGAACCGCCTCAAGCCACACTTTGAGAGGTCTGATGTGACAATGCTCCTTGCCACAGATGATGGGATGGAGGAGGAAAGTGACCCTCTTCCTGACCTCCTGTCAGCAGAGGAGCAAGATGGGTCAGTGGATGGGGTAAACCTCTCTCCCACACTGACCCCAGAACAGCAGAGGGACTGTCGCCATGTGTTGGGTCAGTTCACCTCCCTGTTCTCCCTGACACCAGGAGTCACCAATTGGTGCGTCCATGATGTGGACACTGGGGACAGCCTACCTGTGAAGCAGAAATTTTACAGGGTAGCTGACAAGGTCAGGGCCAGCATCAAGGAAGAAGTTTCCAAGATGTTGGCGCTAGGGGTGATTGAGCCCTCAAGCAGCCCGTGGGCTAGCCCAGTGGTCTTAGTACCAAAAGCTGCTGCACCCGGTGCCACTCCAGAACTCAGGTTTTGTGTGGACTACTGTGGGCTCAATGCGGTCACCAAGACTGATGCACACCCCATCCCCAGAGCTGATGAGCTCGTGGATCGGTTAGGCGCTGCCCAGTACCTCAGTACGTTTGATTTAACTTCTGGGTACTGGCAGATTGCCTTAACTGAGGGGGCCAAGGAGAGGTCAGCGTTTTCAACACCAGAGGGGCACTTCCAGTTCCGTGACATGCCCTTTGGGTTGAAGAACGCCTCTGCCACCTTCCAGAGACTGGTCAACCAGGTACTGTCCGGGCTAGAGGAATTCAGCGCCGCATACCTGGATGACATTGCTATGTTCAGCTCCAGTTGGGAGGAACATTTGCAACACCTCTGCGAAGTGTTGAAGGCTCTGCAAAGGGCAGGCCTCACTATCAAGGCCAGCAAGTGCCAAATAGGGCAGGGATCCGTGGTGTACTTGGGACACCAGGTAGGGAGCGGCCAGGTGGCGCCCCTCCAAGCGAAGATTGATACCATTCTGGCTTGGGAGCCCCCCAAGACCCAGACAGAGTTGAGAGCCTTTTTAGGACTCACCGGGTATTACCGCCGATTTGTCAAGGGGTATGGCACCATTGCTGCCCCCTTGACAGAGCTGACTTCAAGGAAGCAGCCCAGGAAGGTGATCTGGACCGATGCCTGCCAGACCGCGTTTGATGCCCTGAAAGCTGCCATGTGCACGGCACCCGTGCTCAAGGCGCCTGTTTTCTCCAAAGAGTTTGTGGTGCAGACAGATGCTTCAGAGCATGGAGTGGGAGCAGTACTCTCACAACTGAACGACGAGGGCTTGGACCAACCCGTAGCTTTCATTAGCAGGAGGCTACTTCCCAGGGAACAGAGGTGGAGTACAATTGAAAGGGAAGCTTTTGCTGTGGTCTGGGCACTGAAGAAGCTAAGGCCCTACTTGTTTGGGACTCACTTCCGGGTTCAGACAGACCACAGGCCCCCTCAGATGGTTAATGCAGATGAGGGGTGAGAACCCAAAACTGTTGAGGTGGTCCATCTCCCTACAGGGAATGGACTTTACGGTGGAACACCGCCCTGGTACAGAACACGCCAATGTTGATGGTCTGTCCAGGTTCTTCCACCTTAGTGATGAGAACTCCCAAGAGGGTGGGTAGTTCTCCCCACTTTTCAGCTGGAGGGGACACGTGTTAGACCTGGCATCCTTGGCGTGGTTTCCCCAGACTTTTTGCCTCTACCTCCTGTATTTTTGACACTGTGCTGGAATTCGTTTTTGCTGGTTTAGATGCTTTGGGCACTTTGCCACTGCTGATCAGTGCCAAAGTGCAAGTGCTCCCTGGTTAAATTGTTATTGTGATTGGCTATCCATGATTGATATATTTGCTTTACCAGTAAGTCCCTAGTAAAGTGCACTGAGTGTGCCAGGGCTGGTGATTCAAATGCTACTAGTGGGCCTGCAGCACTGATTGTGCCACCCACAGGAGCAGCCCTAAGATGGTGTCTCAGGCCTGCCACTGCAGTGCCTGTGCGCAGTTTGTGAACTGCCATGTTGTCCTGGCCAGTGTACACACTTGCCAGGCCTAACCCTTCCCTTTTCTTACACATTGGACACCCCTATGGTAGGCCCAAGGTACCCCCCTGGGCAGGGTGCAGTGTATGTGAAAGGTAGGACATGTACTAGTGTGGGTGACATGTCCTGATAGTGAAATACTGCCAATTTCGTTTTTCACTATTGAAAAGCTATCTTGCCCATAGGATAACATGGGGAATGCTGTGTAACATGTTTACCTGCATATCTTCCCATAGCAGCAAGATAGAAAGTTGGAATCTGGTACCCCTGAACTCAGAATTTAATAACACATATTTTAGTGAAGATGGTTTTTAAATTCTAAGTTTGGAAATAGCACTTTTAGAAAGTGGCTATTTTCTTGTTCAACCTTTCTGTGTGCCTCTGCCTGTTTGTGAATTGACTGTCTGGTTTGTGAGTGACAGGGGCTGGGGGTGGCTGCAGGAGGCTGGGTGAGTCAGCACTAGGCTGAATAGACCTATCTGCATGTAGAGTGGTGGGAGGAGTAGCACCTGGGTCTGAATAGGGCTGTGCCTGCCTCCACAATGCTGGCTCCACCTCCTGCGGTGTGTCTGATGACCCTGGCCCACACTCACAAAGGAAGGAGAGGTGCCCTGGCAGAATACACCCTGAACTGGTTTGGACTGGGTCCAGGACCCCTCACACATGGAGAACAAAGACTTTTGGGGTATAAATACTAGAGCTGAAACCCCTGAACTTTAGACTACTTTTGGAATCAAGAGGAATCCCTGCCAAAGAAGATCAGCTGAATAGACTGAGGAGAAGTACTGCCCAAGTGTGTCTAGGGCTGGCCTGCAGTTTGCTGTTTCTACTGAGGAGAGATCTAAAGGACTTTGCTGTGTGCTGTGTCCCCCTGCTTGAAGAAGGACTTTGCTGAGTGCTGTGTCCATCTGAAGAAAAGTCTCCAAGAGCCTGAGAAGAGCTGGCCTCCTGTTTCTGAAGTCCCAGGCACATAAGGACTTCACCCCCCAGCTTCCCTGAACTTCCTTGCTGGGAGTTCTAGTCTGCCAGGAGGGCCTGTAACTGTGTGTGAGGCCTCTCTTGCTGTTGGGAGCTGGAAGCGCGACGCAACGAGAGAGAAGCGTGACGCCGCCGCAGCAGCCGCTGTCGCATCATCGAGAAGCGTGTCGCCGCTGCCGCTGTTCGCCGCCGCAACACCGGAGAAGCGTGCCGCCGTCACCGAGGGTGTCGTCCTATCACCGGAGAAGCATGTCGCAGGACCGTCGCATCGCTGAGGAAGCGCACCGCCGCTGATCGCTGCCGCAACCCCGGAGAAGCGTGTCGCCATCACCGAGGGTGTCGTCGCAACACCGGAGAAGCATGTCGCAGGGCCTGTCGCGGCTCAGAAGATCACCGAGTTCGCCGCGCGGCCGTCGGGCGTGCACGCATAAGCATCTACAGTGTCGCATCGCAACAAAGACGCCATTTCATTGCATCGCACCGGATCAGCACAACGCATCAAGGCGCCATTTTACGCACCGCAGCGCAAGAAGAACCGACGCATCGCCTTCACTGCGCCCCTTTTTGCTTGTTTTGCGTTACGCATCCCAGGTACTTTGAGACTGAAAGTGTCGCATTTGAGATCTACTAGTTTATTTTTGCACCACCCCTTTTTAAAGACATTCTACTGAGTTTTGTATGTTGGATTTTTGTCGTTTTGGTCTTGTTTAAGTTTAGTAAAGATACTTTATTTTTCTAAACTGGTGTAGTGTCCATTTGTGGTGTTTTCACTGTGTTACTGTGAGTGTTGGTACAAATACTTTACACATTGCCTTTGGGATAAGCCTGTCTGCTCGTGCCAAGCTACCAAGGGGGTGAGCAGGGGTTATCTAAAGTGTGTATCCCCCTTACCCTGACTAGAAGCAAGGGTCCCTATTTGGACAAAGGTACCTACCTCTGCCAACTAGAGACCCCCAGTTCTAACATTCACACAATTTATTTTCGCATAGTTTGCAACCTAAATCCCGACTCCAAACCCATTTCCAGCACCTTTGGCCAGTGCCAAGATGGATTTTTCTGTGCAGATGGTGTACAAGATGCCCTCTTAACGAACCTCAGCCATGGAGATCAGAGTGATGTTGCTGCCAATGTAGGGCGTCCCGCCGATCACGGCTGCTACCAGGTTGGGAACACTCCCCCGGTCCAGTTGGAGATCAAAACACTCCCACCTAGGAGAGAATTTCACATAGGAACCCCAGTTATGCCAACATGGCCGCCTTCATGCCCCTTTGAGTGAAATGGACGCTGGGTTGCCATCTATTGCTCTCACAAGAAGACAGAATCCACCAAAAAAAAAACATAGACATCAGCGGGTCTGCAATGGGGGGGTGTGTCTTGAGTGACTTCCACGTTGCTTCCAATCAAAACTAAGTCTCTACCGGTAGGATTGAGCCACGCCTCCATGACATGTCCTACTTTCAAATGGCAATTCCTTGTTTTGCCTGGAAATAACAAGGCCGCCTATGAGAACAGCCTGCCCACAAGACACATTTTATTTATGATTCCCATAGGAGGAGCGCACTGTCTTTTTTTTACCAGTACGTCATTTACATAAACATGTTGAAATCAGCAAGGGCTTTAGAGATGTAGAGAAAAAAGTATTGGACGATTATTTAATGTAATAAAGCATCTTCGTGTGGTAGTGCTTTGTTGTTAAACACACAAGATGATGGACGGAATGTTGCACATTGGCAAACATTCACCCCCAGTCACAGATCTGGGTTTAATCCATCGTTATTTTGCTTCACCACGCAACCCCAGTTCAGACATAGCCATATGCAAATCAGTCTTGACCCTGTGCCTCATGGGAACAGTTCAGACCGAACTGCCAAGTCATGTCTTCCCTGGACCGGAATCAAGCATCCTAGGACCGGTTTCGGGCTTTCAGCCCTCATCAGCCAGGATAGCTTGACTCCAGTGGCGTAGTGAGCACGGGACCCACCTCTGGGCATACCCTTCCCACTTAGGGCGAAATGCAAAACACACAAGATGATGGACGGAATGTTGCACATTGGCAAACATTCACCCCCAGTCACAGATCTGGGTTTAATTCATCGTTATTTTGCTTCACCACGCCACCCCAGTTCAGACATAGCCAAATGCAAATCAGTCTTGACCCTGTGCCTCATGGGAACAGTCCAGACCGAACTGCCAAGCCATGTCTTCCCTGGACCGGAATCAAGCATCCTAGGACCGGTTTCAGGCTTTCAGCCCTCATCAGCCAGGATAGCTTGACTCCAGTGGTGTAGTGAGCACGGGACCCACGTCTGGGCATACCCTTCCCACTTAGGGCGAAATGCAAAACACACAAGATGATGGACGGAATGTTGCACATTGGCAAACATTCACCCCCAGTCACAGATCTGGGTTTAATCCATCGTTATTTTGCTTCACCACGCCACCCCAGTTCAGACATAGCCATATGCAAATCAGTCTTGACCCTGTGCCTCATGGGAACAGTCCAGACCGAACTGCCAAGCCATGTCTTCCCTGGACCGGAATCAAGCATCCTAGGACCGGTTTCGGGCTTTCAGCCCTCATCAGCCAGGATAGCTTGACTCCACTGGCGTAGTGTGCACGGGACCCACGTCTGGGCATACCCTTCCCACTTAGGGCGAAATGCTAAACACACAAGATGATGGACGGAATGTTGCACATTGGCAAACATTCACCCCCAGTCACAGATCTGGGTTTAATCCATCGTTATTTTGCTTCACCACGCCACCCCAGTTCAGACATAGCCATATGCAAATCAGTCTTGACCCTGTGCCTCAAGGGAACAGTCCAGACCAAACTGCCAAGCCATGTCATCCCTGGACCGGAATCAAGCATCCTAGGACCGGTTTCGGGCTTTCAGCCCTCATCAGCCAGGATAGCTTGACTCCAGTGGCGTAGTGAGCACGAGACCCACGTCTGGGCATACCCTTCCCACTTAGGGCGAAATGCAAAACACACAAGATGATGGACGGAATGTTGCACATTGGCAAACATTCACCCCCAGTCACAGATCTGGGTTTAATCCATCGTTATTTTGCTTCACCACGCCACCCCAGTTCAGACATAGCCATATGCAAATCAGTCTTGACCCTGTGCCTCATGGGAACAGTCCAGACCGAACTGCCAAGCCATGTCTTCCCTGGACCGGAATCAAGCATCCTAGGACCGGTTTCGGGCTTTCAGCCCTCATCAGCCAGGATAGCTTGACTCCAGTGGCGTAGTGAGCACGGGACCCACGTCTGGGCATACCCTTCCCACTTAGGGCGAAATGCAAAACACACAAGATGATGGACGGAATGTTGCACATTGGCAAACATTCACCCCCAGTCACAGATCTGGGTTTAATCCATCGTTATTTTGCTTCACCACGCCACCCCAGTTCAGACATAGCCATATGCAAATCAGTCTTGACCCTGTGCCTCATGGGAACAGTCCAGACCGAACTGCCAAGCCATGTCTTCCTGGACCGAATCAAGCATCCTAGGACTGGTTTCAGGCTTTCAGCCCTCATCAGCCAGGATAGCTTGACTCCAGTGGCGTAGTGAGCACGGGACCCACGTCTGGGCATACCCTTCCCACTTAGGGCGAAATGCAAAACACACAAGATGATGGACGGAATGTTGCACATTGGCAAACATTCACCCCCAGTCACAGATCTGGGTTTAATCCATCATTATTTTGCTTCACCACGCCACCCCAGTTCAGACATAGCCAAAAGCAAATCAGTCTTGACCCTGTGCCTCATGGGAACAGTCCAGACCGAACTGCCAAGCCATGTCTTCCCTGGACCGGAATCAAGCATCCTAGGACCGGTTTCAGGCTTTCAGCCCTCATCAGCCAGGATAGCTTGACTCCAGTGGCGTAGTGAGCACGGGACCCACGTCTGGGCATACCCTTCCCACTTAGGGCGAAATGCAAACACACAAGATGATGGACGGAATGTTGCACATTGGCAAACATTCACCCCCAGTCACAGATCTGGGTTTAATCCATCGTTATTTTGCTTCACCACGCCACCCCAGTTCAGACATAGCCATATACAAATCAGTCTTGACCCTGTGCCTCATGGGAACAGTCCAGACCGAACTGCCAAGCCATGTCTTCCCTGGACCGGAATCAAGCATCCTAGGACCGGTTTCGGGCTTTCAGCCCTCATCAGCCAGGATAGCATGATTCCAGTGGCAGGGTTGGATTTTTGTCGTTTTGGTCTTGTTTAAGTTTAGTAAAGATACTTTATTTTTCTAAACTGGTGTAGTGTCCATTTGTGGTATTTTCACTGTGTTACTGTGAGTGTTGGTACAAATACTTTACACATTGCCTTTGGGATAAGCCTGTCTGCTCGTGCCAAGCTACCAAGGGGGTGAGCAGGGGTTATCTAAAGTGTGTATCCCCCTTACCCTGACTAGAAGCAAGGGTCCCTATTTGGACAAAGGTACCTACCTCTGCCAACCAGAGACCCCCAGTTCTAACAATCACACAATTTATTTTCGCATAGTTTGCAACCTAAATCCCGACTCCAAACCCATTTCCAGCACCTTTGGCCAGTGCCAAGATGGATTTTTCTGTGCAGATGGTGTACAAGATGCCCTCTTAACGAACCTCAGCCTTGGAGATCAGAGTGATGTTGCTGCCAATGTAGGGCGTCCCGCCGATCACGGCTGCTACCAGGTTGAGAACACTCCCCCGGTCCAGTTGGAGATCAAAACACTCCCACCTAGGAGAGAATTTCACATAGGAACCCCAGTTATGCCAACATGGCCGCCTTCATGCCCCTTTGAGTGAAATGGACGCTGGGTTGCCATCTATTGCTCTCACAAGAAGACAGAATCCACCAAAAAAAAACATAGACATTGGTCTGCGCATCAGCGGGTATGCAATGGGGGGGTGTGTCTTGAGTGACTTCCACGTTGCTTCCAATCAAAGCTAAGTCTCTACCGGTAGGATTGAGCCACGCCTCCATGACATGTCCTACTTTCAAATGGCAATTCCTTGTTTTGCCTGGAAATAACAAGGCCGCCTATGAGAACAGCCTGCCCACAAGACACATTTTATTTATGATTCCCATAGGAGGAGCGCACTGTGTTTTTTTTACCAGTACGTCATGTACATAAACATGTTGAAATCTGCAAGGGCTTTAGAGATGTAGAGAAAAAAGTATTGGACGATTATTTAATGTAATAAAGCATCTTCGTGTGGTAGTGCTTTGTTGTTATCAGACCAGTGGGCACAGTGCATTTGAACAAGCCCAATCCCCACTTAAAAAGAAGCCCAAATCAAACGAACGTCCTACCAAAAGCAAGCCCAACTGACAGTGGACATCACAAAGTGCAAAAAGGTAAAAACAAAATACAGGCACGGCACGGGAGGCACGGCGGGGGAGGCTGCACTAACAAAACTGTGGCATTAAGAGGTTGTGAGAGGGAGGAATATTATATTTTAATATAAACAGCTATGGCGCCAAAGCTGAAGACAGGCGAACAGTGAGAAAACAGAAAACCAAGAAAAACTTAGTCCCTCAAAGAACAGATAAAGAACCATAGCGGAATGAGACACTACTTCGTCCCTGCTGCCTGGGAGGAACAGAAGAGAAAAGGAGGGATGGAAAGGCAGAACTGACCACTAGCAAGCAAGGATTTTTAAAAGACACTGAAACAAACAAATCAAAAGCAGGGGATGACTTTATGCCCACAAGAGAAGTATACTAAAGTATGCAGGAGGCCATATGCTTATGCTTGACCTACAAATTTTCACTTTGAGATAATTCGAAGCTCATTCAAACCTTTATATGCTAGAAAGATGCATGTGATTATCAGTAGTTGATAACAACTTTTAAATGCAGCAGGCAAATTCTTTTCCTTGGGAAATCTAATCTCTATGGCATCACATACAGTGAAGTACTTCGATCAGGCATTTACCTCAGCACCTTCCAAGGTGTAATATCTGGGGCAGCCAATAAACATCGATGACTTGCCTTCTATTCTGAGGACAAGCGCTCACCCAACCAATCTAGGGTCACCAGGCTTGCTCAACACTATTAGAATATGTTTTCTCCTACGTGAATGGTTACAACTATTTCAGTGCCAAAGCTTTGGCCCTGTTGCTCTGATGGTCTGGAAAGAAGATTTTGTTAATGGAGTCATAACAAACACTAGATTTAATTATTAGCAAATTCTGAACTCATGGTCTCAAAGTAAGTATGGAAGTCCAAAAGCGAAATTGCGTATATGTCATCAGCGACAGTTACAAACAACCAACTGCTAATGAACGTGAGCTTTGACATATGTGAATGACACAACTAATGGTCGAGGGGGGCTGAGTTGTTGCCCCGCTCTCTTTGTAGTTTGCATTAGATCAACAAGACTGCTCAATCTATCTTTAGCAAGACCTAAAAGCAATGTTCCTATATAACTCTCCACACGTTTTCAGACCTTACCCTATTTTTTTATTGTTGATATAAAGTGTTTGCTATAACTTAAAATGTTATCATGATGCTTTCATCTATGTCTTAGTTGGGAAAACACTGCACATATCCAACTAGAATAATTGTTTTGAGTCTTGCAGACCACCAGCAAGAACCCTGATGGTGGCTTCAGATCAAGAGCGCGGTTAGCATAGTTGTTGATGTTCTTTCTGATGCAGGCTGTTACGAAGACAGGGCACATATGGGGCTACACATGGGGCCTGTTAAATATTCCACCTCCAAACTGAAACGTTTCACCAGATTTCCATCACTACATTTTGGGGATGTTCACATAACTAAGGTTGGAATCTCAAGTTGTTGAAAATTCCCGTTTTCTCTTTTAGTGAGGTCTTGAAATGTTTACAAGGTGTTTTAGGTCATTATGGTATTTTTCCATTGCCTGCATAGTAGTTGTGTGAAGAAATTTGCATATGGGACTATGGTCAGTCATTCAGAGAAATTCTCACCTTAGATAACCATATTCAATGGTGTATAGTTATGATTTGTAATTTATAGTTATGATTTGCCTAGTGAATTTTTAGTAAGTTATTTTAACAAGAGAATTGGGCTTTCAATTTTGGTGCACGTTAAAGCAAATGTCCAGACTAGGGTTTATGTTTTATCTGTTACTCAGTCTTATTTTATGTTGTTTTTCAGTCTTGTACTGGGATCCCCCTCACATTTAATTTGAAGCTCTTCTGAAGGCGTGCACAGCCAGTATGGCAGACGATGCTGACATGCGCAGTGAGTTGGAGGAAATGCAGCATCGTGCTGATCAAGTCACTGATGAGGTGAGTGTGTGACAACGATTCAGAACATTCTGAAGGCTAATACTATTATCAGACTTTTCAATCAGACCTCCAAAATATGACTTACTATACCTGATGTCTCATCACTCAAAGCCCAATTTACAAAACATTATCCAAAATGTACACATGTAGATTTAACCTTACATTCGGAGTAAAGGAATCTTTTTGAGGACTTTACAAACAAATCCTCAAGTGCCATGTGCCTCTTGTGACAGTCTTATACAGACCAGTAGTTTCCTAGGCGTGATCCCATACATAAGCATTTACACATGCCTAATTGTATATGGTGTACATGGTCTAATTGCTTAGGATTGATTTGCACTTGCTGACTTTCTTCTTTTCTTGTCTCCACAACCCTACTAATTGTGGGGCTGTTCAATCACCATTTCCATCCTGGTTACAAATTTACTGCTCCTATTCAGACAAGTAAATCTCTTAGTTTACCACAGTGGAAATGTGTCTTGCAACAGTTTTTAATGCCAGGCTGTTCACAAACTTTCCAAGGTTATCCTCACACATAACTGAACACCTTGTGTGATATTGCCAGTGAGTATATACCATTATAAGTGTAAATTCAGCTTTTTGTGAATACTCTATTTGAATTTACAATTGTAATACAAGCAGTTTCCACAGCTGAGTTCTGCCTGGGTGTGAAGAAGACTTTGCGAATTGGGCCCTTTGGCAATAGGGTGCTGTTCTTATATTTTATCCATGGTATCAAAATGCTGTACTGATCTCCGATTAACCCAGTAACTCAGTGAAAATACAATGTAACGCTCACATCTTCAGATGGATATACACATGCCAGCCCTTAGCCACAATGCTTGGTCCCCACTGTTGTAGCCGTCTATCATTTTAAAGTGGAGGCACATCTGTTCTACTCTGAGGAACTTATACAGCGCATGGCTACCCGAATTGGGCCTCCCAGAGCTGAAATAGTTCAGGCACAGAACTCACCAAGTTATGCAAATAGCTAGGTCTTAAGATGCTTCCTGAAGCTGAGCTTATCTTCCTCCATCCGTAGCCTGATGAGCAGGGAGTTACATAGTTTGGAAACCAGGTAAGCAGGTTTTCCGCACTATAGGGATTATTGCTAGATGAGAATTAGAGGATCTCAAAGTTCTTGTTGGGTTATAGGCTCGTATCTGAAGCTCTAAAAGAATAGGGCCCTTTTTATTATAAACACGGACAATACAAACGGGTTCAAATGTAGTCCTCTGTTTTATAGGTAGCCAGTGCAGGGTGGCCAGGGATCCTGAAACATTGTGGTGTCTAGGCATGCTTAGTAAAAGACACGCTACTGCATTTTGCACCACCCGCAATCTATTTAATACATATTGTGGACATCCCAGATAGACAGCAGTCCATTGTCCAGGTGAAAGAGAACTAAAGCCTTGACAATTGTCCTTTGGGTAGAGTTAGGTTGGATTTCTAGGGTCTTTTTAAGCATTATCAAAATGCCAAAGCAGCTAGCCACTAATTTCCATATCTGTATCTGAAAAGAAAACATATTATCCACCCACATGCCTAGATGTTTTACCATACCTTTTGCTGGGGCTGCCTACCTAAAGACTCTGGCCAGCAGACCAGGGACCAACATTTGAGATAATTTCTGACCACCATAACTTCTGTTTTTCTCCATTAAGTTTCGAACAACAAGAAGCCATCCAATTTGCAACCTCCGTCAAACAAAGTTTAAGTTGAGAAGCTTTTGAATGATTTTCAGGAGCTAAAGAATGAGAATCTAGGTGTCATCTTTGTATGGAACTAGTGAGAGATCATGACATTCCACAGTCTCCTCAAGTGGGGGTACAAACCGATGAAACAATGTAGGACTAAACAAGGAGCCCTGTGGCACCCCGCACTTTAAGAGGAAAGACTGAATAAAAAGGTTTGTCATAAACATAGAAGCTCTGATCTCCAAAAAAAGAGGATAACCACTTCATGGCCTGACTGGTTACCCCCGAGCTCTGTAATCTCTGCAACAAAATTGAATGAGATACAGTATTGAATACTGCGCTCAGGTCTAATAGAATGACAGCTGCAGAGCCATCTTGTTCTAAGGTCCTCCACAACTGCCAAGAGAGCGGTTTTGGTGCTGTGGCCAGGACGGAACCCAGTTTGGGATGGATAAAACAGATCATTCCTCTCCAGAAATGCTGATAGTTGGTAAATCACATGCTTCTCTAATATCTTGCCCGAACCGGGAAGCAAGGAAATCTATATTTCAATTGTAATTAAGTGTTTTTCAACATGAAGGTCTATAGTTCATTAGTACTGCAAATGTTAAAAGCAGCAAATAAACATGTAACCTACAAGGTTTAGTGCCGGTTTCGATCAAAAATCAAAGAGAGGGAAAGGACACACTGTCCTGCTCAGTCAAACCTGTCATTTGCATTATTAACGGAATTTTATTTAGTGTGAGAATTGGTTCACAATGTATTGTGTGTACTGGGCACTTTGTTTACCATGCTCCTAAACAACGGACTGGAGCTAAGAGGTCTCTGCACACAGGAATCTTGGTTTCAATTAGTTGTAATTTCACAGAATGGATGCCAGTATTAGGTCATCGATTTGCAATCTTGTTGAAGATGTGTTCTTTCAACAAGGATAGACCAGAGATGGCTGAAATTTTCTGATAGGGATCCTGGTATGCCTTTTTCAATTACTGTATATGCATAAAATAGGCATTTCAACATGGGCTAGAACGTGCCAGCCTTTGGGAATGTGTGGGAAGAGGGGCACAGCACATTTTGTGAAATGGGGGAGTGACAGTGGTGGAAAACTGTCCCAGGTCACCTGTCCTGGTCTGTCCTGCTCTTTCATGAGACATATTGTAATTCTTCTTCCATTGGTTTTACATTGGCACTTATGGTTGTGATGTATTTTCTCTAGTTCATGTGACTGCTTCAGTTGCTTCTAGATCTATGATAACGTTTGGGTGTAATTTGTCTTTTTCAGCTCTTGTTGACACCTGGAAAGTCAGATAGTGTAACTTTGAAGCAGCCAACTAATATATACTTTTGGGACAGATTTACTATCATTTCATGCAATGCAGCACAGCAACCAAAGATGCTGCACTGCAATGCATGCAGGGGAGAGAGCAGAACAGTGCCATATCTGCTGAGATATCGCTTTGTTTTCCGCTCTGTCTGAGCTAGCGCCCTTTAGGCTACCATGCACTATTGCACTCACTCTTGCATCATAGTGCAACAGTGTGTGTGTGTGTGTGTGAGATGCCTATCATGGGTTGTGTACAGGGAGGTCACCCTTCCAGTACAAAAAACTATACTAGACATAGTGTAAAGTATTTCCCACTTTGGATGTGTGCTGTACAGTACAGCACACATGCAATGTTGGAAAAGGTAAGAGAAATGAAGGCAATTATCCTTTTTAACAAGTGCTATAAGGAGGTGTTATTTTAGTACTTTGGACTTTACGTCTAAATCCATTAGTGGAGTTCTTAGGAGCTACTTCTCCTGTGACCAGGGCTTTTATGATGGTTTGTCTGCTGTGGTAACACCAGGTGTGATCATGTTAGGTAATTCCCAGAGGTACATGAAACCAATTTGACCTATCATTTGCCTTTCATACCTGATCCATCTTAAAGAACGGTATCTGGGTAACTGTGCAATCAATCAATGGCTTGTAAAGCGCAACTACTCACCTGTAAGGGTATGAAGGCGCCGAGGGCGGGGGAGCTGCAGGTCCATCAAAGGCGTTGTGGTTCAGTCAAAGAACCAGGTCTTGAGGTCCTTCCTGAATTGAGGCGGTGACGGTGATTGCCTGAGGTGGAGAGGCAGGTTGTTCCAGGTCTTTGCTGAGATGTAGGAGAAGGATCTTTCTCCGGCTGTGGTCTTGTGGATACGTGGGATGGTGGCCAAGGCTAGTTGGGTGGAGCAGAAATCTCTGGTGAGTACGTGGAATGCGAGGCGGTGGTTGAGGTATGCAGGCCCCGCGTCATGTAGGGCTTTGTAGGTGTGTGTTAGGAGCTTGAAGGTGATTCTTTTGTTGACTGGGAGCCAGTGGAGGTCTCTTAGGTGGCCGTTGATGTGGCTGTGGAGGGGTATGTTGAAGATGAATCTGGCGGAGGCGTTCTGAATGATCTGCAGTTTCTTGAGGAGTTTCTGGGTGATGTTGGCATAGAGTGCAAAGCCGTAGTCAATTCTGCTGCTGATGAGCGTGTGGGTGACCATCTTTCTGGGCTCGGTTGGGATCAACTAGAAGATCTTTCAGAGCAGGCGTAGCGTGTGGAAGCAGGATGATGAGACGGCTTTGATCTGGCGGCTCCTGGTGAGCGAGGAGTCCAGGAGAATGCTGAGGTTCCGCGCATGGTCTGTGGGTGTGGGGAGGGGGGGTCCAAGTGCTGCGGGCCACCAGGAGTCATTCCAGGTAGAGGGGATGGAGACCATGATGAGGAATTCAGCCTTGAGGCGGATGTTCTTCATTCAGGCAGCGACAGCCTTCATCCCGCCGTGAAAGTTGTTCTTGATCACGGTGGGTTCGTTGGTGAGGGTGAGAATCAACTGGGTGTCGCCGGCGTAGGAGACGATGTTGAGTCAGTGGTTCCTGACAATGGCTGCGAGTGGGCCATGTAGATGTTGAAAAGAGTGGGGCTCAGGGAGGAGCACTGAGGCACTCCGCAGCTGATCTCTGGGGGTTCTGAGAGGAACAAAGGTAGTCTGACTCTGTTTTCGGCCCATGAGGAAGGAGCAGATCCATTCCATGGCATTGTCGCAGAAGCCGGCGCTGTGGAGTCTTGTGCATAGGGTGTGGTGGGAGACGAGTATCAAAGGCATCCGAGAGGTCCAAGAGGATGAGGGCTGCAGTTTTGCCTCGGTCGAAGAGGGCACGGACATCATCTGTGGCAGCGAGGAGGGTGGTCTCGGTGATGTGGTTGCTTTGGAAGCCGAATTGGGAGAAGTCCAGAATGTGGTTCGCTTCGATGAACTCGGAAAGTTGGGTGTTGATGGCCTTCTCGATGACCTTGGCTGGGAAGGGAAGAAGAGAGATGGGTCTGAAGTTCTTGTGGTCCGTCGGGTCAGCAGAGGGTTTCTTCAGCAAGGGGTTGATCTCTGCGTGTTTCCAGTCTTCCGGGAAGTTGGTGGAGTTGATGGAGCAGTTGATGGTGCGGCAGAGTTCAGGGGCGATGGTGGTGCCTGCTCTGTTGAAGGTGTGATGTGGGCAGGGGTCCGAGGGTGCTCCGGAGTGGATGCTCTTGAGGGTGTCATCTGCGGTGAGGGGGTCCATATGTGTAGGGTCTGTTGGTATCCGGTGTCGTAGGGTGCGGTGGTTGCGGTGGTTGCGGGTGGGAGGGTCTTGGGTATCAAGGCTGTCGAAGCTGTCATATATCTTCTTGATCTTGCGGTGTAAGTAGGTGCCGAGGTTGCTGCAGGGGGCTTGGAAGGGGGAATGTCTGCTGTCTCTGTGCTAGGTCTGGCGAATTCTTTGACCACAGCAAAATGTTCTTTACTATTGAGTGCGTTGGCATTGATCCATTCTTGTAGCGCCGCTTTCTTCCTTGTTCTGATGAGGTGGTGGTTTGTGGTGACAGCGGACTGTGCAGCTCAGTCTTTTCACGTAATCCACCTTTAAGGTGACAAAGCCAATGTACCCAAGACTCTAATCCAATACAGTAAAGGTCTGACTTAAGCACGGTAGGTAATATCAGTGACTCCCAGTTCCAGGTAAAAAGGGAATGTAGGTGTGCCAAGAGGAAGTGTTGAAAGTCTTTTGAAGAATCATCTGTCACAAGTTGACAAGTGTGTGGTGTTCAAGTGCTACTACTAACTTTTCACAGATAGGTGGAGGTTTCTGCCACCAGGAAGGAAATTTCCCTATGGGACCTAGAGAATTAATAAAATGTAGTAATTGAAAAAAGTAAAATAGCTTAATGTAAAACATAAATGTGAAATATTTTAATTATTTATTTTTAAACAAGTACAAATACAATAAAATGTTACAGTACATTAACTCTCTAAATAAATGTTTACTAAATTAGCAAATTATTCGAATACATTAATTTATTTATAAAAATGATTTTTTCTACAAAATTAAAACAATGTTGCCATAAATAGCACTTTTATTTGTATTAAAGATTAAGTAAATGTAATTAAAAGGTATGTATCTAATTAATGTAAATTATTTTTTAGTTAGCAATACGTTTCAAAATATAATTTAATATTTTTGTAAATAATTGAGCTATTCAAATTAAAAAATAAAATATTTTATTATTAAATCTGCATACGCTTTTAACAGTAAAAAAATGAATATATCTTTCATTTAAAAATCAAATTTGGGTGTTATTTTATTTTTCTAACTCTATTAATTTCTACTGAAGTGGGTTACAGTACCTGTGAAGTGGCTGTGTTTAGTTCTTTACTTACTCCAAGGCTGGTTTGGAGTACATTTAGATGTGGTGTGTGACCTTTAGGACTATAGTAACTTTAGAAGTGTAGTTTGTGAATAGCAAGATCTTGCTCTTTTGTGTGTGTGTGTTTGTATTAGCATGTTCCTCTCTAAACCCTTTCTTACATTTCCCTAAACCACTTCAATTTAGGAGCATGAGAAACCAGGGCTTTTTGCAGTGTCTGCCCTTGCTTTGCCCCCATTTTGACTAATAGATGCTGATTTTGTGAATCTGATTGTGCCCTGAGCTCTGCTACCAGACCCAGGGCCAGTGCTATGTTTTAAAGGTATATGAGGTGTAATTGCAATTGTTATGACAACCTGGTAGGACATGTAGGTTTGGAGGCATAGCAGATTTAATGCACTTAAGTGTACACTGCTGTGGTGCCTGTTGTCATTTTAAAAGACACCCCTGCTTTGCAGGCTGCTTTGAAAATTAAACTATGTCCAAATTCAACTTTGGAATTAAAGGTACTGCCAAGGTCTTAAACTACCTTATTTTTACATATAAGTTACCCCTAAGGTCTATCCTAGGTGCCCCAAGGGTAGGGTGCTATGTTAAAATAAGCAGGGGCATTATAAAAGATGTTTTATAATTCCTGGTGAGGGAAAAACTGCAATTTTCGTGTTTCCCCATTGTAGTGCATTATCTCCATAGGCTAAAATGGGAAGGCTTTATTTAACTTTAAAAAAGTTTAACTATTGACAGGAGTGAGCTAAAATAATACTTCTAAGTGTCAAAATAATAGTTACAATGAATCCAACAACTTGCCATGGTTGTATTTATTATAACTATGTCAACTATGTCAGAAAAGAAGTTATAGAACTTGCTTTTCTGATTAGCCTGAATTCAGCCCTGTTGCGGCCTCCCCTGATTGGCCAGCCTTTAACAGGCTGAGCCAAGCACTCTTGATGAGGTGTGAAGTGGTCTGAAAGGAAACAAAGAGACATCATGGGCCATATTACGTATTGACATTGTTTGCAACCAGCGCATCTTTGAAAAGGTGTGCCGGGCGCAAACAATGCCAATGCGCCCCATTATGGTGAATGTGCTGCCCTGGGGGCAGCCGTGAACTCGCGCTGCCCCCAGGGCAGCGCATTCATGTAAAAACACGGAGCAGCTGCTCCGTGTTTTCACAGTGCAGGCGGCACTCGCCGGCACTTTCAAAGGCGATTAGAGATTCCCTTGCAGGCAGGTGCAGTCAGTGACTGCACCCGCCTGTAAGGGGATTCCTGGGGGACCCATGGGACCCCTTTACCCCCAGCAGAGTGCTGCTTTCAGGGGAGCACTGAGAGTGCGCCACCTTTTCAATGGTGCACTGTCAGTGCGCCTCCTGAGGGTTTCTTTGACTCTGAGCCCCTGTCTGTAATATGGCGCGGGCGCAGAGTCAAAGGAATTCCCTCATTTGCATAGGGCACGCCCCTATGCAAATGAGGGAACACCCTCTGTTGATAGTGCTGGCGCTTTAAGTGCACCAGCACTATTGGTATTATAGAAGGGGACGCACAAGCATCTGCGCCCCCTTCTATAATACCAAAGTGCCCCGGGGGCGCGCAAAGCAGGCGCAAACGCCCGTTGCGCCCCCGGCGCACCTTATGTAATATGGCCCCTGGTGGTAGGAGATCTCAGTCTTTTCACATAATCCACCTTTAAGGTGACTAAGCCAATGGACCCAAGACTCTAATCCAATACAATAAAGGTCTGAGTTAAGCATGGGAGGTATTATCAGTGACCCCCAGTTGCAGGTTCAAAGGGAATGTAGGTAGGAAGGGGGCTGGGTAACCAAACTGGTCTTCAAAGGGTGAAAGACAGTGAGGACAGGAACCAGGCCCACCAACACCTCCTGCACCCTCAGGCAGATGGGAGCTCCTGTAATTGAATTAGCAGAGGGGCTGAAAGGGAGTTTTAGGGAAAGTTAGCCACACTTGTAGGTTGGGTTAGCTGGACCTGAAGCTCCAGGAGAGATTTTCTCCATTTTGGATACTATGCAACAGTGTTTTCTTGGACAGGAATTTGCCACACTTCAGGGGAAGTTGTCATCTTTGAGGGTGGCACCCTGCACCCCATTAGTCAGGGGTGCGCCCCTGCTTGCCAGCCCAGAAGCCTGTATAAATATGGGAGAGCTGCCCAGCAACTCAGATGCCTGCCTGGAAGAAACAAGGAGAAGAAGAGCTGCCCTGCTGAACCCCTGGCCTGCACCAAGAGGACTACACTCTGAAGGACTGCATCTGATGCACACTTTGGGCTTCAGCAAAAGAAGGACTTTGCCTGATTCTGAAAATTTGAGGCGTGGACTGCCTGAATGCAACAGGTTAAAAGAGCTCCACCGGCATCATCTCCACCGTGAAAAACCCAGATGGACGGCATCCAGTGGACTTTAAAGGATTTGGCTAGGTGCATTATGAGTCTTGTAGTCCTACCTTCCTAAGGAGCAACTCAGAGATTCCCGAACCTTGAATTGGTGTTGTGCATCCTTCAAGAGCCCAAAACAACCTTCTGGAAGACGATCCAGACATTTGAGAACATTCAGAGAATTTTTGTCAAAAAGCTCCATAAATTGACAGGCCCGTTGTCAAGAGTCAAGCCGGTGACGTCGAACTGCGACTCGGCCTGAGATCCAGGTTTGCCCCACTGAAGCTCCAGAACTTTTCTTCGTTGATGAAACTTCCAGGAGTTAACCGAGGCATTGCACTGAGCCAAGCCACTGACATCGAACTGCAAGCTGGGCTGACGAGGAGACCTGCTGGACGTCAAGAGAAAAAGCTTCAAAAAGTCACTAAGTCAGAAGGTAAAAACTTGACCAGGCCCTACCGCTCACTGTATCTGGCCCACGCTCCATTGCAGTCAGCCTGAATCTTTGACTTTGTCCCGGTCTAGCATGACCAGATGTCCCAAGTTGGCGCTTTTGGCTTTTAGGCACTAGAAAGTGTTTATTCTTTAAAAATTCATATCTCTGGTTCCCTACATTGGATTTTTTCATTGTTGTGTCTTACTTATTTAATGTATTGGTGTTTTTAAATCCTTTACACACCTGTCTCCTAAATTAAGCCTGTCTGCTCGCAGCCAAGCTGCCAAGGGTTGAGCAAGGCTTAATTTATTGAGAACTTGACTGGACCTTATTTATGATTGTGATGTTATTACTAAGTGTAGGTACCTACCTATCCTTACTAATAAATCACCTTCCAACAATGAGTAAATATTTCCTATTTCCTACCACCCCCCCGGTCTCTCCCACCTGAGCACCTAAATTGTATACTTATGTTTGTGGAGATCTCCGCCACATTGCAGTTGATATACATTTAATCAGTGCTTCTTTTTAAGGTAGCATATTATGCGGTATGTAGATAGAGAATTTGTATATTTTATTGTGTTTAAATGAAGTAATCTCATCAATAAAATGTAACTGAACAAAATTGATTTGTTGACACACCAATAGAGCTTCCTAGCTTGCATGGCAGATAATAACTGCCTTTCTATTGTGCATGTACAATACTAAGACATGTTTTTTATTAGCCACTTGTATTAAATATTGTGTTTTGTTTACTTTTTCAGTCTCTGGAGAGTACTCGTCGAATGCTGCAACTTGTTGAAGGGGTAAGGCTTTCCGAAATGGCTATTTACGTAATCAGTTTCACTGAGTAGAATGACATAAACTCCACAGAGACCCTAGTAGAGCTGCCAGAATCGTTGGTTGATATTTTGTGCAAAATTATGATTTTCCTACTATTTTGTGAGTTAATACCACATTCATTAATACCAATATTAATGGGTGCTGCATGTACCTGGTGCAATATTACCTCCCCTTTCTGAGTTATGAACCTCTGGGAGGAAATATTCTGTAATCCCAAGTGTTCTCACCTGTACTAAGCTGTGAAATGTTTCCCTTCACAAAAAGGTTTTACTGGACATTATTTGGGCAGGGAAATGTTAGTATATTCCCAGTACTTGTAATCCATAGTTGGTGCGCTGAAATGGGGATCATTGATCGTTCTGAAATGAAGGATTATGGTTGGAGATTTTCCATGTTTTCGGGTTACCCTGAAAAGGTGACTAGATTTAGGACTTCGGTTTCTTCTCTAATGTTCAGAAGCTCGACTTAAACCTTATAGGTGATTCATCCATAACCAAGAGGCTAGAATTCAACGTTATTCAGAGTACCAGAGTCATTATCTGGTGTCCTGTCTATTCTGCTAATCACTGCTTTGATCTCATGCTACATTAAGCTAAAACAATGGAAATCTGCCCCACTAATGTGACAGGAGGTTTGGATTCTATTAAAGACACGGAGGCAAAGATTATTCTTCCCTTCCTCACCCTCAAATATAATTCGTAATGGTTTTTCTTGTGGTTTTGATGGGGATTTGGCTTTGGCAAGGTTATCCAACAAATGTTTTTACTTCATTGGGTACTTTTGATTTCTAGTTTTCAGTTGTGCAACTTCACACCTTTCAAGGACAAAGGAGATTGACTTTCAGCAGTTTGACTATTCCTTAATTTTAGTTTACAGGGATGTTTTTCTGTTCTCAAAAAATAGGGCATTTGCTGGTCTGCAGAGAGGGTTATGCTTCACAATAGGCTATGATTGGCTAATTTATTATAAGGTCACACCAGAACTGCACTGCTGACCTGTTCATATTTGCCTGTAAAGGTTTTTTCATCCATGTTAGGTGTTTCACTTGTTTATGATTTGTTGCTAGAGTTTCAGGAAAGGAGACGGCAGTCATAATTAATTCTCCAGTCTTATCATTGAATTGGTGTGTTTCTTTGCTAGGCCAACCCAGTGCAACAATGTATTCAACCAATGCAGTTGATCAATGCAACAGTAGCCTTCATGTTACTGTCTTCTTAAATCCATTAGTCAGCCTGACATCTCTGATTTTGAAGAACGAAGCAATTAGTTTACACTGTGTACACCAGACAGACAAATAAACATAACCAGAAAACTAGATCACTATGTCCGCCCAATGTCAGACTGGTTCATAAAATAGGCACGGCACAAACAAAAGTGGCCGATACTAAAAGAAAGGCAGCCCCATGCAACAACAAAAAAAGTGTCCCTCATTGCCAAATTGTGGCAGTTCAGAAGTTCGTGACCTCTTGTTGATGGTCTCTGAGTGGTGCGGCTGCACATGTTTCTGAATGATGTTGGCATGGTTTGTGGATCACTCATGAGGACACCACACGTATTATCGACCCACCTCCCCCAAAATCGAAGCAGCTGATACAGTGATCCCTGATTTGGTCTTAGCTGCAATATACTGTGGTTGCGCCACCTGCTGAATTTACAGTAACAGAGCAACGTTTGGGAGAGGAGTGGCAATAAGGCCAGAGCTGCCGACTTCGTCTCAGCGTTGGCTCAACGTCCTGTGATTCTCGGCATATCACTTCATCTCCCTGTACCGAAAAAATGAACGTGGCCTTGTGTAATGTAACTGGTGCTCATATAAAGCGCTCCAATACCTTCTGTTCGAGTTCGCGCTAACGCTATATAAAACTGCAAAAAAAACAAAAATCGTGGTTGCTCCCAAAACCGTCCCAGAGGGGAAAAAACAGGGGCCCGCGTGACAAGAAATCCGGCCCAGTCACTGGCCTGTCAGTGAACCGACAGGCAAATGCGATGCTTCGTTCGCCCAGAATCATCAATCATGTGTTACGTAAACCTGGTAACAAGCAGGCGTTTGCGAGGCAGCTACTAAAAAACGGTGTTTTTCAACTCCAGACACAAGAGGCTTGGAAACGATCAAAATAACCATTTGTGTCAGCGATGAGGCACAGTTCCGAGTGGGATTGCGGCAGCTATTTAAAGCAAAGCAGCCGGAAAGGAGCAGCATGCAGCCATCGCGGGTTTTATGCGCTTTCGAGAGGCATATTCTCCCAGGTGAAATGCGTTTCATTCCTAAGAGTCGAGGGTGAGCTCTGCTGAAGGCTGCCTCGCCTGATTCAATAAATGCAGACACAAATCCAATCAGACGCGCATGATTAGTTGAATGCGCCTCATTTATGAGGTTAAGTATGAAATGTTTGGACGCAAGTCTCCTGATACATTCCTTCTAATCTCCTTTGTTCTGGGATGACGCAGCTTTACGTGATGCGCAGTTCAACTCACGAGCTGCTCTGTCACAGCTAATATAAAAGGAAGCATGAGCAAGTGGTTGCAGATGAAACACCCACACTCTTTTTTGGGGGACTGGCACATGTTTTTCCTCATAAGACTTTAACCCCAGAGCAACAGAGAGAAAAACACAAAAGTGGGAAGAAAGAGAAAGACAGAAACAAGGGGGAAAAGCAGGGAAGAAAAAGAACCTGAATGAGTGGCATAAAGGGACAAGGGCAGTGTATAGTGGTGGATGAAAGAGGCATGAGGTGGAATCAAGACTGCGCAGTTTTGGAATTTGTTCATTCCGATATTAGGCAGTGCCGGCTGAAGGTTTCTGAGATATCTTTGCTCCAGAATTTATTATTTTACAAATTAAGCCCTGATTGTAAAACATTATTAGGGTGGAAATCTTTAGCCTCATCCTGAGTGCTGTGCATAAATCGGGTGCAAAACACCATTTGGGGTCATGCACGGGGGAAAAATGTGCAGAAAATGTCTTTTCCATCGGTGCCTTCTGTCGGTCTCAATGCCCTGTTTTGCCAGCATAACTTCCTCCAGAGACCCTTTGGTGGCAATTGAGGGCCTCATTTACTACATTTTGACGCACAACAGCACAGCAAACCTTACTGCTGCGCTACTGTGCGTCAAAATAAAAGGGCAGGAATGCGTCATATCTACAAGATTCAGCACATTCCTGTCCTTCTCTCCTGCACCAGCGCAGAAACAGCAGCCATGCGCCAACGCAGACACCCTTGCGCCATTGTGCAAGCGTGCCTGCGTGGCAGGGATGATTGTTTTTTTAAATTTTTTATTTTTTATTGAAAACCATATACAATACAATACAATAAATCCGAATATACATCCTTTAAAATCCAATCATAGCATTCAAAGGGGTAATAAATAACATCAATTAATCAATACACAACAGATCTAATCGTTAATAATTAATAAGCAGGGGGATCTTAATAAAAACACCTAGAATCTCAAAACTTGTCTCCATTGCCTCCAACAAAACTGATCAAGTGACTAAAAGTGTACTAACCATGTTAAAATACCAGGTCATAAAAGAAAGGACAGATTAAAGGGATAGAGAAAATTATATACTGACTTTAGGGAACAGAGTCAAAATACAGTGCCCAGATCTTCTCAAATTTCTTAAGTCCCCCTATTCGTGAAGCATAGGTTCGTTCGCTTCTTCTAACCTGACCCATTGTCCGAACCCATTCAATTTTAGACGGAATTAAATCCGTTTGCCATCTTTGAAGTAGAAGTGATCTGGCGACAGCCATGCCAATATATAAAAATGTAATCAGCTTCTCAGGTAACTGCAAATCTGGGTCATAACCCCACACTATCAGTCGGTCATTAAAACCAATTGATATCGAGCATTCTGTTGTCAGATACTCAAAAATATCGTTCCAGAACTTCTGGATCCGGGGGAACTGTAATATTATATGAGTCCAGTTGGCTGCAGGGTGAGTATGGCACCGGAAACACTGCCCTGATTGATTGGGATAAACCTTGGCTACAAAACACGGGGTTCTATACAATAGCCACTTGCTAAAATATAACATCCTTCTCCAATTAGCCCCTCTGACTGACCTAAAATTTAAATTATTGATTGTAGACCAAATATTTGCTGTAATTTCCAGGTCTTCATATTTACCCCATTTTGTTATAGCCTTGATCTCCAAATCTACCCCTTTAATTGTGGCTAGCTTTTTTTCCAGTCCCCCGGTTTTTCATTACCCTATCTTCCAGCAAGTCATAAACTAACTGTTTCTGGGCAGTAATCTGGAGCAAATCAAGATTGCTAAAGAATTTACTAAGAGTATTATATGACCCCAGGAGGAGAAAATCGCCGTGGATTAATTGAGACAATTCGCTTACACTTATCCATTTATCGTTCCGAAGAAAGTCGGAAAGTCTATGAAAACCAGCCTTGGACCAGTTTTGTGTAATTAAAAGGACTCTCTAATACCTGCTGAAACAAAGAGATCAACTATAGGGGTTGTGACATTAATAATTGGAATGGAATACCGTCTAAAAAAGCCTGGCGTTTATGAAAAAACCAGTGTAGACACTTATATCTTACTAATTTTGGAGATCGAAATATTGATAATGGGCAATGGATCTGATTTTCTTTAAATATTAAATTCATAAAAAAGTTAATAAAAAGACCCGACTGTGGACCCTGCTTAAATCTAGACATGTATTGTGCAAAATACGCAAAATAATATTCTTTAAGATTGGGGAGGGCTAAACCACCATCTTCCAAATTCTCATATAAAGTGCTAAGTGCGATTCTGGGAATTTTCTTATCCCACAGGAACGATGTAAACATTGACTCTAATCTCGTAAAAAAAGAATTCACTAACACACAGGGAATTGTAGAAAAAAGGAAATTAAACAGTGGAAGCACTGACATTTTAATCAGAGCGACCCTTCCTAGAATGGTTAGAGGGAGAGAGTTCCATCGTGTAAATAAGTCCTGGACTTTTCGTAACAATGGGGCGAAATTCAGATCATAAAGATCCGAAATGTGTGGCGAAAAATAGACCCCTAAGTACTGCTTGGGGTTCGAATTAAAACACGGAAGAATATCGGGGTGTAAAACCCCAGATGTACATCCACACAAAATTATTTCTGTTTTTCTTTTATTAATTTTATAGCCACCGAACGACTCATAAAGATCAAAAATCTGGAAGGCTTTTGCCTGGACTTCCTCCTCCGGCTTTATTATGAGCATAATGTCGTCGGCATATAATTTAACTTTACCCATGGATGGGAGCGGGGGCAAATATCCCCGTTATTTCTGTTAGCTATCGCAAGAGGTTCAATAAAAAAGGCGAATAGCACCGGGAATAACGGGCAGCCTTGTCTGGTTCCCCTTTTGACTTTTACTTGGCCGACCTGAGTGGCATTAATGATAATATTGGCTTCTGCATTCATGTATAATTTCTCCACCAAGCCTGTAATTTTGGAGGGAATGCCAAATTTAGTTAAAATACAGAATAAAGTCTCCCAGATGACCAAATCAAATGCCTTTTCGGCGTCTAAAAAAAGTACTAATGCTGGAATCTTCCGGGTCTCAAAGTAGTCCAGTGCTTCTACTAAAAAATGCGTATTTGTTCCGAGTTGCCTCCCGGCTATAAAATCATTCTGATCAGGGTGGATTAAATGCGAGGCGCTCCCATTAAAACGATTGGCTAAGAGTTTAGTAATTAATTTGTAGTCACAATTTAAAAGAGTTATTGGGCGATATGAATTAGGGTCCTCACTATTTTTGCCTTTTTTAAAAAAAAACTAACTACATTCCCTTTTCTGAAAGAAAGAGGTATAGGTCCTTCTTCCAAAATTGAATTTGCCAATAAAAGAAGATAATCCACAATTACGCTAGCGAATGCTTTAAAAAACTCAGAAAGGAGGCCATCTGGCCCACAGGCTTTACCATTCGGGAGGTTTTTGATAACCCCCTAGCTCTTCTTTTGTGAATGGTCTAGCCATATTTCTTTTTTCTAAGTCTGTTAAGACAGGTAATTCATTTTCCTGGAGAAAATCTCCCAAAGATGACATATCGATAGATTGATGTTGGCCATATATCCTCTCGTAATGTTGTACCATAATGTCTCCTATTGCTCCCCTATCCTCAGAATGGGAACCTGAAGTGGGTCCTCTCAGTGCGACTATTTTATTGCTTACCGCCCGCTCCCTTGCCTGCCATGCTAGAAATCTGCCTGTATAACTGCTTTCCTCATAAATCTTTTGCCTATCCTGCTGAAATAGGGATTCACTTTTCGCATAGTATTTCTCGGCCAGGTTCTGTTTAGCCTGATCCAACTGTCAACGGTTCGCCACAGTGGGGCTCGAAAGGAATCTATCTAGGGATCTTTGCACATTTTGCTCAAATATTTGTTTCTCCTCCTTCCTACTCCTTGAGATTTCCGCGTCTTTAGCAACAGCAAGCCCGCGGAAAAAGGCTTTAAACGAGTCCCAGACCATGTGTAGTGGAGCTGAGCCATGGTTTCGCTCAAAGAACTCTCTGATTTCTGATTTGATAAAAGAGACCCAATTTTCCTCAAATAAGTACTGTCGAATTAGCTGCCACCTTCTGGAGGTTTTCTTACATTCGCCCAGTTCCAACTCTAAAATAACCAGTGCATGATCCGAGAGCCCACTCTGAAGGATTTTTTGTGATTTAAAAACCAAACCCCTGGAGATAAGGAAAAAATCAATACGCGAAAACGTATGGAATCTCCCTGAAAAGCAGGTAAAGGCGATTTCAGTAGGGAATGCAGCCTGCCAAGGGTCAACAATATCAAGCATTGAGCTGTAGCTTTGAACCAATTTAAGAGATTTTTGCTTTAACTGTTTTTTCGCTTTTGATGAGGAATCAATTTTCGGATTCATTAACAAATTGAAATCTCCCCCCACAATTATCTCCCCTGAAACTTGGATTAGGGATTGAAAAAACTCCTCATATGGGGTGGGGTTATCCTCCACTGGGGCATATAGGCTAGCGAGCGTCAGGGATCTGTGTCCTAGATTACAGGTGACCCAACACCATCTTCCACATTGGTCACTCGCCGAATTAACTACCTCTGCCTGAAATTTCTTACTGAGAAAAATAGCTGTCCCCCTGTGAGCTGCAGATGATGAAGAGAAACCCCTATACGCCGCCCAGGATTTAAACATTGAGAAGTCTGCTATTTTCCCCGCTGGTATATGTGTTTCTTGTATCAGGATAGCAGAAGGATTCTCTGTCTTAATCCAGGCCTCAATGGCCCTCATTTTCCTCTTATTGTTAAGGCCATTTACATTAAAAGAAACCACCTTCAGTAGTTCCTTATTTCCCATTAATCTTATTTCCAATTTGCCATTTACGACAAAAAAGACACACTTTTATATTCCCGGATGGGTTAAAAAATGTATCGAAACTCCCAATTTTAACACACAGTGTGCACCTAGAGATAAGCAAGATGACTTGTCCCCCCTTCTTCCTATCTAAATCGTGATGGACATATGTATTGAAGTCTGGAATATGGTTTTCGTTTTTTCCACATGCTCCCTTTCCACCCCCGTGTTCCCTCCCTTGACCCATTGTCGCCCAAGCAGATGGCCGCCCCTGCTCAGAGCAGACAACCTATCCCCCCCACCCTTCTACTGGCACGATGACTTAGTGCCTAGTGCAGTCGATCAGCCCTCCCCCCCCTCTACCCTCCCCTCCCCTTCTTAACCGAAAAAAAGCAACATATTAACAGCCTTTGACAGCAAAAGAAAGAAAAAGGAAGAAACCAAAATAGAAAAAAACAATAACAATCCTCTGTAAACCAGTGGCTCCAAATAAGAGAAGAAGAACCCCCATAGCTGTCGAACTGAAGACTAGCTAACAGCCATTAGGGTTTATCCTTAGATATCTGTTGCAATAATTCCTGCGCATCTGGGACACTGCAAAAGACGTGGAATTTGCCCTTAACTAGCACTTTCAGCTTGCTCTGCTGGGCTATCATCGCTTGCGCCCCTTGTGCCTTAAACAAATGTAACATTTGAACGAATTCTTTCCGCCTTTTTGCTGCGGAGGCGGACATGTCTGAAAAAATGCGACATACTGGCACTTCTGCAGAAGAAAACTGTCTTTGTTTAATAGCTCTAGATAAAATCTGTTCCTTGATCCTAAAGTCCCCAAAGTTAACCAAGATAGTCCGTGGGAACTTGGCATTAGGAGGGAGGTGTGCTGGAACGCGATGGGCTCTCATTATTGTTAGATCACCATTAAATTCTGGGAGGACACTCTTCTTTATGAATGAGTCAATCCATTGTAGCGTCTGTTGACCCTCAATGCCCTCCGGGATGCCCAAGATTCGCAGATTTGAGCGCCTAGAATGGTTCTCTAACTCCTCCAACTTAAATTCCAGCGTAGTTCTCTGGGACTGGAAACTGGCAACTTTGAGGTTCATAGATGACACTTGATCCTCCAATTGAGAAATCCTGGTTTCGGCCTCCGAGAGCCGCGCCGGGATCTGAGCCATGTTTTCCTCAATCTTTGTCAGGCGGGCATGAATTGCTGCGATCTCAGCAGATTGGGAGGTTTTTAACTCACGGATTTCTTCCAGAATCAGATTAAGAAGGCTCTTAGCGTCCCATTGCATGGAGAAAGAGCTACTGTCTAGAGAAGGATGAATCTGATTTGCGTTAGACCTGTCCTCCGCCTGAGAGCCATCTTGGTCAACCGGCATGGACACCTCTGGTAAAGCTAGCATTGACACTTCTGGGGTCGCCGAAATAGCATGATATATAGCTCCTTCTCCAGCTGGTAGATTTAACACGACTGAGGATGGAAGGAGGGAAAGGGAGGGATGACTGCCATTCTCGGAGTTTAAATTTTCCGGGCCAGAGCCCAAAGAGGTGTCAGCTGAAAGGGGTTCATTCCCTTCCATCTCCTGCTAGGCTTCAGCCAAGAGCCCGCCCTGTTTGGCTTTGAAAAAAATAGGGTACTTTCTAAACTCAGTGGATTCCCCCGCTGCGCCACCCGGCGTCGTAGTTACTTTAGTCAAGGCAGCAGAGATAGGTGAGTCCGCCCTTAAGGGAGCCAGCTCAGTAGGGCTAATGGAGGAGTCCGAATCTGCCAGAGCTACTTCATGAAGGTCTCGTTTGGTGGCCTCAGCACAGTCCATCTCAGCGAATTCAGACAAAAGGGGGAGGCCTTTTCTGAATGTGACTGCTTGGTTAGACCGCGCCGCGGCCTGGCCGACTCGTTTTTTTGCTTTTTGGCCCAGATTCGGAGATTCGGACTGAGTAGGCTGAGCAATCCCTTTAACTACTTTAGTCTGTTTTCGCATGATGTACTGCTTGCCAAGTCCCTTTGCCGATCACTGGCCAGAAGTGCTACCAGATTAACTTAAGGGTCCTTATGGGGCCACCCCAGCGACCCTCAACCAGGTGAGTAAGAACGAGATCTTCACTTACCCCCTCCTGGAGAGAAACCTGGAGCCCCAGTAAAGCGATCTCACATTCTCTTGTCCGGGGGCCACAGCAGTAGATTCCCGTGGACTCCAACAAAAGCCAAAAGTAGCTTGGTTCTAAGCAAGGAAAATCTTGCCTTGCGTTTTAACTAGCACCGGCACCGGAGTCTTCTGTTTCTGCTCCACTCCTGGCTCCTCGCACTGAGCGAAAGTGGGACTCAAATAAAGAAAAAGGAACATCCAGAGGGGAAAAAATAAATAAAATCCCTTTCCTCCTCATAAAGATAAGGCGCCGCCTGTTGCTGAGACTCTGCCTGAAAAAGTAGCAAAGAGACCGGCTTCTGAAGCTCCGCGGCTCCGGAGCATCGGCTTTGTCGGCGGCGGCGTCTTCGCGGCTTCGCGGCTCCTCACAGCTGTTGCTGGCGTCTGACGTCAAGGGGAAGTGAGGGGGAGTGGTTGCGGCCCTCTCTCAGCTGATCAGCCGATCAGCATCTCCCCGCCACAACGCAGGGATGATTGTTGTTGTGCAGGAAGGTGTCCCTTCCTGCACAAAAACAATCATTAATGGCGTTTTGCTCCTTCTATGTGTGCTCCAAAATGCAGCACACATAGAAAGAGCAAAAAAAGAGGAAAAATAAAAGAATTTCTCCTCGTTACGCCACTACTATGCTTCCCCTGGGGAGGCGTAGGATTCTGACGCATTCCCAGGTTTACAACACTTCCATGGATGTTGCTTGGGATCACTCACAGCAACACCCATGGAATGCCCCTTTCAATCAGAGTAATGTGTGAAAGGGGTCCATATTTATCAGGCCATGAAACGTCACACAGGGTGACCTTATGTGGGCTTGTAAATATGGTCAGGCACACTGCGCCACCGGTGCATCTAAAAACGTGACCCACCAGCAGCACAATGGGCTAGTAAATGAGGCCCTGAGTGTGCAAATTACAAGCGGGTTGAGTGCAGTTTGCATAGGATCATTGGTTTAAGATCGGCCCAAACAGTTTCTGGTAACTGTGGTGCAGGAAAATCACACCCAGAAATTAAGATTAACAGGACATCATGAGTTATCCTTTATAGCTCTCCATATGGAATGGAGGAATAACATGCAGAGATTTCTCCTTGATATTTCCGAATTTCAGGTCTTTGTGGGGTCAAATTCCACCAGTCTCACCTGGTAAAATGTGTTGCAGATGTCACTTGTGTTAGCTTTATATGCGGTATTACCCCTTGCCTCATACTCTTCTCACCTGAGTGCAGGCTCTGAGGATGCTGTAACATCCTGTCCTCAACCTCTGGCTTAGATTTAAATAGCTTGCTCGTTCAGCAGCACATTGCCGCTGCTGAACTGCTGAGCCCTGAAATTTTGTATGAGGCGGACTTCACCCACAGAGCTTTGTTTGCCCATTTTCCATTGCCCAACTAGCATTACATATCGCAAGTGACACTGGGAGTTTGCAGACGTGCATCCCCTGATTTCTGTAGCATGCTCCAGTGTGCCAATGGCTAGCATCAGCGTGCACTGGCCATATCTAGTGACTGACCCAGCCTGATGGCCTGTCAACTTCTGACCTCTATGTGGACTCCCAGAAAACTGTACCTGCCTGTCCTCCTCCTCACCATTGGACTTTGCCAACTTGCTCTCTTAGCAAGACTGCTCTCTCTGACTGCTGGCTCCTGAAATATTGTCCATGCAGGATATCGCTTAAAGACCCTGCTTCATTGTCGCAGCCAGCCCAGGATCCACTGGACTGGCAAGGACTATATGTCCCAGGACTCTAGTTAAGGGGCACTGCAAGTTGGCACCCGTGAAGTACCCTTGAGTACACATAAGTACTAGGAAAGATGACGAAACTTAATGATTACAAGGAACAACTTGGTACAGTTTCTTACACTGGGTATATCCTACATTCCAGATCCATTTCAGTGTAAGTTAGATGTTTTGTAAGTGATGAAAGTGCATTGCTAAATGTTTGGGAGTACCCTTTAGCGTAACACTTTGTGAGCATTGATTGGGTGTGCATTGTAATTTACCACTCTTTTATTATTACAATCCAAGTGTAGTTTTATGTGTGACTAATCTATATATGTGTATCGTACAGTCTACAGACATAGGTGTGGTGCAGATTTGGAAGTAAGATGGAGAAAGGATATGCATGGAAAAAATAGCCCTCTGCTGTAGGAATAGCAGAGTTAGGGATCAATTAATACTGACTAACGATTACTCAAGCAAGTAGTGATAAAGGAGTATATATGTGGGATGAAAGAAAATGTTTTGATTGTATCTCTATGAATTGAGAGCAGCTCTAACTAAGAATGTCATGTTTGTGACAAATCGTAGAGGCTTAGTTCTTTTAGGTCCACTTGAAGGGTTGCTATCCTTTTTGATGACAGCATCAGAGCGCCATACTTAAGGTTTGCAGTCCTTATTTCTTAAGCCTTCCTTTTCATCAATATAATTATTGTTAGAAAGTCACCCTATTGTCCTGTACTCTCAATTTTTGATGAATGATACTGGTGGTAACTGACTCTGACTGTACCCTGGGCTCTGCTAACCAGGCGAGGGCCAGGGCTATGTTTAAAAAGGTACATGTAACAGGGTACAAATACAATTGGCAATGACGGACCCTATAAGTCCTTAGTAGATAATATGGCCAGTGGGTGCAATCTTCCTATAAGTCCCTGGTATATAATAAGGCATGAATGTTTAGAGGCCCAGAAGAGTTTCTGCACTTGCATGTGTGCACTGCTGTGTGCTTGCTGTCCTGTTAAAGGCAGCCCTGACTTGCAGCCTGTATTTAAGAGTAAATTCTCACAATTGGTATTGACAGACCCCATAAGTCCCTAGTATATAATAGTGCAAGGGGGTTCAAACTACCTATTCCGTGCACTTGCATGTGTGCACTGCTGAGCGCCTGATTTATTTTATTTATTTATAAAGCGCCCGAATCACCCCATCAGGGTATCTCCTCGCTCGAACTGCTAAGGGACTTCAAGGGGATGCTAGATTAGAATAAAGTCGCTTTTAACATCTTTCTAAACTTTAGGTAGTCCGTACATAGTCGTAAGTGGATGGGGAGTTGGTTCCAGTATCGTGGGGCCAGGTGGTAGAAGGATTTGCCACCCAATCGCGCTTTATGGAAGCGGGGAACTTGGAGCAGAGCTTTGGATTCGGAGCGGAGGGATCTGGAGGGCAGGTACCTGACAAATTTGTCTTTTAGATAACTGGGGCCTAAGTTGTTTAAGGATTTATAGGCCATACAACAGATCTTAAATTTGATCCTCTTTCGCACTGGGAGCCAGTGCAATTTTTGGAGGAGGGGGAGAGACTCAGTTCTGGGGGGGGGCATTAGCCACCAAACGGGCCGCCGTATTCTGGACTACCTGCAATTTGTTCAAAGAGTTTTCATTAGCTGCAATCAGCAGAGCATTGCAGTAGTCCAGACGGCTCAATACCAGTGCCTGTACCAAGGTCTTCTGGGTGGACAGTGGCAGAAAGGGGAAAACTCTCCTAAGAAGACTGAGATTATGAAAGCAAATTCCCACTGTTGTGGAAATATGTTCCCCCAATGTAAGTTTCTGGTCTATTTTAACCCCCAGGTTTTTTACTACCAGTTTAGGATTGGGGGCAGGGCCCAGAACCTCCGGTCACCAACTTGGGGACCATCTGACTGTTGCTTCTCCAAATAACATAATTTCAGACTTTCCTGCATTTAATTGGAGAAAGTTATCCTTCATCCAGTCCGCTATCGATTTCATGCCATCCACAAAGGTGGTTTGAATGTCTGAGCTTTTTTGTTGAAGGAAAGGAGAAGTTGGGTGTCATCAGCATAGGATATGGGACAGAATCCCAACTTTCTCAAAAGTCTAGCCAAAGGGGAGACGTAGATATTAAAAAGAGTAGGGCTCAAACAGGAGCCCTGAGGTACTCCCTTGGTCACCTTGGTGGTCTGTGAGCAAAAGGGGCCAAGATGGACGGTCTGGGTTCTTTCGGACAGAAAGTTCTCAATCCATTTCAGGGCGTTCCCTTTAAGGCCTATGTCCTCTAGTCTCCCCAACAGGATCTGGTGGGAGATGGTATCGAACGCTGCGGACAGGTCTAGCAGCACCAAGAGTACTGCCTGACCACTGTCTAGCATCGCTCTGATGTTGTCTGTAACTTCCACTAACGCAGTCTCCGTACTGTGTCTGGGTCGGAATCCAGATTGAGAAACATCCAGACAGTTTGAGGATTCTATGAAATTAGACAACTGCTTGTTGATGTGTTTTTCTAGGAGCTTACTCTGTAAAGGGAGCAGAGAGATGGGGCGATAGTTGGAAACATCCTCCGTGGAGATATTGGGATTTTTCCTAATGGGAAGAATTTGTGCAGCTTTCCATTCTGGTGGGAGGGTGCCTTCTTTCATGGAGCTATTTAAGATCGAACAGATGGGTTCGGCTAATTCCTTGGATATAATCGTGGCAATTCGGGCAGGGATAAGGTCTAATGGGGACCCTGATTTTACAGATTTAAGGAGGGCCTCAGTCTCCTCCGGAGTCAGTATCGGGTAATTCTCCAGAGTAGCATCATTGGTGATCATTGGTGGGGAGTCAATCCTAGGGCCTATCTGTGAGCCCTTAGCTACCATGATTTTGTCGTAAATTATGTCAATTTTCTGATGTCATTTTAAATGCAGCCTTGCTTTGCAGACTGTCTTTAAAAGTAAATTGTATGCAAATTCGACTTTGGTGGTATGAGCACTCTAAAAGTGATAATCTACCTTCTTTTTACATATTAGGCACGCCAAAGGTCTCCCCTGGGTGTCCCAGGGGCGGGGGCCATGTAACTATAAGCAGGGACCTTATAAAAGATGTATTATATTCCCTGGTGAGGGAAAACTGCCCATTTCATTTTTCCCCATTGTAGATAGTTAGCTCCGTAGGCTAACATGAGAATATGTTGTTAAATTATATCTATTGCTAAAGGGCTAAAATGTGATTTAAAGACTTAAAAGATGGGCAATGATAAATCCGCCAACTTGCCACTATTTAATTTATCATAACTAGTACAGAAAATAATTTATAGAACATTCTCTTCTATAAGCCATAACCCAGCCTTCTAGTATTCTCTGCTAATTGGTCAGGCTTAACAGGTTTAGCCAGGCTGCCTCGATGAGGTGATAAGTGGCCCCATACAGCAGGGGTTATTTGATGGAGAGAGCTCTGAAGCTGCAGAGGATAGGTCATAAAGAGGGGGCTGGGTACATCAAACTGAGCTCAAACGGAGAGCAGATTAGCAAGGAAGCCAGGCGTACCTACCCCCACATCCTGTATCCCCAGCCAGATGGGAGGCTTAGCACAGCAATTTACAGAGGTCAGGGGGAGGAGAGCTAATGGAAATGAGCCACACTGTGGGTTGGTTTTGCCAGCTCTTACTCCTCTGGAGAGAATTCATCCATGTTGGATTTTGGAACTGCAGTGCTTTGTGGGACAAGACAATGCCACACTTTGGAGGAAGTTGTCATGCTTTTGGGTGGCACCCAGCATCTCATTAGACAGAAGTGCCCCCCGCTTGTCGCCCCAGAACACTGAATAAATAAGTGAGAGCTGCATAGTTTCTCAGATCTGCTGCCTGAAACTACAAGTAGAAGTATGACTGCCCTGCTGAAATCTGGATTTGCACCCAAAGGCCTGCTTTCTGACTGATTGTGCCTGCTACACAATCTGGTACTACAGCCCTGGGGACTGTACCTTGCTTCAAGAAGGATTAGGGAGTGGACTTCCTGCAAACTACAGGTTAACAGAGCCCACCTGCATCATCTCCACCAAGAGTCCCCATCCTGGAATGCGTCCAGTGGACTTTTAAGGATTTGGCCAGGTGCATTGTGGGAATTGTGGTCCAGACATCCCAGAGAGCATATAAGAGATTCCAGACCTTTGTATTGGTGATATGGACAATTTGAACCTAAAAGGAGACCTTCAGGAAGCACCTCCTAAAGCTTGGTGAACTTTGGAGAACTTTTGTGAAAAAGCTCCATGAGGTGACTGACCTGATGTCAGAGTCAAGCCAACTACCTTTAACCACGACAAAGCCAGGTATTCAGGTTCGTCCCATTGAAAGCTCCGGAGCTCCAGACTTCCAGGATTTGACCGGTGCCTCTCTGAAAGTCAAGCCGGCAAACTCTCTTTGAATCCGGCCTGCTGTGGAGGGTCGAGCGACGTCGGAAGAAAAAGCTCCAGAAAAGTTTCTAAGTGTGAAGGTAACATTTTGACCGGGGCCTCCTGCTTAGTGTATCCGACCAGGGCTCCATCGTGGTCAACCTCAAATTTTGACTTTGTCCCGGTTAAGTGCGACCATATGTTCCAGAGTGGGGCTATATGTTTTTAAGCGCTATAATCTTTAAAAATTCATATCTCCGGTTCCCAACATTGGATTTTTGTCATTTTATGGTGTCTATTTGTTCCTAAAAATATTTCCTATTTTTTATAAATTGGTGTGAGATTTTTATTATGTATTGTAGGCCTACTTATTTGATGCATTGGTGTTTTAAAATGCTTTGCACTCCTGTCTCCTAAGTTAGCCCTGATGGCTCATTGTCAGCTACCAAGGGTTGAGCAAGGGGCTAATTTACTGAGACCTTTACTAGACCTTATACTGTGTTGGTGGCCTTATTACTAGTGGTAGGTGCATACTTACCCTACCAATAGCCCACTATTCAACAGTTATCAATCAGGGTTGATCTGCCTGTGGAGGCATGCACCTTGCCTATAAAAATAAAATTCTCAATTTACCTACACCAACCACACCAAATGTGTACCCGTTTTTTTTTACTTCCACCTCATGTGGGAGTATAACACGGGTCACCACTAATAGAACATCTCATTTTCTTCTATGTCCCCTAGGTGTAGATGCATTGCAGAGGCTCCAACCATATGTAGGAAGGGGTGGTGTATGTGTTTTTCTCATTTAGGTTTAATTTCTTTTACCTCCTGCTGCACGGCTCAAGTGCCGTACCACACATCAGGCTAAGCCGTTGGAACACCTGAAGCTGCTTGTGTACACAGGTCTGCCTCAATAAGGTATTGGGCACCAGACACTTGGCTATTCAGGTGCATCTAAGGAAAGGTCCATGCAATCACTGCATCTGCTTTCTACAGAATACCTACTCTAGAAGCCAGAAACACCGGGTTAGTCTCCTGGATAACTCATGAGAGCACTTCTGGAAGATTGTTGAGTTGGGAGTTGTCCAGGGAGCTCACAGAGAACATAAGCTGAAGAAGAGTTTTTCAGGAGAACTTGCCCCAAAATGACCTCTCATTGAACCCAACTTGATCACTTTTCTAGGGTTTAATATTACTGTTGAGGACAGTGAGATGGAATCCACTGCTAAATATACCAAGCAGGATATTTTACTGAAGGTCATCACGCCACCTCCATGATTATTATTATTATTACGAAACTTGTAGTGCGCGCTGCTACACCAAGGGGTTTCCCGGCACAGAGTGGAAGCAGGGAATGGAGAGGGAGAAATCTAAGGACAAGTTGAAAAAAAGGAAGGTCTTTAGACCCTTGCGGAACGTGAGAAGAGATGTCGAGTCTCTCAGAGAAGCAGGCAGGGAATTCCATTGTGTCGGCTCTAAGTAGGAGAAAGAACGACCATTCATGCGGGCCAGTCGGGTTTTTGGAACCTCGAACCGACTCTGTAGAGCGGATCGCAAGTGACGGGAGGGATAGTATAAATGGACTAAATCCATAAGGTATTTAGGGGCAGATCCAGATTTGACCCAGAACATGTAGCACAGTGCTTTGAACTTGATACGGTTTGACACAGTCAACGAGAGTAGGTCACGAAAAATACCAGAGACCGAGGTGAACTCGGGTAGGCGGTAGAGAAACCTGGCAGCTGCGTTCTGCACAAGTTGCAGTCTATAGATGGTGGATTTGTCAGCTCCCAGATACAGGACGTTACTGTAATCCATTCTAGTAATCACAAGAGCTTGGATCACTGTCCTCTGTGCTGGAAGAAGAATCAGCAATAGGATTTTGTTTTACCACTTCAAGAAGCAAAACAGGCAGACGTCACCTTGGCCACTTGTTGTTTCATGGATAGTGACTCACCCACAATGAACCCCAGGTTCTTCACACTGCTAGCAGGCATGGAAAGAGCTCCCATATCAGCAGGCCAGTACTGTGGCTCCCCGGAGATCAGGCCTTTTGCCCAGGATCATAACTTCAGTTCTGTCACCGTTGAGTTTGAGCAGATTGTTCTGCATCCAGAGGGAGACCTTGCTCAAGCCCAAACTAAGCTTCAAGAGCTCATGTCCATGCGACGAAGAGAGGGAGAACAAAAACTGGGTATCGTCGGCGTAGGAGAAGAGAGACAGTCCCGCATTTTCGACCACCTCAGCCAAAGAGCGGATATATATATTAAAAATAGCAGAGAGCTCAGCACCAAGCCCTGTGGAACTTCACAGGGGGAAGGCTTGAGAGTTTGATCTGGCCAATAGAGAGGAAACCTGGAAGGTTCGGTACTTAAGAAAGGAGCGAAACTATTCCAAGGCTGTTCCATCTAGACCCAGTGTCGAAGGCAGCGCTAAGATCTAACAGGATGAGAGCCACAGTTTCACCCTCATACAAGCAGTGCCTTAACATTTCTGTGACCCCCCAAAAGCATGGATTCAGTAGAGAAGCCAGCTCTAAACCCAGATTGGGAACGATGAAGAAATTCTGGGTTTCCACAAAGGAGGACAGTTGGCAATTAACATGCTTCTCCAGGATTTTTGAGAGAATGGATAGCAGAGGGTTGGGACGGAAGTTAGCGGGGTTGGAAGGATCCAAGTTCGCTTTCTTTAGGAGGGGGAGGACCATTGCATGTTTCCATCTTTTGGGGACTATCCCTTCCTTCAGAGAGGCATTAAGGAGATCCATTACCATCAATAGTATGGAGGGATCCAACTGGCCCAACAAATGGGGAGGTAGGGGATCAAGGGGGGAGCCTGATTTGGTGGAGTGAAGAATGCGGTTAAAGGAAGTGCTGTCAAAGGGGACCCAGGTATCCAGTTTAAAGGGGGGGCTAAAGCTGTGCATGGAATTAGCTGCATAAATAAGCCTAGGGTTCTGCCTGATAATAGACAAGTCAGCTTCATCCAACATCACATCCTGTGAGCATTTGCTCAGCAGCTGAGAGTGTATGTTAACAACTTTGTTAATAAAAAAGAGAGCGAATTCCTCGCATTGGCGGTGGAAGAGAGCTCACCGATTTCCCAGGGCCAAATAGTTCCTTCACTACCGTAAAAAGAGTTTTAGCACAGTTTTGGGCCTTTAGAATCTTTTGAGTGTAAAACTCGGGGCGAGCGGTTTTATAGAGACTGTGGTATTTTTTAAGGCATTTTTGTAGTTAGATTTGGTTTCTTCAGTATAGAGTTTCCTCCAGCGCTTTGCATTGTTTTTTCAAGTTTCAGCATTTCCTTAAAACAGGGCGCGGGGCAGGCATCGTTCTGAACGTTTAGCAGAGGTAGGGAGACATGTTTCTACATCTCACATAAGCCAATTACGCATAAGCTCCTGATCAGTAATAGAGATTTTTTTAAGGTCAGGTCTAGTGTCGCACAATAACTTGTTAAACGTTGGAACATTCAGCTTAGCCCAGCTTCTGGTTTTACGTTCCGGGGCCGGATAGGATGGCGGAAGGGGGGACACCATTTTCAGCGTAAAAGGTATTTTAAAATGGTCAGACCAAGATAGAGGGTAGGGTAGAGCGCTACTTAGGTCGGGCAAGTTGGAAAAAATAGGATCCAACAAGTGCCCAGCCACGTGTGTAGGGTTGAAGTTACACAATCTCAGGTTAAGGGCTCCAAAATCCGCCGTAAGCAAGTTACTTTTGGTACATTTGGGGTCTTCCAGATGGAGATTCAGGTCATCCAGGATTGTGAAGTTAGCAGCTTTCAGGATGTGAGGAACTGCTAAGTCTGGGAAAGGGAGGCCCAATTTTCCAGCTGGGCCTGGGGGGCGGAACACTTGGATGTCCGAAAGTGTAAATTTCGGAGTCAGGAGCTGCAAAGTATTCAGTTTTGCACTCAATAGTAGTTTTGTAAATAATTGCCATGCCCCCACCTATTTTGTGTTGCCTGTCCTTCCTAGCAATAGCGTAATTGGGCGGGAGGGCTGCTACTACATCGGGAGCCGAGCCCTCATGGAGCCAGGTCTCTGTCAAAAAAACAGCGTCCGGTTGCCTGTCCACTAAAAAATTAAAAATATGTAATTAGTGTTTAAGGAAGGACTGACAATTAATATTGTAGAAAAGAAATTCAGGGGGGACCTCCCAAGGGCACCGAGGCGTTGTCTTATAGATACCCCTGTTGGAGAAAGGGCTTGAATCATTAGCTTCACTCAGTATCCCTATGCTGTGCACATTGTGTTTGATCCAGGAAGTAAAGCAGAACTCACAGCTTTTACAATCAAGTATTCCATCCTCAATCTTATTGGCACTACAGTTGGGAGAGGGCTCCTGATGCAGCGTCATCAGTTCTTGCACTGAGAAAAAGCATCTTTTCATTGTAAAAGGGGCAGGGGTTATGGCCCCTGGCCCCAGACGGACATGGACGGGCGCAGATGGCGGCACATTCGCTGCGCGCGCCCGCTCCCTGGCTGTCTTATGAAGGGCCGTAGCGTGGGAGCTGGGCCGCGTACTGCCGAGGGAAAGTGGCACCATAAAGATGGCCGCCACATGCAGGGGATGTGCTGGATAGCGCGCTTTCTGTAAGGTATGAGAGAGAACCCCTCCTCGGTTCAACTGGGACCTAAGTTGGTATTCAACACAAATTAATATTTAAAATAGCAGTACAGAGAAGTGAATGAGTTAATTAGCTAAAAAAACTTAAAATTCAAACAATATACAACAATATAGCAGCAGGAGAAAAAGGAAAGGCAGAGCAGAGCCTACCATGATAACCCGAGGATCCAGAACTTGGCAACACTGTCCACTTCCTAAGACTCTGCAACCCAAAGAATGATGCTATCACTCTTTATCCGCCCCACTTCAGTCCTGGTTTTCCTCTAATGCTGAATATTCAGATATTGATTATATGAACAGATAGGTTGCAGGGCTAGACAAGATATACAACCTTCCATGCAAGAAATATTTCAAAGAGTCAGCTGTGAGTTCTGCTTTACTTCCTCCATCAAACACAATGTGCACAGCATAGGGCTACTGAGGGAAGCTAAAAAACTTCTACTTGGCCTAAAATCCGGGGCCCCTCATACCCCTGCATGCCATCTACACTTAAACTGGTGCCTGATGTAGTAGCCAACTTTCTGTGCAAGGTTTTCAACTGAATACTTTCATCCGGTAGCTACCCGGCTATTTGGAGGGGAGCCATTGTTTCTCCGCTCTTCAAGAAACCCAACGCCGACCCCTCGGAACTGAAAAACTTCCGTCCTATTTATCTTCTTCCCACTCCTGCCAAAATCTTGAGAAATTCATCAACATCAAATTGATGAAATACGCTGAATCCCAGGAAATCCTAGATCGCTCCCAGAACGGGTTCCGCGCCAGCCACAGCACCAAGTCTGCCCTTATCGCGGGCACTGATTGTATCCAGTTGCAGGTTGATCAGGGTGGTTCGGCGGTGTCGATCATGTTCAACCTGTCGGCAGCATTCGACTCCGTCTCCCCAGTGTGCATGGTTCAGCGCCTGCGGGAAGTGAGGGTTACGGGAAAGGCCATGCAGCTTCTCCACTCTTTTATGACAGGCAGAACGCATATCGTTATCTGTAGAGGCTTCAGAACTAAGGCTTTCGGCCTTCCTTGTGGGGTCCCTCAGGGTTCCTCACTAAGCCCTACCCTTTTTAACCTCTATATGACCCCTCTGGCCGAGCTGGTGAGATCTTTCAAATTCCAGGTGCTCTCCAATGCGGACGACACACAAATCGTTGTCTGCATCTCCAGTGATTTGCAATCAGTCACAGAGAAGTTTAATCAGTGTATGTCAAGTATTATTTGTTGGATGAAGGGCAACTCATTAAAGATCAATGCAGACAAGACCGAGGTGCTAGTATTCGGCTCACAGAATTCCATCTGGTCTAATGCCTGGTGGCCTGCAGACTGCGGGCCCCTACCCGTCCCTGTAAGGACAGCAAAAAAATGTGGGTTTATTTTTGACGAGGGTTTAACCTTTGATGCCCAAGGCAGCCGCACAATCAGCAACTGTTTCTATATTCTAAGAACTCTTAGAAAGGTGCTGCCATATATTACATCTGAACTGCACCGGCCCACCATCATTGCACTGATCACCTCCCGTCTTGACTACTGTAACGCCCTGTACCTAAACATCAATGTGGTATCACTGAATAAGCTCCAGGTGGTACAGAACGCAGCAGCAAGACTGATCCTTAACATTCCTAAACATCAGTCCGCCAGGGAGGGGATTTGAACCTTGCACTGGCTCCCTACCAGGAAGCGTATTTCCTTGAAGGTCCTGAGCATGGTATACAAGGCCATGCATTTTTATAGGTTTGCCCCAGCTAAAAACCATGTTTCAATGGTACACTCCCGGGAGGACCTTGAGATCATCCACACAGAAAAAACTGGTCTCGCCCAGATTTCGCAGGTCCAGATGGGGCGGCCGCTCCTTCTCTGTAGCTTTCTGAAAACATGGCTATTCTCTTCATAATCGGCTGATAGCGCTTCTCTCTTTGCTTCTGTCTGCTCAGCGCCTTGACACCTTCGGGTATAGTGCGCTTTACAAATACCATCCTACCTTCCTACCATGTTGTCAACACTTCCTTGACAACAGTAGTTTGTCATGCAAGCACTGACAATTTAAAGTCTTTGTATATTAAATCAAGAAGAAATAATTTGTGCTATTGGCCTGACCATTGACTCTTTTAAATATTTCTTTCATTGCATATTGTACATGATGTCTGCTACTTCTGTCTATCTGTAGGTACAATCTATACAAACATCAATGGGCTAGCTGATGTAAAGAGTACTTGACATCAGGCAATCTGTACATGAGTATAGGATCCAGGAAAGATGTCCATCCCAAAATCTGGACAAAGGTCATATGCAATTCAGTGTTCAGAGTTCTTTGAGACCCTAAAGATAGTCTCTTGCCTTCCAAGTGAGGCAGGATGCAGACCAGTGTCCTTTGATGACACTACTCATGGAGACAACATTGGACAACAAATTATGCTGAACTAAAAGGCACCATGCTGCCACAGTTCTGACACGTAGGCAATTTGTACAGATCAATCCTTATGCAAGGATCTCTAGTCTCTAGTTTCAGCCCTGGAGGATGGTTCAAGCTTTGGGCCTATATTTGAGATCACGAAAAAGAAAGTTAATGTTACATCCCTGTTTCCTTCAGTTTTTCGAGGTTTTGGTCCCCTGTTCAGTTTCTATATCACAGGCAAAAGTAGTATTAGCACCACACCTGGAAAAGCACAGCCTTGCTTAGAGATATTCTGCTCCAATGGCAGCAAAAACAGTTTGTCTCCAATCTAGAAAATCTTGTCAACCAAAATGTTGATAATGACAAGTTCTCTGCCCTCTGCCCTCTTTCAGATCTTGGTCTCCTGCAAGTGCAGCCACTATGCCACACATTGTGATGATACCACTGCACTTCTTGATGTTGTGGCAATAGGAGGTTTCCATCATCCCCACTAAGGATTACTCATATCAGACAGCAATCCTGACTATGCTGTGATTGCTATTTTGGTGTCTTCCATTTCATTATAGATTTGAAGTGGGTAAACCACTTTTTACAAATTAAACCACTGAGATGGAAACTTTTCAGGATTATCTAGCCACTATACATCTGAAGGAAGATTGTTTAATGTATTAATCAACCCTTTGCATCGGAAGTTACCGGGGCAAAATCCAAATCAAGGTGCTTTCTATTAGGCTAAAATCTGTGTGACAGGTGTTTACAAAAATAGTAAATACTGGCTCTTCTGGTGGGTATTCTCCCTTCAAGATGTTTAAATGTACACTCTTATCTGCACAACTGACTTGTCGATGTCTTCAGAAAATTCTTGGTTGGACGTTGAACCTTAAAAATCAGTCCTCTCACTGCAACAGCACATGGAATCCATTGTTGCCTCATTTAATACAGTGAAAGGAAAAGTCTTTCTTCCATATCAACTGAAAGCCCCAACGCCTCTTAGCGCTACTCTGAAATTCCCTACAGCCTCAGCTAACAAATTACTCTAGTCATAGCGGTTATAAATTTTCATTGTTCCATGGTTGAGATTGCACCAGAAACGTCAATACATCTTATGTTGAATTCGTAGGTACCAGTCTCACTGGGAAAAAGCAGTTGAAATGTGCTTTCTCAAGGATAGGCAGTGGTGGCTTCCAGATTCCAGCGTATTCAGAGTTCTGAATCTATCACCACTGAATAATGTCAGTAAATGGCCTGGGTGGCACAATGTTGACATTTAAGCTCAATGAACTGCTGCAGAAGCAATATCTTTGATTTGGAGAGAAATGTCAGCAATTTGGGACCTTGGTCCTCTTGCACATTCTAGATAGAGCTGTTGTCTTCATAATATAAGTCAATGTGGTAGCAATGTCTTATGTCACCAGCTGGGGAGAATCAGTTGCCAACTCTAGCATTTATGGCTCACAAACTGTTCCCGTAGGCAAAGTTACACATGGATTTCATTACAAGACCAGAGGCTACCATTATGCAAATACTTTTATTTGCTGCCCAAACATGCAGCCCTTTAAAGAATGTTAATACATCATAAAAAATAGAACGTTCATAACATCATAAGAAGACAGAGCACACTCCCATCTTCCTCTTTTGTTCGCTGCTCCTGACACAGCTAAGTATCTCTTACATTCGTGACACGATTGCTTGTTATTGTATTGTTCTAATACAATTTATATACTTAGTAGTATGGTTATTATATCATTCTTTTTTCAACTAATATAGCTTTTACTGCTTTTAATATTTCGTTAATACCTGTATTAACCTTTTTCCTTTCAGTCTCCATTCTACCCTGTCCAAATAATGGCGGGGAATGGTAGGTATCTTTATTTAATTTAGTGATCGTTTTTTATGATCGTTTTCTTCACCTGCGTTATATTTCATGGTTAAACATGCTCGTTATGCCACTTGTCGGCTCTGCCTCACGACGCGCTATGTTCGCCGTATGATTATTTTCATTTAGGCCTGTTCCGTGGCTTCTCTATGTCTTGTAATTTATTGTTTTTACCAAAAAAAACAAAAAAAAACGAAGGAATCACACTTGCGTGATTCGTTTCTGCTCGCGTCTCCTAGCAACCTGCTAGGAGACACGAGAGCGAGTCATTGCCTGGTTACAACTCGCGTCCTTAGTGACGAAGCACGCACTTCTCCGGCTCGGGGGCACGTTGTTATGGTTACGACTCCTCGCTCGAGCGCGTAACGGTGCCCGGCCGAGGCGGAGCTCTCCTGCTTGTGTTTCCACAATTTTAACTGCTCGATCGCCACCCGGTGGGCATTTCTTGGCATAACTATCCTTTAAAAGGATTCTATTTCAGTAAAGGAATCGGTGGTTGATTAAGGGGAAATAATTTGCCTTCATTTTGATTATAAGGGTTTACAACTCCCTTAAGCAAGCTTTAACCGTGAGTAAGCCCTGAGGCCTTTCTTTTCACATACATTTAACTGTTATATATAAAAAATGGATATTAATAACCCACAACAGCCCCCTAAGGAGGCGTTTATGGGTGAGAGCCTTAAGAGGTTCCTTGAGGAAGAGCTCAAATCTTCAGTTAAGGAAGCGGTTGATGCCGCTTTAACTAAAAGGAAGAGGGTGTCTCCTGTGGAGGAGATTTATTTTTCCCTCTCTGACGGGGACTCCCCCACTACCTCTGGTACTCTAAAAAGAGGAAAGGTTTCCCAGAAGAGGAAACATTTGAAGGAGGAATTTATCCATGCTAATGATTTTGGTAGCCCTCGCGCTACAATAGATAATGGTGCTCCTAGCAGCACAAAAGATAAATCCCAACACCTTGGGACATTGAGAAAAGTTGCCCGTAGCGGCATGAGAGAGAGAGGTAACCTTCACGGTACAAATGATTTTGATGATTCCTTTAATTCCCATTCTGAATCCTTAGATTATGAGGAATTAGACATGGACAAATTTATTTTTGATCCTCAAGATACCCTTGATAATCTTGATGAAGATTTGGAACAACCTTCCACTTTCTCTTCCGTTAAGGACCCCCTCGGTGGGGAAATGTTTAACCCTACATCTATTCGTCATCCCCGCAGTTCTGAATGGTGGCCAATGGACCACGTTAGCAAATATTTATCCCAATGGGTGAGAAAATCTCTGGACAGAGAAACTCGCAACCTTTTGCGTAACAAGTGTCCTAGACCCTCCTCAGAGGACAAGGTGTGCAACACCCCTAATCTCGATCCGGAATTGATTACATTCCTTTTCAAATTTGGTAAGGACCCCAGAAAAGGGATAGAGAAATGCTTGAAGCAGTGCCAAGACAAACTTCTTGATGTCTTTGGACCCTTATCCAAGATTCTGGATATGACTGAAGAGGCAAGAGCCAATAACATCAATCAATCAATCAGGAGTTTGTTAAAGCGCAACTACTCACCCGTAAGGGTCTCAAGGCGCTAGGGGTGGGGGGGTGCAGGTTCCATTCCATCAAGGAGGGGGTCTGTCGAAGAGCCAGGTTTTGAGGTTTCTTGCGAAGATGGGGAGCGATGTTGTCTGTCTGAGGTGGAGCGGAAGGGCGTTCCATGCTTTGGCTGCGAGAGAAGGAGCGGCCTCCCGATCTGGTCTTTCTGGTGCGGGGGACCACGGCGTAGGAGAGCTGGGCTGATCGTAGGGTCCTTTGGGGTGCGTGGAATTTGAGTCAGCTGTTCAGGTATGCTGGTCCGGTGCCGTGGAGGGCCTTGTGTGCGTGGGTGAGCATCTTAAAGGTGATTCTCGCCTCGACGGGGAGCCAGTGGAGTGTGCGCAGGTGCTGGGAGATGTGGCAGTGTTTTGGCAGGTTGAGGACCAGTCTTGCGGCGGCGTTCTGGATGTTCTGTAGCTTGCGGATGAGGTTTTTGTTCATTCCGGCGTAGAGTGCGTTGCCGTAGTCGAGTCTGCTGGTGACCAGGGCATGAGTGACTGTCTTTCGGTGTTCGAGGGGGATCCATTTGAAGGTCTTACGAAGGAGGTGGAGGGTGTGGAAGCAGGAAGACGACACAGAGTTGATCTGGCGGTCCATTTTGAGCTCGGAGTCCAGGATGATTCCCAGGTTGCGTGCGTGGTCTGTGGGGGTTGGCGGGTTTCCGAGGGCGGGGGCCACCAGGTGTCGCTCCAGGTGTCGGGGTTTGGGCCCATGATGAGTACTTCTGTTTTGTTGGTGTTTAGTTGTAGGCAGCTGTTTTTCATCCATTTGGTGACGGCTTCCATGCCTTCTCGAAAGTTGCGTCTGGCGGTGTTGGGCTCGTTGGATAGGGAGAGGATGAGCTGGGTGTCGTCTGCGTATGACACGATGTTGAGTCCGTAGGTTCTGACGATGGGGGCAAGTGGAGCCATGTAGACGTTGAAGAGCGTCGGGCTGAGGGAGGAGCCCTGGGGGACTCCGCAGGTGGTAGGTGTGGGGTCCGAGACATTGATCTCTTGATCTCTTGAGGGGTTGGTCGTAACGTGCAATTTGTTTTCTTGGAAATGCTAACGCAAATCTAATTACGGAACGTCGTAAAGCTGTCCTACTAAGGATGAATCCTAAGCTTGCTGACCTGTCCTCTAAAGAGGACATGAGTGATACCAAGGTACTCCTGTTCGGAGATAATTTTGTGAAATCTTTGGGGAAATATGTTTCCACCTTCAATATTTTCAGCAAGGCTCAGTCTAGCATGCGGAGAGTCTTTTGGGGTCGCCCACTTTTTGGAAGGGCTGACAGGAGGGGACTGGCTGTCAGCCGCAACACCTATAGGTCCCATTTCTACCCTCAAAACCAGAGAGGCTCCTCTCACTTCAACAGAGGCTTTCGTTCAAACTCAAATTTCTACCCCCAGAGGGGAGGAGTTCAAGATCCCGTGGCGGGAAACCCAGATCTTCAAATCAAAGTTACCAAGGTAAGCCTGACTTCTTCTTCCCTTTCAAAGGTGGGAGGAAGACTGAAACACTTTGCTCACAATTGGTTAAGGATTACTCAAGACCCTTGGGTTCTAGAAACTATAGTTGGCTTCAAAATAGAATTTTGGGAACAACCTTTTCAAATCAAGATCCCAAGAGAGATGACTCTAGACTCGGAAAATTCAAAACTAATAGAATTAGAGATTTCCCAGATGTTAGACAAGGGAGCCCTCATGAAGATCCCTTTGTCCGAGATTTCAAAGGGTTTTATAAGTACTATTTTCCTAGTAAAAAAGAAGGACAAAGATTGGCATCCTGTCATAAACCTAAAATACCTAAACAAGTTTTTAACTTACAGACACTTCAAGATGGAGGGGATCCATCTTTTGAGAGACATTTTACAAGCCAAGGATTGGCTGGTAAAATTTGATCTCAAGGATGCCTATTTTACAATACCCATGGACGAGGACAGCCAAAAGTACCTTTGTTTTACTTGGAAAGGAACTCTCTATCAGTTCCAGTGTCTCCCCTTCAGCCTATCCTCAGCCCCTTGGTGTTTTACCAAAGTCCTTCGTCCTGTTGTGAGTTACCTCAGAGAGAGATGAGTTCGTCTAATTATTTACCTAGACAATATCCTCATTATGTCTCAAGACAAAATAGAAATTCAGAAACACTTACAAATGACTGTAGATCTTATTCAGAATCTGGGATTCATCATAAATATAGAGAAATCTATCATGGCTCCGACACAAGAGTTAGAATTCCTCGGATTCCAGGTAAATACTATCCTTTCAAACCTAATTCTGCCTCACAAGAAAGTTACCAAGATAAAGAAACATGTCTCTCTTATCCTATCGAAAGAATCAATTCGTCTGAAAGACCTAGCCAGGGTTCTAGGTCTTCTGTCATCTTCTATCCAAGCTATTTCTCCCGACCCTCTTCATTACAGGGGTTCCCCTCTCAGAAGACGCACGAGAGGATATACTCTGGTGGCTAAAGAACCTTCAAGCATGTTCCAGACTTTACTCTAGAGTCAGATGCGAGCCACCGTGGCTGGGGAGCCCACCTAAACAATCTAGAAATCGGGGGGAGATGGTCCTTAGAGGAACAATCGCTACACATAAACAGCCTAGAGATGTTAGCAGCTCTAAATGCCCTAATGAGTTTCAAAGAATTGATAAAGAACTCCAATACCTTGATCCGCTTAGACAACTTCTCTGCTGTCTCATATATAAACCGTCTGGGGGTGCGAGATCCAAGAGTCTTTCAGATATTGCAAAACAGATATGGTATTTTTGTTGGGATCGAATGATTACTCTCAGAGCGGAATTTATTCCGGGAATTCAGAATTTAAGGGCAGACTGGAATTCTTGTTTCCTCCACGATTCCAGCGATTGGTAATTGAATCCAGAGGCCTTTGCACTAATCCAAAAGTTATGGGGTTCGATTCAGATAGACCTGTTTGCCAGCAGATTAACTTATCAAGTTCAGAAGTATTTCAGCTGGATACCAGATCCCAATGCATCGGGGGTAGATGCCTTTCTCCAACCTTGGGAAGGGATCAAGGGCTACGCTTTTCCTCCCTTCTCAATGATTCAGAGACTCTTATGGAAAGTGAGACTGGAGTCATGCTCCATCATTCTTGTAACCCCCTTTTGGAAGTCCCAAGTTTGTTTTCCCGGAGTAATGGAACTGGCGGTGGATTTTCCATGTCTGATCACTTCATCTTTAGGTCTACTCCAAGGTTCGGACGGAGAAGAACATCCTCTAGTTTTGGAAGGGAGGATGAACCTTCTTGTTTGGAAGATTTCAGGGGTTCTGACAGATATTCTGATCTTTCGGGAGAGGCTAAAAGCCTTTTGGAAGATTCATGGGCACCAGGAACTAGAAAAAGATATAGAGGTGTTTGGAGAAAATGGTGTTGTTGGTGCTTGGAAAGGGATCTGGATCCCGTACAAAGTTCTCTACAACACATAGCCAATTATCTAGCTCATCTCTTTGAGTCAGGTCTTTCTTATAGAACTATCAATTGTTACAGATCTGCAATCTCTTCGGGTCATCCCTTGATTAATAATCTTGCAATTGGTAGTAATCCTTTAATCAAAAGAGTTATGAAAGGAGTTAGACTAAGGAGACCCCCTAAAGCTCGCTACGAATCCCTATGGGATGTTAACTTAATTTTCAATCTCTTCCTGTCCTGGCCTAATAACCATTTACTCTCCCTCAAACAAATCTCCATGAAACTGGCGACACTTTTGTGTCTGATCTCTTTTAGAAGGGTCTCAGACATTAAAGCCTTAGAACATTCTAATAGATTCTATTCGTCTGAAGGTGTCCATTTCGATATTTGGAAAAGAACAAAAACAATGTCAGAATCTATTTTCTACCCCCTTTTTCATGAGTGTGAAAAATTGTGTGTTGTTAATTGTATGAAGTGTTATGAGAATAAAATTTCAACATTCAGACCTGTTAACACTGATCAACTTCTCCTTTCATATGTTAGTCCTTTTAGACCTGTTTCTTCAGCCACCTTAGCCAGTTGGGTTCGTCTGATTATGCATGAAGCTGGCGTAGATCTCTCTAGATTTGGGGCTCACTCTTCTAGGGGAGCAATGGCTAGTAAAGTATTTTGGGCAAGAGGTTCTCTGTCCGAAATACTTAAAGCTGCTGATTGGTCAAATGCAAGTATCTTTTCAAAGTTCTATTTGAGACCTATAGAGCATCTTAGCAGTGTGGCCTTACATGGCTTTAAATATGCATAATGGTAGCCTCCGGTCTTGTAATAAAATGACGATTCTCCAATTATTATGCAGAGAGAATCTTGATTTCATTAAAGACAGATGGAGGCTAACATTATCCCACCCTCCTCTCCCTGAGGAGCATGGGTTTGGTACTACTTATTACTCATTAGAAATGTTTTTTTCTCTGATATGTTTACATTTATATTTTCTACATTTAGAATATTTGTGCTTTATTATTATTATTTCAGTATTGACTTTCTATATACCTTTTACTATACAGAGTTTTTTTCCCTTAATCCTCAGATAACAATGCTTAGGAGCAATCGGGATGTCACGCTGTTTCCTTTCTTTGGTGTCATCGCAGCCTAAGAGGAAGATGGGAGTGTGCTCTGTCTTCTTATGATGTTATGAACGTTCTATGTTTTTATGATGTATTAACATTCTTTAAAGGGTTGCATGTTTGGGCAGCAGATAAAAGTATTTGCATAATGTTAGCCTCCGTCTGTCTTTAATGAAATCAAGATTCTCTCTGCATAATAATTGGAGAATCGTCATTCTCCTAAAGCAAGTGCTACATTTATTATGTGGAAACAGAGAGTCAGACTCTCTAATCAAAGTATTTCCATTATCCCAGATCTCTTCTCAGTGTCTAGAAATGTTCAAGTAGATCTACAGTAAGTATGGGAATAAGCAATGGATCTTGTTGCTTCACAACAATATGCACTGGTTGCAGTAAACTGTTCTTGTGTGAGGAATGAGATTGACTCCATTTCCTTCTTCTTTCCAGAAAATTTCAGTTTTTTGTTTCCCACTTGTCCTATGATTGGCAAGGTCCTCCACAAGATCAATAGAGAGAGAGAGAGAGAGAGAGAGAGAGAGAGAGAGCAAAGCTTAATATAGTTGTCACTGATGGCTCATTTGGCCCACAGAGAAATGGGGTAATCTGGTAAGTAGCTAGCGCCCTTGAACAGCATCACACGCTACTCACAAGCTTTATTCTTGGCATAAGGTTACCTTTTGTTCCTGGTGCTCCATGAAATCTTATCTCCTTTGTCCTTAGCATAAGAATCATATGAGACTCATAAAGTATTTTATTACAATTGGTATTGTAGCATCAACCATAACAGCAAAAGTGGAAGCTTTTGGGGTGTTTAGAGCACCCAAGTTTGCATCGCAGGTGCAGAACTTTATGTCCCTATACTATGAAGTTTGTACTGCTCAACCTAGCAATTTAAAGAAAGTGTAGTTCCTTCAAAACTGTTATTTTGCATTTCACAGTATACAAAGGTTCCTAGTCAACCCAAATAAGATTGATAGTGTGAACTTGTTTTTCTAATCAGATTTTGGAAAAGGAAAAAACTGCCTTGAGTCAAGAATTGAATCAAAAGCTTTATGCATACAGCTGCAAATATTGAGCTAGTGTAGAAGCAATCTCTGAAAAAATGGATTGTTAACTAGGATGGAGAGCAATGAAGGTGATACAATGAAGTCGAGCAATCTAGTCCCTATAAGAAAAAACAGATATTAATGAGGAACCCTGGGCATGCTCCTGGTATTTGTGGTCCCAAGAGCCAGGCTTCCTCAGAGAAAATATGTGTGAAATACTTTAGTAGCACCCAAATATCATAATTGAGAAAATAAACAGCTAACAATCCTAAAACTGTTTATTTAAAAGCAATGATTAAAATTACACTAAAATCGTTAAAGGTGGTCAGGAGTTATGCATTTTTGAAGAACAAACAAATAGAGTCAGCGCAAAATAACAGGGAAGGCAAAAGCCAATGTTAGTTTACGGGGAATTGATGATTAGGTCATAGGCACAGTTCAGGTAAATCACAATGAATTATGGTAGGCCCAAGACCAGCTATTTGCCCCAGTTAACAATTTTACCTTCTGACCTATTCTTGAAAATGGAAATCATAATCTTCCAGCAGGGCAAGGCATGATGTGGTATCTGAGATCGGCTTCACAAGTCAGTCAGGCTTCACAGGTCAGTCAAGAAGGACCTCAAAATCTTGACTGCGTGACGTGCCCATTCATTGGGTAGTCTTCACTTCTTGTCCCGGTCCTCCTGAAGATAATATTTTCTAACTATCAACTGTGCAAGATGCTGAATATCATCTTTGTGTTCACTTTAAGAGCTTGCAATATTCGAGGGACAGCTTTTATGGTACCAGTGCACAGTGGGAGACAGGCTTACCTCTCTTTTTAGCATAGATTCAGCCAAAGACTTGTCCCAATTGGTCTGTTGGTTCATCTCCAAAGTTGCCCTTTTGTTCTCTGTGTAGACTTTAAAAGGCCAACATTCCATAGCCTTGCGAATCACCTCCACAGACTAAATTCAATAGTAAGTAGGATGCACGTCCTCAGTCCTTTTTCAGACAAGCAGGGTTACTCTGAAAGCAGCCTTCTTATCTTTTTCAAGGTCAGTAATGTTCTGTTTTCTAGGTAATGCCAATCACAAATTTTAGAGTTCACTCAGCAGTGTTTGGTGGGGGACGAGGGTGTCATATAACCCTGGGAAGTGAACTACGCTCCGCTCGCGGAGTTTGCGGAGTTTTCTGCACTCCGCGTTACGCGGATCTCGTGGCGTGCAGAGAAAATCCGCTACGCATAGCGTAGCGGACATTTTTGCTCGCTCGCGTTCCTCAATGTCAAGTTGGTGACCGCGAGCGAGCAAAATCAACATCTCGGCGAGATTTTTCCTCGTTTGCGATCAGCAACATCAATTTGGCGAGCGCGAGCTTGGAAAATAAACCTCCCGGCGAGATTTCTCAATGCGGGGGGTCAGGTTTCTCATTGCGAGTGGTCGCGTATGCTCGCGACCGCTCGCGATGAGAAAATGCCCGTTCGCGTTGAGAAAGCTGCCGCTCGAGTAAAAATCTACTCGAGCGGCAGAAAACGACCGCTTGCACTGTGCATGATGCCGTTTGCAATGATTGCACAGTGCGGACAAGCATCCGGCCCTGTGCAATCACCGCGAACATCATTTTCCTATCGCACTACGCTGCTCGCTTAGCGCGGCAGAGTTGTTTTACCGCTTCGCGTAGCGCAACTCCGCGAACTACGCCCACCCTTAGTGTCATACTTTTCCTCATAGGAACTCCATTCCAAACACACTCTAAACTTTTGCCATTTCCTCTGATGTTTGGCCAAAACTATCCCAGAAAGCACTAGTCTAAGAGTTTTCTGAAATGGTGGTAGCCTAGCTCAGTAGCCTGAGGTCCTCAACACTGCTCATGGGTTTGGCTATTAGAATGACAGTCAACTCTTAGCTCACCAATGGCAAAACTACTCAAACTGGTGCTCTTCCTGTTGTTCCCCTCTGGGTGTCACTATTTTAAAAGTTTTGTATTTGAGTGGGAAGATATTTTAATGCATACTTAAATATATGTAGACTTTTGTTTACAATTAGTTATATTTAATTGGTTAATTAGGTTAATAATTGTGTAACTTATTTAAATGATCCATAATTATTGTTATCAATTAGTAAATTCTTCTATTAGTTATGCGAATGGTTTAATTAGTTGATTATCTAATGATTTTTAAATTGTTACTTAATATTTTTATTGGAAAATTATGTTATTAATTATGTAATTTTTGAAACTGATTAAATTCATTTCCTTCTTCTATTTTAATGTGTTATGCTTTAGTTTGTTTTAGATTCACTACATGATTTACATTTTTCCGTTGTGATTTGCTTAATTTTTATAGTATGATTTTCCACTTTTTGTGGGATGTTTGGATTTTAAGGGAGTAGGGTGGAAAGTGTTTTTTATTGTTAATTTTATGTTTTTAATTGGTAAATAATGTTTTAAATTGGTAAATTATTTCAAATTGTTTTCTATGCACATTTTATGAGTTTTAGGGAGTTAAAAGAATTTATCAATTAAACATTTTTTAATGAATATTTTTATATTTACTATTTTTGTATACATTTTTAATGCTGTGATTTCCAAAATAAGTTGCAAAAATGATATATATTTAAAGCTCTTCACCTACTCTTCCTTAGTTTGTATTGGGAATATTAAATGTGACCCATCCAAAGTCTGTTTTCCCTACTGTTGCTTAGGTTAGAGTGGGAATAGTAAGTTTGACACCCCCAAAGTGCACCGCTTTCCCTGTTGTTCCTCAGGTTGGAATGCGAATAGTAAATGTGACCCCTCCAAAGTCCAGTGCTATCCCTACTGTTGCTTAGGGTGGGGTGGGACTATTAAAAATTACCCCTCCAAAGTCAAATACTTCCACCAATGTTGTTTAGGTTGGAGTGGCAATAGAAAATCGGACCCCTGCAAAGTCCAGTGCTTTTCCTACTGTTGCTTAGATTAGAGTGGGAATAGTAAATTCCCCCGCCCCACTGTCCACTGCTTCCCCTAGTGTTGCTTAGGTGGAGTGAAAATAGTAAATCTGACGCTCCATAGTCCAATTCTTTTACGATGTATGCTGAGGCTAGAGTAGCAGTAGTAAATCTGGCCCCTCTAAAGTCCAACGCTTTTCCTACTGTTACTTTAATTGGAGTGGTAATAGTAAATTTGGCCCTTTCAAAGTCCAGCATCTTCCCTACTGTTGCTTAGGGTGGAATGGTATTAGCAAATCTGACTCCTCCAAAAGTCTAAAAGTCTCTAAAAAGTTAAATGTTCCTTAAGTTGGAGTGGGACTAGTAAACCTCAATTTTTCAGTTCAAAAGTAATTTTATTGAGAAAGCATAGAGTAAGAATACATAATACAATGAGCAAGGGAGAAACGTATAAGTAAAAATTAAGCATTTAAGTAGAGTTATTTAAGTAAAAATATCAGACTGACATGGTTGAGAAGGGTTGAGAGAGCAACAAGAAAATGTTATAATCAATAAGATATTACATTTCTTATAAAATATACAATAATGATATTAACAGAAATATACCAATATGCTACTAAGGGAAGAAATGTCACGGAGGTTGAGCAACTTCTTGCTGAATAGGGGTTTGGGAGAAAGAACGTTTAGCGCTGGCATCTATGAACATTGTAACAGGTGACCATAAATTCAAGCGTTTAATAGCTAAAGGAGTAGGGTTCACAAAAACCGTATCCAGTCTATGATTTTAACATACTGCATACCACCAGGCCTGGAATGATAATTTAGCAAAATCTTACCAATTTTTGGTAATCTGCTGAAAGGCAACTGCTAACAATAGATCTACAATTTTTATATTATAGTTGCAATCATCCCAAACGGGTGATAAACTTCCCAGAAATAAGTGAACAACGGAGAGAGGAATTTTGGAACCAAAAATTAAGTTAATTTGGGCCCAAATGCTATTCCAAAAAGTGTGCACGTGTGGGCACGTAAAAAGTAAGTGTTTCAGATCTGCAGAAGTGGAAGAATAAGTCCAACATGTATCAGGAATGTCAGTATGTCTTCTATTTAAGATAGCTGGATGTAATAGAAGTCTGTTATAAATAAAAAATAGTGTTTGTGTAGTGTTTGCCGCTCTAGAGGATTTCCTGATTTTAGTCCATATTTTGTTCCACAAGAGAATCGGCCATTCTACCTCAAGATCCTATTCCCAAGATAGTTCTACCTTAGTTTTCCCTCTATCGGTATGTAAGGTACGTAGATGAGTGTAAATAGTTAATGCTTTAGGGCACGTGTAAAGGAGAGTGTGTAGACTATTGACATGGTGAGAAGTGAGATGGTTGTGGGATAAAACTTGAGTATACGCAATGGAAAGGGCCTGTTTTAGAAGACTATACTTAGATTGGAAAGAGGGGGTAAATCAAAGAGCTGACTGGCCTGTGAGAAGGACATAACTTCATACAGACGAAAAGTTGGTATATCCAATTTAAGCCTTTGTGTTTTCAAGATTTCCAGTAAAAGGCTTTGCCACGGATTAGTACAGATTTATTGTGACATATTGTGGAATTGAGAAAGGATTTTGAATCTGTAGGGGGTATCATTGGACCAGATTCTAAGATTTTGCAGGTATGCTTAAGGATGGGAGTAGATATGTGTTATGGTCTGCGGGTGAAAGAAAGATATTCCTGAAAAGAAAAGGGAGATAAATAAGAACGTTCAAGGTCCACCCACAAAGGACAATCCAAATGGGATTCCAAATGCAACTGGACCCCGATCAGCACCGAAGACACCACCCGCACGATGAACTCCATCCACTCCGGATCACCAACCGACCCCTGCCCACACCACGTCTTCAACAAAGCCGACGCCACCATCGCACCCCATCTCCGGGACATCATCAACTCCTCCTTCCACACCGCCACCTTCCCGGAGAGCTGGAAGCACGCCGAGCTTACCGCCCTCCTGAAGAAACCAACGGCGGACCCCACCGACCTCAAGAACTACCGTCCCATCTCGCTCCTTCCGTTTCCGGCCAAAGTCATCGAGAAGACCGTCAACAGACAGCTTGCCGCCTTCCTCGAGACGAATGGATCCCTCGACCCCTCGCAGTCCGGGATTCGGGCCAACCACAGCACCGAGACCGCCCTCATCGCAGCCACCGACGACATCAGAACCCTAAACGACAATGGGGAAACAGCAGCCCTCATCCTCTTGGACCTCTCCGCGGCGTTCGACACCGTCTGCCACCGCACCCTAGTGAAGCGCCTCAGCAACATCGGAATCCGAGAGAAAGCACTGGAATGGATCATCTCGTTCCTCGCCGGAAGAACCCAGAGAGTCCGCCTCCCCCGTTCAGATCCGAGGCCACCGAAGTCATCTGCGGCGTTCCACAAGGATCTTCACTCAGTCCAACCCTCTTCAACGTCTACATGAGCCCCCTCGCAGCCATCGCACACCAACACAACCTCAACATCATCTCCTACGCCGACGACACCCAGCTGATCCTCTCCCTCACCAACGACCCCACCACCGCCAGAGCCAACCTACACGACGGGATGAAAGACGTCGCCGACTGGATGAGGATCAGCCGCCTTAAACTGAACTCAGACAAGACGGAAGTCCTCATCCTGGGCTCATCACCCTCCGCCTGGGACGACTCCTGGTGGCCCCCGGCCCTGGGCACCGCGCCCAAGCCAACGGACCACGCACGAAACCTGGGCTTCATCCTGGACTCCTCCCTGTCGATGACCAGACAAGTCAACGCCGTCTCATCTTCGTGCTTCAACACTCCTGCGCATGCTCCGCAAGATCTTCAGATGGATCCCCACTGAAACCAGGAAGACCGTCACCCAGGCACTCGTCACCAGCCGACTGGACTATGGGAACACCCTCTACGCCGGAACCACAGCCAAACTTCAAAAAGACTCCAGCGCATCCAGAACGCCTCCGCACGACTCATCCTGGACATCCCCGACACAGCCACATCACCGGACACCTGAAAGACCTGCACTGGCTCCCCGTCAGCAAGAGAATCACGTTCAGACTCCTCATCCTCGCACACAAGGCCCTCCACGACCTGGGCCCAAAGTACCTCAACGACCGCATGACCTTCTACACGCCCACCCGCCAGCTACGATCAACCAGCCACGCCCTCGCCACCGTACCACGCATCCGCAGAACCACCGCCGGAGGAAGATCCTTCTCCTACCTGGCAGCCAAGACCTGGAACTCCCTCCCCACTCACCTTCGGCGAACCCAGGACCATCTCTCCTTCAGGAAGCAGCTCAAGACCTGGCTGTTCGAGCAGTAACTTACCCCCTCCCCCAGCGCCTTGAGACCCTCCCGGGTGAGTAGCGCGCTCTATAAATGCCGTGATTGATTGATTGAGAAAGCCATCTCGAGGATTGGCAGAGTAAAAAAGATTTTTGGTAGGTGGGAAAATCAGGAAAGTTAACACCCCCTTATTATTATTATTATTATTATGGGATTTATAGAGCGCATGGCTACCCTAAGGCTTCCCAGCGCTAGGATACACGTGGCTGGTAGGAATTGGACAGACCTTAAAAGTATTCCTTGAACAGCCATGTTTTGATCGTTTTGCGGAATTGTAGTTCTTTGTTCATCATCCGGTGTTCCAGTGATAAAGAATTCCAAAGTTTAGGAGCAAGGTGGGAGAAGGATCTTCCTCCCCATCTCTCCCTCCTGACCTTCGTTGATTGTAGAAGTTCCTCTGTGCTTGAGCGCAAATGCCTGTTTGGAATGTATGGGGATACTAGACTCTTGATTTTCCTGGGACCTCTATTATGTCGAGCTCTGTGGGTGATAACCAGTATTTTGAATTTTATTCTGGCCTCTATAGGGAGCCAGTGAAGCCCCATTAGGTGCTTTTTCACCGATTCCCGCGCCGGAACATTGCACAGCAGCCTTGCGGCTGCGTTCTGGACCACTACAATCTGTGGGTCACATATTTAGGGGCCCCCAAGAATAGTGAGTTTCCATAATCTAACCGTGAGGTGACTAAAGAGTGGACCACTGTCTTCCTGAGCTGTATAGGAATCCTATCTAGAATTTTCCGGAGACTTCTAAGTAGTCCAAAACATGGTAGCTGCAACTTTCTTAGCCTGTGTCACAATGGAAAGATTCATTTCTAGCCAGAATCCTAGATTTTTGATTATTTCTTTGGGTATAGGTGGATTGCCTAGGCAAACTGGCCAGCCAATGGTGGGCCTGGGTATTGCCTTACTTCCGAGGACCAGTAACTCTGTTTTGTCCCCGTTTAGTTTTAGACAGCTTTTTGTCATCCACTCCTTAACTTTTTCCAGACAAGAAGATAATCTTTCAGTGTCCTTGCTGTTTTTTGGGGCCAAGGAAATCACCAACTAAGGGGTCGATTCCGATTCGGGCCGGAAAAAGCACCGACCGACTCGGATCCGGAAAAAATACCGACCGACGCGTACCCGTGGCGCACGACACGCCAAGTACGATGCAAGGCGCGAAAAATCCGACCGACACGTACCGAAACAAAGTCGACCGACCGAGCCGCACGGAAAACAGCAATCCGGCCGGAAAAACACGCGAATCCAACCGACCGACCACGCACCCGGAACAAATCCGACCGAAAGCGTACACGCGAACGCCAAACCGCAAAGTACGATGCAAGGCGCGAAAACCACGACCGAGTCGGACGGAGGACAAGCCGTGCGACCGACACGCATACAAAACCGAGCCGAAGCAACACAATACACCGCGACCGACGCGTACGCAGCATAGAAAACTGCACAAACACAGCGTGAGCGAAGCGGAGAACACCGTACGAGACCAATGCAGGGTCCGACTCGGTCACAAGAACGTTTCCAACATACACAAACAGCACAAAGGAAAAATCACCCAAAAAAGGCCAAACAAGCAATTACCAAGCCAATAAATACTGGGGGGTGGGGACAGAGAACAAAGACACACCCACAACTCCACCTATATAAAGGACACAAATCACTACCATGAGCCTTTGCAAATGCCATTCCACTGCCAGCACCCAAGAGAAAGCAACCACACACCCACAGCTCATCCCTCACACAAGCCACACACCATCAGCACACCAACAAATACCTACCTCACATACACCCAGCAAAACACACACTCACACACCCTCACCTGCACACCAACACACACATCACCCACCATCACCACCCATCACCATGCCCCCAAGAAGAATCCCAAGTTCCTAGATAGTGAATTGGAAGTCATGGTAGACGAGATCCTCAGGGTGGAGCCACAGCTGTTTGTCACACTGGTCCAACAGACCCCCATGTCGCAGAAAACCAAGATGTGGGAGAGGATCATCAACAGGGTGAACGCCCAATCACCATGTCGGCGCACAAAGACCGACATCCAGAACAGGTGGTATGACGTGTGCAGGAGGGTACGGAAAATGCTGACGAAAGACTACATCAACAGCCAACACACCGGCAGTGGCCCTCCTGCCAAGCCAATATACCTCAGGCCCTGGGAGGAGAAGGTGCGGGCCATCCTTCCGCCAGTGAGCGTATATGGACTAGAGGACATCCCAGAGCCTGGTGAGTACACAACAAATGTACACAATATACTGCCACAAAACACACACATCACTGTCAAGGGGAGAGTCAAACCATGCACTCATAGCAATTACACAGCAACCAGAACAGAATCATCCCAAAATGTGTATGTCAGTCAGATAAACACAACACATGCCATCAAAAAAGTCACATCCAACTGTGCCAACACATGTACAAACACAACCACAACTACAGCTAGGCAGTGGCACAAATAGAACTAACAAACACATCCACACATTTAGCCACCACAACAACACCAACACACAGTGAAGACCACTCAAAGGAAGGAATTCTGTGTATGCTGGCCAAGTCAGTGTAGCCAATAGCATCATGGGAGTCGCAGTCACACATATTGCACCCCCACAACTGTCCCATCAACACCACCATGAACCATGCGCACATCACAGGGAGTGGAGAAGGACTCACAAGATGGCTGACACTGGCTACTGCTGTGGGGAGCACAAGGCCCTGCTGGCAACTGTGCACCAACAAACAGCAGGACACCACTGACTGACATCCTGAGAGACAACTTACACTCCCTGCAATGCAAGCACATTCCATGGTGGGATAACTGGCTGGCTGGCTGGGTGGGAAGGAGGACTTGCAGCACTAACCATAGTCACAAGCACCTCCCCTCACACACACCCCAACACAAACTCCACAGTACCCACCTGGTAGAATGCAATGCCCCCCATCCTAACACAAGATCCCACAAAGAACCACCACCCTGGGTTATGTTGTGTGAAGCACAGGGCCACTCTTGGGACTCTTAGCCAAACAACTGCCAGGACAACACTCCCAGCCATCCTGTCAGCACAGCCAGCCCACCCCACAGGGAAGCAGAATCAAAAGGAAGGAAGCATGGGCATGCTGGAAAGGGGGGTGGAGGCAATAGCATGATGGGAGTCGTAGTCACTGATATTGGTCACCCCCACAACTGGCCCATCAACACCACCCTGAACCATGCTCACATCACAGGGAGTGGAGAAGGACTCACAAGATGGCTGACACTGGCTACTGCTGTGGGGAGCACAAGGCCCTGCTGGCAACTGTGCACCAACAAACAGCAGGACACCACTGACTGACATCCTGAGAGACAACTTACACTCCCTGCAATGCAAGCACGTTCCATGGTGGGAAATCTGGCTAGCTGGGTGGGAAGGGGGACTTGCAGCACTGACCATAGTCACAAGCACCTCCCCTCACACACCCCCAACACAAACTCCACAGAACCCACCTGGTAGAATGCAATGCCCCCATCCTAACACAAGATCCCACAAAGAACCACCACCCTGGGTTATGTTGTGTGAAGCACAGGGACACTCTTGGGACTCTTAGCCAAACAACTGCCAGGACAACACTCCCAGCCATCCTGTCAGCACAGCCAGCCCACCCCACAGGGAAGCAGAATCAAAGGAAGGAAGCATGGGCATGCTGGGAAGGGGGTGGAGGCAATAGCATGATGGGAGTCGTAGTCACTGATATTGGTCACCCCCACAACTGTCCCATCAACACCACCCTGAACCATGCTCACATCACAGGAAGTGGAGAAGGACTCACAAGATGGCTGACACTGGCTACTGCTGTGGGGAGCACAAGGCCCTGCTGGCAACTGTGCACCAACAAACAGCAGGACACCACTGACTGACATCCTGAGAGACAACTTACACTCCCTGCAATGCAAGCACGTTCCATGGTGGGATAACTGGCTGGCTGGCTGGCTGGGTGGGAAGGAGGACTTGCAGCACTAACCATAGTCACAAGCACCTCCCCTCACACACACCACAACACAAACTCCACAGTACCCACCTGGTAGAATGCAATGCCCCCCATCCTAACACAAGATCCCACAAAGAACCACCACCCTGGGTTATGTTGTGTGAAGCACAGGGACACTCTTGGGACTCTTAGCCAAACAACTGCCAGGACAACACTCCCAGCCATCCTGTCAGCACAGCCAGCCCACCCCACAGGGAAGCAGAATCAAAAGGAAGGAAGCATGGGCATGCTGGGAAGGGGGTGGAGGCAATAGCATGATGGGAGTCGTAGTCACTGATATTGGTCACCCCCACAACTGTCCCATCAACACCACCCTGAACCATGCTCACATCACAGGGAGTGGAGAAGGACTCACAAGATGGCTGACACTGGCTACTGCTGTGGGGAGCACAAGGCCCTGCTGGCCACTGTGCACCAACAAACAGCAGGACACCACTGACTGACATCCTGAGAGACAACTTACACTCCCTGCAATGCAAGCACGTTCCATGATGGGAAATCTGGCTAGCTGGGTGAGAAGGGGGACTTGCAGCACTGACCATAGTCACAAGCACCTCCCTCACACCCCCAACACAAACTCCACAGAACCCACCTGGTAGAATGCAATGCCCCCATCCTAACACAAGATCCCACAAAGAACCACCACCCTGGGTTATGTTGTGTGAAGCACAGGGACACTCTTGGGACTCTTAGCCAAACAACTGCCAGGACAACACTCCCAGCCATCCTGTCAGCACAGCCAGCCCACCCCACAGGGAAGCAGAATCAAAAGGAAGGAAGCATGGGCATGCTGGGAAGGGGGTGGAGGCAATAGCATGATGGGAGTCGTAGTCACTGATATTGGTCACCCCCACAACTGTCCCATCAACACCACCCTGAACCATGCTCACATCACAGGAAGTGGAGAAGGACTCACAAGATGGCTGACACTGGCTACTGCTGTGGGGAGCACAAGGCCCTGCTGGCAACTGTGCACCAACAAACAGCAGGACACCACTGACTGACATCCTGAGAGACAACTTACACTCCCTGCAAAGCAAGCACGTTCCATGGTGGGATAACTGGCTGGCTGGCTGGGTGGGAAGGAGGACTTGCAGCACTAACCATAGTCACAAGCACCTCCCCTCACACACACCCCAACACAAACTCCACAGTACCCACCTGGTAGAATGCAATGCCCCCCATCCTAACACAAGATCCCACAAAGAACCACCACCTTGGGTTATGTTGTGTGAAGCACAGGGCCACTCTTGGGACTCTTAGCCAAACAACTGCCAGGACAACACTCCCAGCCATCCTGTCAGCACAGCCAGCCCACCCCACAGGGAAGCAGAATCAAAAGGAAGGAAGCATGGGCATGCTGGGAAGGGGGTGGAGGCAATAGCATGATGGGAGTCGTAGTCACTGATATTGGTCACCCCCACAACTGTCCCATCAACACCACCCTGAACCATGCTCACATCACAGGGAGTGGAGAAGGACTCACAAGATGGCTGACACTGGCTACTGCTGTGGGGAGCACAAGGCCCTGCTGGCAAATGTGCACCAACAAACAGCAGGACACCACTGACTGACATCCTGAGAGACAACTTACACTCCCTGCAACGCAAGCACGTTCCATGGTGGGATAACTGACTGGCTGGGTGGGTGGGAAGGAGGGCCGGCTGTCAACCAAACACAACCAATGCAGACCATGTTCACACCCCAGAAAATACATAGAAATGCCCAAATAATGCAGGACAATGTGCCACACCAATATCAACCCCTGACTGTGACGACTTAGGACAATGCAATGTACAGGCCCGCACCCAGAGGCACAGTCACAACTGTCATGTGTGTCAACCATTGATGCCTGCAGAAACATGACATACATTGTTTGTGTCTCCCAAAAACAGGTGATGATGGGGACACAGCAGCAGACGCTGAGGAGTCCCAGTCCCAGGCTCAAGAGGATGCCGAGCTCACTGGCGTCGTACAGCCTCTGTCCTCCTCGGACGATGAAGAACAACCTGGCACATCCGGTGCAAGTCAACATGCAGCACCAGCAGGACCACCAGCTGCAGCACCAGCAGGACCACCAGCTGCACCCCCTGCACCCACCCCTCCAACGACTGTCACCACGAATACCATCCCTGCCGACATGGACAGAACAAGGAGCAACACCAGCACAGTGACCCTGGACCAACCTGGGGCCATGGACACCACCACCACCACCAACCCCAAGGTGGACCAGGGTTATCTGTGCGTGCCACTGCACACACTGCACATGTCAGCAGGGGTGGTGGGAGGAGTGGGAGACAGAAGGTCGCTGCTTGCAGACGTTGCTGGTGTGCATGATGACCCACAACTGGTACGCATAGCTGATGCGTACCAGTCCAGCACCGGAGAGCTCAGCCAGGTAGTGGGGCTCCTCAGAGACATTAAACAGCAGCAGGCTGCCCATCATGCCCGCTTGGACTCCCACATGTCCCACGTGGAGTCACACATGTCCCGTGTGGACTCACACATGTCCCGCGTGGAGTCCAAGTGGGATGCACTGCATGAGATGACGGCGGTGCACAGGGACATTTTACAATGCCTCCGCCAGATGAACAGCAACCAGTCCACACCTCCCTGTGTGCCAACAACATCTGGTGCCGAACAAACTGCAACTGCCACAGGGAGGGAGGAGGACTCTGGCGGAGAGTCCCCTGCACCGCAGCAGCCTGTACTTGAGGGCCCCCCCAAGAAGAGGGGTCGTCCGAGGAGGGAAAAGTGAGAGGCCGATGGCCAAGCGCAACTCCCAGGAAGCCAGAACCTGTTCTGGATGTTCGCCTTTGTGCACAGACTGTTCACCCTGTTGACGGCAACACTACTCCCACAGATTGCATGGGGAGTACAAGTTGGACCAATGTGTCAGACAACTGTGGCCCCGATACTGGGGATCCTGTCTACCCGGACTTTCAATTCACCTAGGAACTTGGGATTGCAAGATTTATGTACAGCACAACCCATCCTATGCACTATTAACACAAATGTATCACAATAAACACACTAATACACCATACTTGCCTCTGTCGTGATTCCAACGTGGGTGCTGTTATGGGGATGATGAACTGCAAAATTACACTGTGTATGCGAACTGCAACAGCAAGGACAACACAGGCATGTGAGTACAGGCAACGTGACACACATGAGGGAGACACACCACCAGGGCTACACAACACATACACACCTAGGCCATCTGACTCATTGCCTACACTGATGTTGCCAGGGAAGACGGTGCAATGCACAGACACCACACCCATTCCCAGTTGTAGTCAAGTAGCCCACAGGTGCAGTAAGCAAATGGCAGTCAAATGTGTGACCACAGACAACGCACATCACAAAGTGAAGCACAGGTTTATTACACAGTTGCAACATGCCGTAACCACTACAGATGCAAGGTAACCCCACCTGGCAGCGGGCACACAGTCAACAACTGTAGACGGAAGGAAGTCCATGGGTGTGGCGCACATCACCTGTAGGGACACAACAGCTACCAGCCTGGATGTGCAATCACGTCGTCGGTGGACACAGTTGACCAAACGAATCTGAAAGTACCCTGTGAAGGACAGAAATGACACACAGTCAAAAGCAATGGAGTACAGGACAGAACAGCAAAACTCATGCACAATACATGTTACAAGATACCCACCCAGAACCAAGTTAGCATGTCAACACTGTTGGGGAGTACAGCCCACCTGTCACCACACATCGCAACACACATCCAGTCAAGTAGCCCATGGACACACTCCAACAGCACCAGAGCACCACCCACACATCATGCCAACTCACATCATTGACATGACACCTCAGGATACTCACATTCAGCTAAAGAAGTTGGTGATGAGCTGTGTGCGGACATCACCATCACCATCATCATCATCATCATCACTGGCATCGTGGTCCAGGCCAGGATCCTCCACAGGTGGCGGATGTTGGTCATTGTCATCCTGGATGAGAGGCAACTCCTTCCGCACTGCCAGGTTGTGGAGCATGCAGCAGACGATGATAATCTTGCACACTTTCGCAGGGGCATATGGGAGGGACCCTCCGGTCTTGTCCAGGCAGCGGAAGCGGCTCTTCAGGAGACCAAAGGTCCGCTCAATCACACTCCTGGTCCGACCATGTGCCTCATTGTAGCGCATCTGGGCAGCTGTCACAGGGTTCCTGAGGGGTGTCAGCAACCACGGCATGTTGGGGTATCCCGAGTCACCTACGGACAGACAAGTGCACATTAGCTGACTTGGAAAAGTGGGCGGAATACTACAGATCAGATCACACACAATGGCACAAAGTCAGTACACACCGACAAGCCAGGCACGCTGGTTCTGCATCTGTGCCATCATCCTGGGGATGCGACTACTCCTCATCACAAAGGCATCGTGTGCTGAACCAGGGAAACGGGCACACACGTGTGTGATGGTCATGTCTGCAAGACACACCACCAGTGCATTGACCGAGTGGTAGTGCTTGCGGTTCCTGTAGGCCTGCTCCTGGGCCTGTGGTGGTACCAAAGCCACATGTGTCCCATCAATGGAGCCAATTACATGCGGCATCCTCCCCAGGGCATAAAAGTCACTCTTCACGTCAGTGAGTCGTCGCAGTCTAGGGAAATAGATGTACCGGTTCAGGAAGAGCAACATTGCCTCCAAAACATCGCGGAGCACACGGCTGAACATGGTCTGTGACATCCCACCAGCAGTCGCCACAGTATGTTGGAAGGTACCAGTGGCAAAGAAGTGTAGGGCTGCCATCACCTTCACCTTGGGGGTCAGCGCTGTAGGATACGGCCGGCCAGGCTGCAAATGTGGGGACAACTGCACTGCCAAATCCTCAATCAGCTGCCTGGTGAAGCGGTACCGTCGGATGCTGTCCCGTTCCACCATCGTTGCCAGGTCTGGGAATGGCCGATGGACAGCAGGAGCACTGCAGTGCAGAGGAGAAGTAAGCAAGATTGTCAGTCACCCCACATATGCGGCATTGATCACACTCAAGATCCCAACATACATCATTATGAGGCACAACTACATGAAGTGTGCAGTACCGGAAGGACATGTATGGTACATACATGGCCAACATCTGTCAACACGGTCCAACAGGTGGCATCAATTAGTCCCAGGTTGGCCCATTGGATATCATGAGGCCGTGTCACAGTTCCCATCTCCTGCTGCCGTGTCACAATAACCCCCACAGTGACATGTGAGGACAGATGTGCCCCAGGCACCACAGCTCAACGACAGGTACATTCCCAGGGACCCTGTAATGCCACATGGACACTGGCATTACATGGAGTATCATGTATACACCACAGCAAAACAACCATGACCCCCACAGGTAGTGGCCCCACTTGCCACGGCAGGACAGACATGGACGTCTGTGACACACACGCACAACATCAGAGTCCATGCACACACAACGTGGATGTGGAGACTGTCTCCCATTGTACACATGAAATCAGAGACATTGTAAACACTACATGCACAAAGCCTGTGGAGGACCATCACTATTGTGCCACTGGGACACCCTGGCTCAAACATACCGTCCCACATGGGACTCACGGGGTATGTGACATGACATTCACATACACCACTGTGAAATGTGACCATGGCACATGCACAGATATGAACAGTTGCACATCACAGTGGTCATGTACACGTAACACCCAGGATCCTGTCCCCATGAACACGTGCACAGCCAGGACAACATGTACACCAACATACACACAATAGGAAATGCATCCTTACATGCCTTATGATAAAGTTTGGACAGGCTGTCGTGATGTAGGTGTGCCCCTCACTCCCTGGGAGCTATCTGTGGCTGGCATATGTCCATCTGAGACAGGCATGCTGACATATGCCAGTCACATGTACAGTGATGCGTTGTACCGCAATGGACCGATCGGTGCCTCCGGCCGGCCCATTGCATTCAATGTGTCGTGGTGCGCGTTGTACCCCTGTGCGCGTTGTACCGCAATGGACCGATCGGTGCCTCCGGCCGGCCCATTGCATTCAATGTGTCGTGGTACGCGTTGTACCCCTGTGCGCGTTGTACCGCAATGGACCGATCGGTGCCTCCGGCCGGCCCATTGCATTCAATGTGTGCGGGTACGCGTTGTACCCCTGTGCGCGTTGAACTGCAATGGACCGATCGGTGCCTCCGGCCGGCCCATTGCATTCAATGTGTGCGGGTATGCGTCGTCCCCCTGTGCGCGTTGTACCGCAATGGACCGATCGGTGCCTCCGGCCGGCCCATTGCATTCAATGTGTGCGGGTACGCGTTGTACCCCTGTGCGCGTTGAACTGCAATGGACCGATCGGTGCCTCTGGCCGGCCCATTGCATTCAATGTGTGCGGGTACGCGTTGTACCCCTGTGCGCGTTGTACCGCAATGGACCGATCGGTGCGCACCCATTGACAATGGGCTTGCCTGGCAACGGACGCGTTTTCGAATTTCGAACGCAGTCGGTTGCTGGAAATTCAGTTGGTCACCCACAACAATGTTGCAAAATCATGTATGCCATGAAGTTGAGGATTTGAAGGATGCTGTGGGCGTGTTTTGGTGCTGCTATTCCATGGATTGGCCAGATTCAGAAGATGCAAACGACTTGGACCTATCACTTTGGACACAAGGGACAGTATCTGCCTCTCCAGCACATATATATTGCTGGCTGTTCCCCTGAGAGCTCACTTGCCTGCACTACATGCTCCAGGACGACATCTGCCACTGCACTGCTGCTGTCTCTGCCCCTCTGGACCCTGCAATGGCACGTACTGTGGAGAGAGCCCCAGCCTTCAGCCTTGAAGAGAACCAGGCCCTGCTGGACAGCCTACTTCCACAGTACAGCAAGCTGTATGGGACACCAGGGGAGCAGGTGAGTGTTCTGTGCACTGCCTTTCTGAATGTGCATTTTGTGTGACTAGCAAGGCTGAGAGTCTGCACGCCACTGGCTAGCAGGCTCACTGAGTAGTTGTCACCCCCCATAGTGTGTAGTGACTTGCACTGGACAGGTATGGTGCAGTGACAGTGCATTTGAACATGGTTTTACTTCCCATGCAATGATACCATGTAGTGACGTCTGGCAAACTGTCCATGGTCAGCTTTGCACTGCCTGTGTACATCATGTGCCCCTGTGATTGAGACATGTATATACAACTGTGTCATGCACGGATATGTTGCATGTGTGGTAATGGCCTTTTCACTTTGTCATCCTGACAGGTTAATGCCCATCGGAAGCAGGAAATCTGGAAGGACATCATCCGGGCTGTCCGGTCCGTGGGGGTCTACAAGCGCCGGATCCGCAACTGCCAGAAGAGGTGGCAGGACCTTCGGGGCTGGACCCGGAGGATTGCACGGGTCCAGCTGAAGCTGTCGCCTCCTCGCAGGAGGGCGGAACACGGACCCTGACCCCCACATGCACCAGATCCTGGCGGTGGTGTTTCCAGACCTGGATGGGCAGCTGAAGGCCAGACAGCAGCAAGGAGGGGTGAGTCAAAGACTGCACTGTGAACTCTGTATTACATGCTTTGTGCCCTCCTCTGGCCTGGTTCAACTGCCACAGTGCAGCAGTCATGTTGTCCAGGAGCCATGTCCCTCTATTGTGCACTGCCCACTGCTCATCTGATACCCAGGTGTGGCCCTTACATTCAGGGAATTGTGTCACTTGGGACTGTGTCCTTGCAGTTTGCTTCACTAAAGGTGGGGGACAGCATCTGTTTCCCTAACTCTGTTGTGGGCACACAACGCCTGGGTTTGGACATGTGATCTGCGTGTTGCTTTGATATGCGGTCCACTTGCTGAGCTGAGCCACCACATGTGCCTGGGGTATGTGGCACACGCCCATGCAGCGGGTGGGAACAATGTTTGGGCCCCAGGAGTGTGCAGATTACGTGTGTCACACATACATAGCCAGCTATCCACTGTCCAGGGCACATCCCTCATTCATGTGGAGCAAGACAGTCATGCCTACTCCAGGCCATGCAATGCACTCTGTACTCCCACTCCCGTGTATCAGCTGACACATTGTGCACAGTGATTTGACCCCTCAGGTGTCTGCCTCTGTGTCAGTGTGCTGTGGATTAGTTGCCAGGACTGCTGGGGTGTTTCTTGGTAGGGGCTCAGCATGCCCCTGGAGATGTGACCATAGGAGACGATACTTGTGTGTCACATAGGTGTTTGATCAGCTGCCCGTGCAGACTGGGGTATGCAAATGTGAAGTTCAGGCAGCTGTTCCCCATTCACAGCAAATTGTGAGGGGCTCAGGTTCAGAGGGTAGTGTCACAGGTCTCCCATATGTCCAATAGGTGTGACCTGGACAGATGAGGGTTGAGATGATGTGTTGTGTGGGGGATGTACTTGTGCACTTGTCCAGCTCCAGGACTTGCATTCCCCATGACCTACTATTGTGACACAGTGCATAGTGTTGTTGTCTGGCTGCCAAGTCATACATCACTGAGACAGTGATGTATGACTTAGCAGTCATGCCTCTGCCATGGCATGTGTCAACTTATTGGTGGTCCTGCAGGGGAGTGACATGTGCTACATGCACACCATAGTGGCGCTGGCTATCAGGACATGGGTGCATCATGGTGTCTGTCGCTGGTATGCATCACATGCATTTCCTATTTGACTCTGGGCATCCCTTTCATCCGGAAACCTGTACTGACTCAGTGGCAAGAGCTGTGATGTGTCCACACCGTGTCCTCTGCACTGTCCAACTACTGTGTACTTGGTGCATGTGTCCACACTGGGGTGTTGCAATCCAACAGACACCAGACAGATGGGTGCAAGGCCATGTGGGATGTGAGTGCCATGCTTGGCATCAGACTGACAATTGGCTTCTCCTGTTCAGTTAGGGCACTTTTAGCAATGTACAACTAATGATGCCAGGGCTTGCTCTGTGATGTGCTGTGCTCACAGTGGTGTGTGCGTTTGGTGCAGGTGACTGATGTCTGTCTGTTTCCCCATTGTTTGCAGATACATCCACGGCCACAGAAGGGGACAGCTCCACGGACCAGGAGGAGCCAGAGAGCCAGACTGGG
>CAWUFW010009205.1:600000-806509 GCA_963921515.1 Calotriton arnoldi
GGTGGATTGCACATGGATTGCACATCGAAATGATGAGACTGTGAAGGGGGGAAAACTGTGAGTTTTCCCACTCCTCCTTCCTATGGGGCATATCAACAAGGCCCCGCGATAATTATCGCTCAGCGCACTTAGCGCGAGTATAATTATCGCCGGCTATCACTGGATAATATCGCAGAGATAGCGCGTTATCATCAACGCCTATCTGCAAAGCGCTAAAATATCCAGCGATAGCGGCGAAATGCTGCAATATTGCTGGTAATCCAGCGATAAAATGTCAGCGATAGGGAATTCCTTGCTAATAAGCCATGGTGGATTTAGCATGACAATCCATCCCCCATAGGGCAATATGGCTAAGTCAGAAATTAACTCATGCGTAGAAACCAGCGTTAATTGGGTCTTTGCGCGACTTTCATAGTCGCAACGCGGGTATGGGGCATCCTTGTTGATAGGGCAAAGCTGCGTTATCGATGTTTTGCCTTGTAGTGAATGTGAGGAACACCTACCTTACATCTCATTAGCGATGAGATGCAAGGCGTTAGTGAAATGGGTGATGACACAAGGTAACACAAGCTAAAGCCTGTTAGCGTGTCCTTGTTAATACCGCGTTAGAATTATCGCCGCTTTACGGCCGAAAACGGCCGCTAAAGCGGCGATAATTGTCTTGATGATATGCCCCCAAGTTTCCTAGTGTCATTAGAGTCGCAGAATGGGGAAGAGGGATTTTCCTCAGCTACTTTATCTCCCTTGGCTCTGCTATGTGAAAAAAAAAGCATTTTGGCAGAACTGAGGAAGAATCAGAAGCAAATTTCAGACTGCTTTTACACCTCCTCCTAATATTTTTTGACAGTTACTGCACATGGCAGTAATTGTTAAATATGCACTGCAGGAGAAGTGACTCAAAGGCCAAGACACTAGTGAGTAGTGGAGGGCTTAACTAACCTGTGTCTACCATGGTGCTTTTTTCATTAGTACATTTAGCCCTCATGGGATGGAATGTTCTAATAACGTTATATTTTGCTGTAACGGGCTATTAAAGGCCTACTCCTTGGTTATAGGCACTGCAACGCTGGAGGCCTCTCTTTAATGGCTGGTATAGCCTGCTATGTCAGAGCTATAAGCCTGTAATAATGACTAACCAAACACTTTGGGGGTTATTAGGATGGCGGGCGGACTTTAGTCCGCCCGCCACCCTAGCAGTGCTGGGACCGGCCGCCAGACGTGCGGCGGTCCTGCACCGCTAATTAGGATGCGACCGCCACCCTGGCGGTCGCATTCCGCATTGTTGACATTGCGGCGGGTGCAGTGCCATGTTGTGCATTGCCATGCACAACGTGGCAGGCACCGCGCGGTGCCTGCCACCTTGTGCATGGCAATGTAGGGGGGTACCATAGGTACCCCCCAAGTGCAGCCCCCCCGGGGGCCCGCAAAGGGCCCCCAAAGCAATTCCCTGCCAGCCTTTCCATGGCGGCATCGCCGCCATGGAAAGGCCTTTCAAACCCTGCATCATAATATGGATGGCGGTGCCTGCTAGGCACCGCCACCATATTGTGCCCCAGCTCCGCCCAGCCGGCAATCGGAACGATTGCCGACCGGCGGAAAAGCGGTGGACGGACTTTGCGTCCGCCGCGATACCCCCGGCCATTATAATATGGTGGGGGGTAAATCAGGTTACGATGGCGATCCGCCCGCCATCGTAATCAGCCCCTTTGTGTTTGCAGAAAGAAAAATTGGGCACCCTTTCCCACATAACCTATAGCTGTGTGTTGCTACCCAGTGCTACAAAGGAAGTAGATTTTAAATGTATTTTTTTATATTGCACCGTAATGCTAAATACTTCAATAGATTGTCTTGCTGAAGTATGTAAATATATAATATTGGTTCATCACATTGTATAGGCATGACAATTATTATCACGATTGTTTCATGAGTTTTCAATAAAGATTTTTACTTGCATACTTACTACAAACTCACCGCTGTAGCTCATAAAAGGAAAACCAAACAAGGTGTAAAGAGGGCACAGGAGGATTCTACGTAATGGAATTCATGATAGAGTGACTTCTTTTTTGTTAGTTCTTTGCAAACCCTAACTCTGGAAACACAGGTACAACTAACCAACACCGTCCAATGCTACAACAAACATGGAGACCAAAGTGCTGAGATGGACATGATGAGTCACCAGTTAGATCATGACCTTCAGACAGCACAGTTCAGAAATAATCAAAAACTTGTCATTCACTGCCCGGTTTTCGGAACTGTGCTGTCTACAGCTCATGGTCTATCTAGCTGTGCTACCAAATTAGAAGCTGGGCTGCAAACATTACGATTTCCTTAAAAATAAGCACATACATCTAGCCTGTGCCTGTGTATAAACACAAACCATATTCATGATATGGCCCAGGAAGGTCTAGATGAGCTACTGTTCTCAGTACAGGTCATTATCCTAGCAGACCTTGACACACAAGTTAAGGTTTATACCAGTCATTGCAAACATGATAAAACGTGACCCACTTAAGTCACTGTAAAACTAGAAAAAATAAGTTGTAACCTTTTCCCCCGCACAAAAGGCTGCATAAAAATACCTACATTAATTTGGATATTTTTTCATTGTGTATTTTTATGCATCATCTAGTTCAGCTAAATAGGAGAAGAGCTTCTTGATTCAGTGGCAGCTGCCACGTACCGAGGGTGGTGAGACGGGGACGCAAAAAAATAATAATGATAATAAAAAAACACTTACCTTGAGGTGCGATGTCCTCCTCCACCGGTTGTCTTCCTTCCCAGCAGGCTTCAAGGTGGGACCAGAAAGCTGCACTCACCAATCCTGGCGCTTCTCTCAGCATGAGAGATGCATCAGGATTGGAGGGAGCGTCCTCTTGCAGCGCTCCTAAGAGCACTGGAGGCCTGATCTTTAAGAACTTTAAAATGCGCATGTCTAGCTGGCCGTCCCAAGACAGCCGGCCAAAGAGACATGCACATTTTAAAGTGCACTGTCACAGCTCCCTGCTGCTGCCACTCTACAGCACTGCCCCCCTCCCATTCTGTCACTCAGTTCAGGGCTGAACGGTTGCTCAAAAATGAAATGGTAATAAATAAACTTTATTACCACTTTATTTTTCAGCTCTGGCCTGTGGGGCGGCGCTCCTCCGCTTTAACGGAGGAGCTGCACCCTGTCTTGATTAACACAAGCAAATTATGTAGTCAAACACATATGCAAAAAAAATTAGAAATTTCAGAGGGAGATATGTTTTATAGGTCCTAGAAATGGCCCTGAACTCATGGTAAGCTGGACTTTGTGGAATTTTTAGGTTGGAGGTGTACGGTAAATATTTCATTCATGTCAAATATGTATTCTATACATACTTCAATGTGCTTTGAGTTAGCCTCTCAAGCCATTGTCTTCGTTTGCTTTGGAACCTACCATCACTGGCTTGCATTTTCAACAACATCTTGGATCTGCTTAGAAGAGTATTTATACGTTACAGTTTTTCAGTTAGCTGCAGTAGCGTAGCAAGAGGAGGCAGGTGGTATGCCCCGGGCTGCATGAGTTTTGGCACCGCAGCCTCCACCCGCTCTTACCTGTGTCCGTCGCAGGAATCGCCAGCACCCCCCCGCTCCTACCTGCGACCATCGCAGGAATCGCCAGCCCCCCCGCTCCTACCTGCGACCATCGCAGGAATCGCCAGCCCCCCCCCCTCGCAGGTGGCAAACGCAGGGACTGCCACAGGCGCCTCAAGGTATAGCTATGCCACTGGTTAGCTGTATAGGTGCCTCATTCAGCCTCCAGTAGAATGCTTAAGGGACTGATTTTAGTGACACTCTAGGACTTGGACAGAAGTGCTGACAAGGGATTATGAAAAGTTGATGCTGCCAAAAAGGGCTACTTATTTACCCTAGCTTTTTTTTAGTGTTCACTCCCTAATGCTGCCATGTCACTCACAAACTGATTGTAAACATGCCGGATATCACTGAATGATATTCAGTATACTCTGTTTTTGTTTTACCATTCCAGGATGTCCACCATGTTTACAATCTATTGGCAAGTAATGAGGCAGCACTGGTGAGTGAGCACTGGCAAAGGCATATGAAAACTGAGGCTACAGAAAAGAAACACATTTTTCTTTAGCGTCCATTTGAAGATGCTTTTAGGTGGTCTTGCTGCCCAGTACACAAATACCCATTAGCAAAGCCAATTGTATTCTATCCAAATGTAAAACTTATTGGCTTTGCCATTGCTTGGTGTTTTAGCTGTAAGAATCCCATTGTCGCTGTACTGACAATCGCAGATCTCCGAGGAGTCTCCTTTGGTAATTTATTGAAAAAATTGAAAAAGCTTATTAAACGTGAAAAAAAGTACATTATTTTTAGGATAAATATTAATGTAAATGTTATATATTTATTTTACATATAGAACTACAGCACTAATTATTAATTTTTATTTTAATGCGTGAAGGCACTTTCATTCTCGGCGTAGGTTTATGAACTGCAATATAGATAAAATCAATCAATCAATCAATCCAATTTCCCCAAAATTATTAACCTAATGATTGCACCATGATGAAATCCTTCACAAATTTTGCCCAGGTGGGACTGAAGTACGTCCAGCAGCCTACACCGACCGCTGAAAATAAAGCAGCTGACGAAGCCCTTGCCCAGCACTGGCACATTTCCCCGCAGGTAAGCATTATACAGCTGGGTTCAGGGGTACAAATTATCCTACTTAGAATAAAATATTGGTAGCGAGAAAATCTGTAAATTTTAGGAACTGGAACGCTACAGTACAACCTCCCTTCTGTCATTATCTCTGTGTTTGGTGATCACATTTAACCCACGCCGCTTGGAGCTACAAATCCTTTAATTTCTTTTTTTTAAGACCTTCCCCAGAGATTGTATTTTTGGGTGGTGTTTCCTCTGTCATGGTCAGCACTATAAAGTATACTTTATGGATGGGTGTTCTTATCACTTCTGTAATATGACGCGAGACAGGGTGCAAAAACTGCAGTGAAATCTCTTTGGTGCGGCCCACTAGTGTTTTATGAAATGAGGTGGCTCTTTCTAGAAACTCTATGGATGTTATATATCCACATATTTTTACCAGTATTATCACCCGTTTAAATAGCCAGTGCTAATTTTACTAGTACAGTTCTAAGTTCATTGAAAGATCTTTAAAAATTCATGTGGATGAGTTGAAGTTACACCGGGACCTGATATTTTTGAATTTTCTTTCGTCTGTCCCATATATTTCATGTGCATTTGTCTTCTGATGTACATGCCAGGATGGGAAGTTTAGGATCGAATCCAAACTGACAAAAACGTGAGATACAGATGTCAGCTAAAATTCAAATACATTTCTTGTATAATTGAGATAGGTGACTGAAAGGATTTTTTTCTAGCTTTGTATTTTTTTCAAAGTATAGAATATAAACCCACCCCAGAGAGTAAAAGAGCTCTTTACAGAGTGAGAAGACCTATACACCCGATTATGTGACAATATTTAATGTCTCATGCAATTGGAAAGCTTGACAGAAATTGCATTTAAGCAATAACTTACATAGCTAAAAAAGAATGCCTTTTGAGTTATCAGTCACATTTATCATAGGGGCTTGTGGATTGTACAGATGGCATGGAGACAGAGAGTAGGGCATGGATGCGTGACTTGCTGATCATAAGGAACGCCATGAAGTGTGAAAGTTCACAGTGGCTGCGTTCTGTTCGAAGTATGTAGAGGGGAGTGGCACGGGAAAGAAGTGAGAGTGTCGATTTTCATTACACAGTGCCTAATAGAGGTATAGAGCTGCTTTCTGAGCACTACTAATTGTGACCTTCTAGAAGGCAAATTCTCATTTGAATACTACTTTTCGGTTTTGTCAGTTGAGGAAAGGATGTGGCGGAACGGCCAGAGCTGCCGACTTTGGAACTGAGAAACCATTTTTCACGCAACGTAGCAAGCTATCTTGCTGTGCTGTGCGAAAGGGAAAGGTTCAGGAATGCACTGTATTTAGCATTGTATGGTGCATTCCTGTCGTTTCCTAGCGCGGGCGCCCTTTTGGCTGCCTAGTGCCAAAGCAGGCACCCTTGCGTCATGGTGCAAGGGTGCCTGAGTAGTAGGCAGAATTGTTTTTGTGCAGGAAGGGACACCTTCCTGCACAAAATCAATCCTGTGAGGCATTTTCCTCCTTCTGTGTGTGCCAGAAAATGAGGAGAAATAAAGATATTTTTCCTCATTATGACTCACCTAGGGAGGCGTAGCATTTTGACACATTCCCAGGTCTAGCACTCATGGCAAATCTGTGAATGTGCATGTGAACACCATGGCTCCACCCATTTAAGGCCTCCTTGGGGCAGAATAACGCAAGGCAGCAATTTACGCTGCCTTGTGTTACTCCAGATTCATCAAGTCATGCAGGGCCACTCAAGGTGTCCTTGCGTGACTTGATAATGCCCGCTTAAGTTTTGCATGGCTCAAGGGAGACGGAAAACCTTGCTAAATCTGGCCCCAGGTGTGAGTCTCGGCATTAGCTCACCATCCTGTGATTCTGGGTACACCACTTAATCTCCCCATGCCTAAAAAAAATGAAATGAAAGTGCCCTTGTGTAATGTAACTGGTGCTAATGTAAAGTGCTCCAATACCTTCGGATCGAGTTTGTGCTATATAAAACTGCAAAAAAAAAAAAACTAGATTCTCGGTTATCTAGTTCCGAATCCAACAACTGGATCAATAGGTTACCACGTCTTCCATTCAGAACCAGGTGTAAACATGCACAGTTCTGCCTGGTTGCATTGCTAAACTCCATCACCCTATGATGTGAAGCCATCCTCCCATCACAGGAATTGCAGGAATTGCAGTTTAATAGCATGCATCATTTTATGACAGGATTCCCTAATTAGGGAATATCTCATTTCACCGTTGTTCTGTAAACAAAGCTTAATTATCTGTGCCATTAGCAAACGGAAAAATCTAATAAAGGCATCAGTCAGGATGTTATCAAGCTCCAGGGCCTTTGAAATGTGGCATAGCCCCACAACACAGAAAGGGCGGTGGTGAATGTCATTTACGAATTGTGTATTTATGTACAATAAGTACATTTGCAAACAGATGTAGGGTCAAATTAAATCCCAGTTTGTAATGCTGCAAATTATCATGGATAATTTAAATGTCAATGATTCTAGTATCCTGCATACATAGGGGCGACTCGGCAGATGCAGAGTAGAGGTGTCTTTAAAATCGGGAGAATGCACAAAGCTTGTATCTGCACAGCAAAATCATTCTACAGTGAGATAACTCAGTGAGTTGAGTGCCTTCTTGGTGAGCGCTATTTACCAGATTTCGGTTCTATCCGGGCCCACCCAACGTTTGATACTGACGAGTTCAATGTATGTCTACCATTGAGGGATAATAACAACTAATGTGCAAACACTTAAGAATACCTCATTCAACGGTTCGTGCTACATTAAAGGATATTAATATTAACGTTTTGACAAAGGAGGTAGGCAAAACTTAGTCTTATACAAACTGAAATAAAGAAATACACTTGAGCTCGTACATAGGAATGTGCACAACCCCGTCCTGATGACACCTCGGATGTAAATTAGGGACAATCACGTGTTGTTTAGTTTCTGTCCATTTAGTAATATGAGGAGATATGATCTAGTAACTAATTTATTAACTTGTTACACCAAAACCTGGGTCATATTCCGTGTTTTTCTTTTCTAGATTTACCAAATTGTGCAAATTTGGCAGATCAGAATGTACATAGCATTGATCTGGTAAGACGACACGTGTGTAAGTTAGGGGCGCTCATATATTGTTTCGTTTTTGTCGGTTTAACAATATGAGATGATATGGTTTAGAAACTAATTTGCTAGCTTGTTACGGGAAAACCGATGTTCTAATCCTAGTTTCTTTCACTTGATTTAGCAAAATGTGCTTTCCCATGACTCAAGTTCTTAATGTGGGCTATTTAAAAGAGAACTGTAGGGTGCGTTCTCTGCTAATGTCCCATTCACATTCACTCCTCTAGCCTGGTTTCTGCTTTTAATTTCAACCAAACCTATGCAGCAAATTTCAATATGGATCTTATAAACAGTCAATAGTAGATTTTAATCTACACGCTCTCCTATTTCTATTGACCCCGGGATCTGTACAGTCCTGTGGAAAGTGTGGCGCCCTCTCTTTACCTCACTCGTGTCTGTTTCGACTGTGGGAGACAGCAACTGTCTCCCACAGTGTAACAGCGGCTGCCAAGCAAGGTGCTTTCTGACTGCTCTCTTGTATGAAGCCGGAGCACTGTACTTGGGGCAGGGATGCTGGAGGGAGATGGTGGAGTGTGGGAGGAAACAGGTATTTTTTTTAATTCAAGGGAGGGTAGGAGGAGGTAATACCACTGGGAGTCTGGGAGTAGAAGGAGACTAGCTTGGCAGACACCCTAGAGAAACAGTGGAATGACTGAGAACGTAATCTGCCATGTCTTGCATCCTTTGGGACTTCACAGTCCAATGGAATGTGTTAGCTGCTTTCATGGGCGGCTCCTCCATAATGGCGGAGGAGACTCGCCCCACTGCCCAGAGCCAACAGATGATAAATAAAATGATATTAACCCCTTCGCTGCTAGGCCTTTCCCCCCCCTGTGCTAAGCCTTTTTTTGGCTATTTGGGGTAGTTTGCGCTTAGGCCCCTGTAACTTTTTGACCACATAAGGTATCCACGCCAAATTTGCGTCCTTTTTTTCCAACATCATGGGGATTCTAAAGGTACCTAGGGTTTGTGGATTCCCCTGGAGGGGACTCAGAAATTAGCCAAAATACAGCTAAATTTTGGGGTTTTTGGGAAAAATGCGAAAAAAGGGCTACAGATGAAAGCGTCTGGTTTTTTCCCTGCAAATGGTATCAAAAGGGGTTGTGGTGCTGAAATCACCATCTTCCCAGCTTTCAGGGACAATCAGACTTTTGTCAGAAAACTACCATTTTTACACAGTTTTGGCATTTTTCTGGGACATTGCCTATTTTTGCTATTTTTAGTGCTTTCAACCTCCTTCCAGTTAATGGTAGAAATGGGTATGAAAGCAATAATGGATCCAAGAAAGCTATACACTTTGGAAACGTAGACAAAATTCTGAATTCAGCAAGGGGTCATTTGTGTAGATCCTTCAAGGTTTCTTTATAGAAAGTAACAGTTAAATATAGGAAAAATTGAAAATTAGTTGAAAAAACAGCCTTCTGTGTCAACGTTTTCACATGTAACTTCTTCTAATTATGACACCTCTTTGAAAGCAATATACTGTTACATCCGCTGGACCTTCCTGGTTGTGGGGATATATAAGACTTGTAGGTTCACCAAGAACCCGACGAACCCAGAGCCAAAAACTGAGCAGCGACTTGCAATGGTTTTTTATTATGTACCGGGTATATAGCAATTATTCTGGGAAAATGTGTACATGGAAAAATCGGTATGAAAGACACCTATGTATTTCTGAAATGGGAACAAAATATAGAGTTTAGAAACAGTAGATATTTGCACATTTCCGAAATTGGGAATACTCATACTAGCATGAGAATTATCGATCATTTTTCAAAATTACTTCTTTTTTACACATTGTCTTTCATTTGGAAGGCAGAAATGCAACGAAAGTCAATAGGTAATAACAGTTGCTTTACAAATCTGAATTACCCTAAGCCTCCCGATAAAAATGGTACCTCACTTGTGTCGGTAGGCTTAGTGCCCACGACAGGAAACGGCTCACAACGCACCGTGAACACACCACATTTTCACAATGAAAAATTACCCTTTTTTTGCAAAGTGCCAAGCTGTAGTTTTTGAACCCTAGCTCTGCCGGCACCTAGGGAAACCTAGCAAACCCATACATTTTTGAAAACTAGACACCCAGGAGAATCCAGGATGGGGTGACTTGACTGGCACACACCAGGTTCTGTTACCCAGAATCCCTTGCAAACCTAAACAATTGTCAAAAAAAACACATTTTCCTCACATTTCTGTGGTGGAAAGTTCTGGAATCTGCGTGGATCCACAAATTTCCACCCACCCCGCATTCCCCAAAGTCTTACGAGAAAAATGGTACCTCACTTGTGTGGGTAGGCCTAGTGCCCGCGACAGGAAACGGCGCAAAACGCAACGTGGACACACCACAATTTCACAGCGAAAAATGATCCTTTTTTGGCAAAGTACCTTGCTGTAGTTTTTTAACCCTAGCTCTGCCGGCACCTAGGGAAACCTAGCAAACCCATACATTTTTGAAAACTAGACACCCAGGAGAATCCAGGATGGGGTGACTTGACTGGCTCACACCAGGTTCTGTTACCCAGAATCCCTTGCAAACCTAAAAAAGTGTCAAAAAAACCACATTTTCCTCACATTTCTGTGGTGGAAAGTTCTGGAATCTGCGTGGATCCACCAATTTCCACCCACCCCGCATTCCCCAAAGTCTTACGAGAAAAATGGTACCTCACTTGTGTGGGTAGGCCTAGTGCCCGCGACAGGAAACGGCGCAAAACGCAACGTGGACACACCACAATTTCACAGCGAAAAATGACCCTTTTTTGGCAAAGTACCTAGCTGTAGTTTTTGAACCCTAGCTCTGCCGGCACCTAGGGAAACCTAGCAAACCTATACATTTTTGAAAGCTAGACACCCAGGGGAATCCAGGATGGGGTGACTTGCCTGGCTCACACCAGGTTCTGTTACCCAGAATCCCTTGCAAACCTAAAAAATTGTCCAAAAAACCACATTTTCCTCACATTTCTGTGGTGGAAAATTCTGGAATCTGCGTGGATCCACAAATTTCCACCCACCCCGCGTTCCCCAAAGTCTTCCGAGAAAAATGGTACCACACTTGTGTGGGTAGGCCTAGTGCCCGCGACAGGAAACGGTGCAAAACGCAACATGGACACACCACAATTTCACAGTGAAAAATGACCCTTTTTTGGCAAAGTGCCTAGCTGTAGTTTTTTAACCCTAGCTCTGCCGGCACCAAGGGAAACCTAGCAAACCTATACATTTTTGAAAACTAGATACCCAGGGGAATCCAGGATGGGGTGACTTGACTGGCTCACACCAGGTTCTGTTACCCAGAATCCCTTGCAAACCTAAAAAATTGTCAAAAAAACCACATTTTCCTCACATTTCTGTGGTGGAATGTTCTGGAATCTGTGTGGATACACAAATTTCCACCCACCCCGCATTCCCCAAAGTCTTCAGAGAAAAATGGTACCTCACTTGTGTGGGTAGGCCTAGTGCCCGCGACAGGAAACGGTGCAAAACGCAACGTGGACACACCACAATTTCACAGTGAAAAATGACCCTTTTTTGGCAAAGTGCCTAGCTGTAGTTTTTTAACCCTAGCTCTGCCGGCACCAAGGGAAACCTAGCAAACCTATACATTTTTGAAAACTAGACACCCAGGGGAATACAGGATGGGGTGACTTGACTGCCTCTCACCAGGTTCTCTTACCCAGAATCCCTTGCAAACCTAAAAAATTGACAAAAAAATCACATTTTCCTCACATTTCTGTGGTGAAAAGTTCTGGAATCTGCGTGGATCCACGAATTTCCACTCACCCTGCGTTCCCCAAAGTCTTCCGAGAAACATGGTACCTCACTTGCATGGGTGGGTCAAGGACCCGTGACAGGCAAGGCCCAAAACCTATTGAGGCGACATCAAAATTACCTATCACAAACCATCCTGGTTTTGCAAGGGGGTCCCATGAGTTTTGGCCGTGGGCTCGGTGACCATCTAGGGAAACCTACCAAACCCACACATTTCTGAAACTAGACACCCAGGGAGTCCAGCGGTATGGCTTGCGTGGGTCCCCTAATGTTTTCCTATCCACAATCCCCTGCAAACCTCAAATTTAGCTTAAAAAATCACTTTTTTCTGAAATTTCTGTGTGGAAAGTTCTGGAATCTACGTGGATCCACAATTTTCCTCCCACCCAGCATTCCCCAAGGTCTCCCTATAAAAATGATACCTCACTCGTGTGGGTGGGTCAAGTACCCACGAGAGGCAAGGGCCCAAAACCTATTGAGGCGACATCAAAATTACCTATCACAAAACAACCTGGTTTTGCAAGGGAGGTCCAATGAGTTTTGGCCCTGGGCTCGTCGCCATCTAGGGAAAACTACCAAACCCACACATTTCTGAAAACTAGACACACGGGAGTCCAGCGAGGTATGGCTTGCGTGGGTCCCTTAACGTTTTCCTACCCAGAATTCCCTGCAAACCTGAAATTTAGCTGAAAAAATCACTTTTTTCTCAAATTTCTGTGTGGGAAAGTTCTGTAATCTATGTGGATCCACAAATTTCCTCCACCCAGCGCTCTCCCAGGTCTCCCGATAAAATGATACCTCACTCGCGTGGGTGGGTCAAGTACTCGCGACAGGCAAGGGCCCAAAACCTATTGAGGCGACATCAAAATTACCTATCACAAAACAACCTGGTTTTGCAAGGGGTGTCCCATGAGTTTTGGCCCCGGGCTCAGCGGCCATCTAGGAAGCCTACCAAACCCACACATTTCTGAAAACTAGAAACCCGTGGGAGTCCAGCGAGGTATGGCTTACGTGGGTCCCCTAACGTTTTCCTACCCAGAATCCCCTGCAAACCTCAAATTTAGCTGAAAAATCATTTTTTTCTCAAATTTCTGTGTGGAAAATTCTGGAATCTCCGTGGATCCACAAATTTCCTTCCACCCAGCGCCCCCGGTCTCCCGATAAAATGGTACCTCACTTGTGTGGGTAGGCAAAGTGGCTGAAACAGGATATGGCCCAAATCGTATTGTGGAGACTTCAGAATTACCTATAACAAAACTACCTGGTTTGGGGGGCACCTGGTTTTGGCCCCGGCTCGCCGCCATCTAGGGAAACCTACGAAATCCACATGTTTCTGAAAACTAGACACTCTGGGGAGTCCAATGAGGTATGGCTTGCGTCGATCCCCCAACGTTTCCCTACCCAGAATCCCCTGCAAACCTCAAATTTAGCGGAAAAAAACATTTTCCACATATTTTTGCGTGGAATCACTGTGCTGGCACAAATGTCCTACCACCCAGCGTTCCCCTTGTTCTCCCGAGTAAAATGATACCTCACTTGTGTGGGTGTCCAAAGCAGAATTGGCTAAAAACGTATTTTAAAAAAAATATAGCGCTTAGAATTCTTGGTGCTATACTCTAAATCCCTATGTTTTGGGCTCTTCCTAGCCACAGGCCTTTGGCCCACCCACACAAGTGAGGTATCATTTTACTCGGGAGAACAAGGGGAACGCTGGGTGGTAGGACATTTGTGCCGGCATGGTGATCCCACGCAAAAATGTATGAAAAAAGTGATTTTTTTCAGCTAAATTTGAGGTTTGCAGGGGATTCTGGGTAGGAAAACGTTGGAGGAACCACGCAAGCCATACCTCGCTGGACTCCCCCGGGTGTCTAGTTTTCAGAAATGTTTGGGTTTGGTAGTTTTCCAAGATGGTCACCGAGCCCGGGGACAAAAACCCAGGTGACCCCCCTTGCAAAACCAGGTTGTTTTGTGATAGGTCATTTTGATGTCGCCTCAAGAGGTTTTGGGCCCTTGCCTGTCACAGGTACTTGACCCACCCACGCGAGTGAGGTATCATTTTTATCGGGAGACCTGGGGGAACGCTGGGTGGGAGGACATTTGTGGATCCATGTAGATTCCAGAACTTTCCCACACAGAAATTTGAGAAAAAGTGGGTTTTTTCAGCTAAATTTGAGGTTTGCAGGGATTCTGGGTAGGAAAACGTTAGGGGACCCACATAAGCCATACCTCGCTGGACTCCCCGGGTGTCTAGTTTTTCAGAAATGTGGGGTTTGGTAGGTTTCCTAGATGGCCGCCGAGCCCGGGGTCAAAAACTCATGGGACTCCCTTGCAAAACCAGGTTGTTTTGTGATAGGTAATTTTGATGTTGCCTCAAAAGGTTTTGGGCCCTTGCCTGTCGCGGGTACTTGACCCACCCATGCGGGTGAGGTATCATTTTTATCGGGAGACCTCGGGGAACGCTGGGTGGGAGTAAATTTGTGGATCCACGTAGATTCCAGAACTTTCCCACACAGAAATTTGAGAAAAAAAGTGATTTTTTTCAGCTAAATTTGAGGTTTGCATGGGATTGTGGGTAGGAAAACGTTAGGGGACCCACGCAAGTCATACCTCGCTGGACTCCCCCGGGTGTCTAGTTTTCAGAAATGTGTGGGTTTGGTAGGGTTCCCTAGATGGCCGCCGAGCCCGGGGCCAAAAACTCATGGGACCCCCCTTGCAAAACCAGGTTGTTTTGTGATAGGAAATTTTGATGTCGCCTCAATAGGTTTTGGGCCCTTGCCTGTCACGGGTACTTGACCCACCCACGCGAGTGAGGTATCATTTTTATCGGGAGACCTGGGGGAACGCTGGGTGGGAGGAAATTTGTGAATCCATGTAGATTCCAGAACTTTCCCACACAGAAATTTGAGAAAAAGTGATTTTTTCAGCTAAATTTGAGGTTTGCAGGGGATTCTGGGTAGGAAAACGTTAGGGAACCCATGCAAGCCATGCCTCGCTGGACTCCCCCGGGTGTCTAGTTTTCAGAAATGTGTGGGTTTGGTAGGTTTCCCTAGATGGCCGCCGAGCCCGGGGTCAAAAACTCATGGGACCCCCCTTGCAAAACCAGGTTGTTTTGTGATAGGTAATTTGATGTCGCCTCAAAAGGTTTTGGGCCCTTGCCTGTCGCGGGTACTTGACCCACCCACACGGGTGAGGTATCATTTTCATCGGGAGGGGTGGGAGGAAATTTGTGGATCCACGTAGATTCCAGAACTTTCCCACACAGAAATTTGAGAAAAAAAGTGATTTTTTCCAGCTAAATTTGAGGTTTGCAGGGGATTGTGGGTAGGAAACCGTTAGGGGACCCACGCAAGCCATACCTCGCTGGACTCCCCCGGGTGTCTAGTTTTCAGAAATGTATGGTTTTGGTAGGTTTCCCTAGATGGCCGCCGAGCCCGGGGCCAAAAACTCATGGGACCCCCCTTGCAAAACCAGGTTGTTTTGTGATAGGAAATTTTGATGTCGCCTCAATAGGTTTTGGGCCCTTGCCTGTCACGGGTACTTGACCCACCCACGCGAGTGAGGTATCATTTTTATCGGGAGACCTGGGGGAACGCTGGGTGGGAGGAAATTTGTGGATCCATGTAGATTCCAGAACTTTCCCACACAGAAATTTGAGAAAAAAGTGATTTTGTCAGCTAAATTTGAGGTTTGCAGGGGATTCTGGGTAGGAAAACATTAGGGGACCCACGCAAGCCATACCTCGCTGGACTCCTCTGGGTGTCTAGTTTTCAGAAATGTGTGGGTTTGGTAGGTTTCCCTAGATGGCCGCCGAGCCCGGGGCCAAAAACTCATGGGACCCTCCTTGCAAAACCAGGTTGTTTTGTGATAGGTAATTTTGATGTCGCCTCAATAGGTTTTGGGCCCTTGCCTTGGCGGGCACTAGGCCTACCCATGCAAGTGAGGTACCATTTTTCTCGGAAGACTTTGGGGAACGCGGGGTGGGTGGAATTTTGTGGACCCACGCAGGTTCCAGAACTTTCCACCACAGAAATGTGAGGAAAATGTGTTTTTTTGGACAAATTTTTAGGTTTGCAAGGGATTCTGGGTAACAGAACGTTGTGAGAGCCAGTCAAGTCAACCCATCCTGGATTCCCCTGGGTGTCTAGTTTTCAAAAATGTACAGGTTTGCTAGGTTTCCTTACGTGCCAGCTGCGCTAGGGCCCAAAATCGACAGGTAGGCACATTGCTAAAAAAAAAGTCAGAGCCTAGTGGGCTTTCTGCCGCCCTGGGGGGGAATCGGGGGAGGGGGGTTCATCCCGATAAGCCCCCAAGGGGGGCAGAAAGACTGTGGCTATTTTTTGTGGGGGTGGGGGCATTGGTATGACCATTTTGGGCAGCCCCCACGCATAAAAAAAGCCTGCGTAATCGCTGGCGCCTAGTGGGCTTTCTGCAGGGGGAGATCAGGGGCCACTGCCCCCATCTGCCCTCCTGGGGGGGCAGAAAGACTGGAATTTCTCACGGGGTGGAGGTATTGTCATGCACATTTTGGGCAGCCCCTACCCCTACACAAATAAAACAAAAAAATCAGTGGTTTCTAGTGGGCTTTCTGTGCCCCTGGGGGGGCCAGATTGGGGGCTACAGCTCCCATCTGCCTCCCAGGGGGGGCAGAAAGACTGTCATTTTTGTGGGGTGGGGATGGGGGCATTGGCGTGCCCGTTTCGGGCAGCCGGCACCCTGAAAAAAATTGCGCAAAGAAAAATCCCTGGTGTTTAGTGACCTTTCTAGCCTCCGGGGGGCAGATTGGGGGCTACTGCCCGATCTGCCCCCCAGGGGGGGCAGAAAGGCTGTAATGGTGGCGGGGGTGGGGGCATTGGCATGCCTGTTTTGGGCAGCCCCCACCCTAAAACAAATTGTGCAAAATGAAATCCCTGGCATTTAGTGGGTTTTCTGCCCCCCCGGGGGGGCAGATTGGGGGCTACTGCCCCATCTGCCCCCCAGGGGGGGCAGAAAGGCTGTAATGGTGGTGGGGGTGGGGGCATTGGTGTGCCCGTTTCGGGCAGCCCCCACCCTAAATAAAATTGCGCAAAAAAAAATCTCTGGCGTCAAGTGGGCTTTCCGCCCCCCCCGAAGGGGCAGATTAGGGGCCAATGCCCCATCTGCCCCCCAGGGGGGGTCAGAAAGGCTGTAATGGTGGCGGGTGGGTGGGGGCATTGGCGTGCCCGTTTTGGGCAGCCCCCACCCTAAAAACAATGTTCAAAAAACGAATCCCTGGTGTTTAGTGGGCTTTCTGCCCCCCAGGGGGGGCAGAAAGACTGTAATGATTGAGGGGGTGGGGGCATGGACATGCCCATTTTGGCAGCCCCCACCCTTATTTTTATATGCTAAAAAAATCCCTGGTGTCTAGTGGGCTTTTTGCCCCCCCGGGGGGGCAGGTTGGGGGCTACTGCCCCCATATGCTCCCCAGGGGGGGCAAAAAGTCTAAATTTTGCCCAATTGAATTGGGGGGAGCAAAGGCCCTTGCCCAAGGGGCCGCTCCCCTCCCTGGTGTCTAGTTGGTGGATCCCTGCTTGGGGATCGCCTCCTGTGGCGATCCCCAAGCAGGGATCCACTGGGGAGGGTACCATTGGAAAGGGAGATTCTCCCCTTTCCAACGATACCTCTCCTGTCTTTCTACGTGCTCAGGGGGCTGAGATAGCCCCCTCAGCACGTAGAAACTGAAACTGAAATGAGCTTAAAGGCTCATTTCAGTTTCGGTTTCACTGAAATGACGCCAGCGCGACGTGCGCGCCAATCGTCATTTCAGGGGAACATGGGGGGGGGGGGCTCGGGAGCTGTGGAAGCTCTTCCCCAGCTCTCGAGGCTCTTTTGGTGTAAAGGGAATCCCTCTGGTGCCCGCACCAGAGGGATTTCCGGGGCGATGTGGCATGACGGCCTGGAGCCGTCATGAGCACGGAAAGGGTTAACACAATGTTATTATCATTTTATTTATCGCTGTCTGAGGTGGCAATGAGTATGGGGTGTGGCGGGCCGGGCATATCACTTATAAGTGTGCATATCAGTTTGACTGGCCGTCTTGGGCCGGCCAAACAGACATGAGCACTTACGTTTTTCCAACCCAGCTGTGTTGCACAGCCGGTTTGGAGAAAAGCCTCAGGCTTCCAGGCACTGCCTGAGCGGCAAACCAATCCTGGTGCTGCTTTCATGCTAGAGAGCAGCGCCTGGATTGGGTGGGGAGCCTGTCTTCTGCACTGCCAGGCCAAACGAGAGGAGCAACGAGGCGGCCAGCAGCGTCAGCGGTAGCAGAGCAGCAGGTACATTTATTTACTTTTATTTTATTTCACCAACACCACCCCCACCGGCCAACCTACCACTTTAGATAGGCGGACGCCGCCTCTGGCTGCTTTGATGCTATCTCCTTACCTCATGAAGGTCTGTATTCAATGTGTGAGACAGCAAGAGTTTGCCATGATAAACAGGAACAGCAATTGTTAGGCATGGTATTTCCTGCCTACTCTCTTAAAGATAGACACAGCAGTGTACTTGGGGAGGAAAGGCTCGAGGGAGAATGCACAAGATGGGAGCATAAGGGTACTTTTTTAAGGGAAAAGGAAAGTTTGGAAGACGTAATACCACTGGGAACCAGGGAGAAGACTAGGTATTTTATATTATTTGAAATGGGTTCAAAAGAAGGATGGAGAGAAGAAAGCTTTGAGTATGGTGGTTGAGGAACGTGAGACAGAAGATAAAAATATTTTTTGTATGCATAATGCTTAAAGGTAGGTGTAAGGAGTGTGAGGGAAGGTTTTATTTTGTGTGCGTTTCCAATAGCCCCCGCCTCCTTTTACAGCATCTCCATGAAATAAACTTGGGGTGGCTGACCAGGCTGGACTATATAAAATAAAACTGGGAGGATGAAGTGTGCAGAGAACCTGCGAGAGCCACAACCATGCCCTGGAAGGGCCCAGGGTGGTTAGTATTCAGTCGTCCTCAGACAGTGTAAACTCCAAGACGAACCTAGGGATGCAGGCGCATTAAAAGTGTTGATGATCAATGTGTCCTTAAAGGCACATCGAATCTCATAGCTACATATGTTCTTCGATGATGAAAGAGCTGAGTAAATCACTAATAATAGTCACAGGCATTTTTTAGAAGATGCACAAACATGGGTATTCAGTAGAGGCAGGGCAAAGGCAGTGCCATCAGTCCATCTGCTGTGTGGTAAGACATCTAGGCACTCCTTCACGATTTCCCTCCGGAATCAACTTCAGTTCTCAAAAAATACAGACGCTGAGCCCCAGAACCCTCAATAGCCTTTGCAGCATCAGACAGACAGAGGTTCTCACAGTAGTGGAGGTAGGTTGCCCCACTGCTGGCCCACCCATGCTCACAAAGACACTCATCTACCAATCATGCTAATAAGTGGGCATGGCTTGAGGTTGCTATAAGTTGGGCAGGACTGCTAGATTCTTCTAATTTAATTCTAGTCACAAGGGACCAGTCCCCAGGTACCTGGCAACAAGAAAGTACTATCCCACCTGGGCATCAGCAGCCTAGTCAGGTCCTCCAGAGGAAGCCAACCTTATGCACAGCCTTCACAAAAGCAACTCCATATGAGGACTTCTCAGCACAAGGATAGTGCCAATCTGTGCTCCTGTTTTTCTAGCACACAATCAAATTAGGCACCAAATATTACTCAGTCTGCTTTACTTTTAATGACTAGGGGTGAGCGGAATTTGCAGAGTTTGATTCCGTGGGATCATTCGGAGTTATATTAATATTCTGCCAGATTTCATGGAATTCTGCGACAGGGGCACTATTTTCTTATCGCAATATACACCCTCATGTCCAAAAATGGACCATTGCAGAATATGCAAGATAACTGAGTAGTATGCAGTGGTATCTAAACTTTTGAAGCCACTGCATAATTTTTAATTCCACTGGTGGAGTGGCAGAATTTTAATTTATAAGTAATTCTGCGCTATAAGAATATTGCAGAAGTACCAGAATTCCTGCATTTCCGCCTTGCGAACTGAAAATTCCACCCAAGCCTATTAATGACATTTCCACAGGTTCAACTGTAGAAATCCTGTTACAACATTTACATAGTCAGGAATAATCATCTTCACAGCAATCGAACAGGGCTGTTGCAAACCCCAGTGGGCCATATTCAAAGGCCCTAACAAAGCAGCCATCTCTAGTATTAACAGTTAGTGCGAACAGAAGGCAGACACTCAAGGGGCTATTCACAAAGTTAACTTACACTAATACGTAATTTACATGCGTAAGTTTTCTCTTACAGTTTTGAGTAACTTCATTACTTTTGGCTACTCACAAAATCCAAGTGTAAAGTACTCAATGGTGCACACTTACACACCTGCACCCCCTGGAAAAGTGTCTGGAGCCAAATTTACGAGTGTAAGTTACTACTGTCAGAAGGAAACATAGAAAGTATAGCAGTGTTGTACTGAGTTTACTCCATCTCTGAGCTGGAATAATTTGCTACAGTTTGGGCCCCTTCATGCTTGTAGTAACTTTAGAAGTTCAGTTTGTGAATAGCAACGAGCTTACTCTTTTGTTCGTGGGTGCATGTCCCCCCTAAACAACTAATTAATCTTTCCCTAAACTCCTACCATTTGGCAGTAAGTTTGCCCCTTTTTACAGCCACTCTCATGGTCCCTCCCAGCTTTACTGCTATGACGTAAGTTTACATGCATGAGGATCTCCACATGGAAAAGATAGGAGCGTTGGAGAAGTAGATTTACACTCATAGGTTTGTGAATAGTATTTTGTAGTACTTTAGTAGTACAATTTAGTACTAATAAAGTACTACAAAATGCAGTTTGTGAATAGGCTGCTCAGTCATCACAAGATTATGGCCTACACATACCCTGAATTCCTTGTTCACAGGAAATACTTCCAGTCCCCAGCAAGTGTCAGACACGTCAGTGAAGGTACACACACCGTTGATCCTTTCAGTGCAGCGCACCTGCAGCCTCAGATGTATAAGGAAATCACTGACTTGATGTTGCGATCCATTTTGCACGGCTGAACGCCACTTCCTCCTTGAAGACTTTGAACACCCACCACTCACGGGCAAGCTATTAGTTAGCATGTAGAAATCTCGTGTGGTATCAAAATTATCCCGACAAACTACTCCACCAACTAAATACAGCTGTTTTAAAACGTTCAAACTAATTTTGATAATTTTATTCATAATTGTCTATTTACATGCATGAAATCGTTCTTTTACACAAAAGTAATGTTTTCACTTAAGAAAAAGTGTTCAGTTATTCAAATAAGTAAATAATAGGTTAACATATTATAAAGGCATATTAGTTATGTGATGTGGCGCCTGGAAGCGCCTCCCCCAGCCCCTTGTGTTATGATGGATATAGCTGAAATTTTGATTTAGGTAATCTTTCTTCCCTTGCTTTGACTGTTTGTTTTACTTATGAACTTTACAAACAACATGTGTGATTTCTTTATTGCTGAGGCCAGCATGTCACATCACACTTTGTTTCCACACTCCTCTGTTCCTTGTAGACCTGCATGTCACAACACATCCTATTTGGCCTTTAGAAACATTTTCTCTTCACATACCTTATGCTCTTCTTGCAGAGAGAATGACTCTATTTGTACAGTGATATAATTAAAAACATACTGGTTCACAAGTGTGGATATAAAATATTAGTAAATCAACTGAACAATGAGCAACCATATCGAAAACAAATCTAAAAGGCTAGTAAATACTCAAATATCCATGAAAGGGGACATGTATATGTATTGAATAAACAGATAATGATATAGCATGTATCTTTTACGACAACAAGTTGTTTTACATTGATCATAAAATAGAGAAACATGTATTTCCATATTAGAAAATGGTAACATTGTATATAGGCCACAGGAAACAAAATCACAGTATTAGATTGGAAAGCCATCTGTTTTCCCTTGAATGCTTTAGGGCATAATTAAATCTAGGCACAGAGTTGGACAGCTGCACAATCTTTCCATCATGTTGTTATTAAGACATCACTTTCACACTTTACAGTTAAGAACTAAATTTGTTTGTAAATGACTAGCAAATGGCAATCTGGCATTGCACTTCCGGTATGTCACTCCATGTGGTCCCTAGTAGTGGGCAGGGCCGGACTGGGGATCCCAAGGCAGCTCTGACAACAACGCTCAAACCGCCCCCCTGCTTTCTTTTGCGCACAATCTCTCTTTTTCGCTGTATCCTTCCATTTTTTTGCTCCGTCTCCTCCTCGCTCTTCTCCTTTTTCTCCTGTGTTCTCCGTCCCTGTCTCTATCCCTCACTCCACCTCTTTCCCTCTCCCTCACTTCAAGCCCTCTGTGCCTCTGCAATTAATCTGATGAAGCTGTTGAAAGTGACAGTCGCCAAGAGCGGCCCAGGGCTTTCAAAACCGCCCTCAAAGTGCTCCAGCCCACAGAGGAAAGGCCCAGTGGAACAAAAAGCCTGTCCAGTCGTAGTTGTGGGCAAGGCAGTGGTGAGCCAGCCCTGTATCTCACAATCGTTTTCAGTGTTTGCCTGCTTCAGACCTGGGTCAGGAGCCACAAACAGGCAAGGGTCAGCTTGGTAGCTTGTTACAGTCAAAGGATTTACACTTTTTTATGATGAATTCCTGATGATATTGTTTGTGTACTATTATCAAGAGCATCCTAACCTAGCATATGGCAGGCAAGTAAATAAAGACACACAAAGTTACACAGGTACAGCACCGACACCAGTGTGTTGTTTCTGGAACATAAATATGGCAGAGAAAAAAGTCAATGCTACAGTCATTATCTAAGGGACTGCAACAGTCACTGTTGAATGTTTGCTGTAATAATTCTCAAAATGTCCTTGTTTTGTCTGTTGCTGATCTTTTGTGATGTTTTAATGCATTTTAGAAATTTAGGATACATATCACATCCATCGAATTTAAACATTATAGTGATACAAGATAAAAGCACTATCCTGTTGTGCTTAAATTGTAAAACTGATGGCCCCATTACAAAGTAAAAACCAATGGTCATATATGGTTTCTCAGCTGAGTATTCTGCAGTGGTATTTTCAGTGGTAAGTCCTATCAATATATGTGTCACTGGCGGAAATGCATTTGATCCACCAGATTTATTGCCAGCTCAGTAAAAGCAGGTAATATAGCACTTTAATTTCTAGCATTGGCATAAATTCCAGAAGCTATTATAGTGCTGGGGCAAAAAGTACCTTGGGCAGTAGAAAATGCTGCTCCCTCGAAATTCTGCAAACTCCATGCAGAGGGACTCTACGGCATAAACCTCCTCCCATCTTTGATCACCTGATCATTTGGTGACCAACTACTGTGCATGAAACTATATTGTGGATTACATTTCCTCCATTGAAAATTTAAAAAAAAATTGCAAACTCATGAAAGCCTTAAAAACTTGGGGGCTTATTTACAAGCCATTTGCGCCGCCGGTACGTCACTTTTTCCCATTTTAAAAGTGATGCACCGGCAGCGCAAGGGGCTTGTAAATAAGCCCCTTGGCTTTTTGTTCAATCTGTCTTATGGTAGTGGACCTATGCAGAGATTCTCCCTTACAAATTTCTATAGCTACATGAGACCTCGAAAGCAATGATTACAAACTCCCTGTCACATAGATATATAGTGCAAGACTTTAGTTGCTACATTTTGATTTCACTGCTTTTTAAGGCCTACCATGAGCAGATGTTATGTTTGGGCGACATTATTTCTGTTAAAGATAACTGTAAAGTTTGTTTTACTGCTGGATGTTATTTTCCCTCCTGTAAATTTGGAGGATGTGGGTTGGCAACACAGATGATACTTTCCAAATACACTGTGTTTCACCATATTGAGGCCCACTAGAATTTAGGTGACACCGATAGTGACTTTCCAGAAAACCCTTGACCCATGCTCCTGTTAAATTTGATGATGCTTCTAAAAAAAAATTAAATGACCAATGTGGCTTATCACCAGCTTGCACTAACCACCATTCCATTGATTGAAAGATGCTTAAAAATTAGGTGGGACAGATAAACCGAGAATGGAACCAGAGAAGATGAATTACAATACATGTGTTTCATACATTTGGCCCTAAATAGTAACCAAACTGTGAAGTTTGAAATGGAATACAAATTTGCATAGTCCAAGGATACAGAGGTAGGCTGAACTGTACATGTAGGTGTAGCACTGGATAGAAAAAAGTCTAGTCTAAAACTGAGTAGAAAAGACAAAGCAGGTGACCGGATGAGCATAAAACTTCTGAACGAGCATTTATACTTACCACTGGGAGCAGAAGGTAAGGGTTTGTAACACATGCTGATGACATGTTATATGTCATCAGCAGTAAGGCTTGGGTGGGTTGCGTTGCTCAGAGGAGTGCTCTGAAGTGTGAGCCGACACACTGTGGCTGGTTGCATAATGGATAACATCTACTGTCCATGCACTTCTGATTTAAAAAAAAATAAACTCTAGAGAAATAAAATGATTTGCTTAAAAGTCTCAAGTGAGGAACCTAGTATGATGACTAAACTCCGGTCTCTGGTTCTATGTTTTATTTATTAAGTAACGTAACTATTTCAGGATACTGCACTACAAGATAAAATACAACAGCAAGTAGGTTTAAGAGAAAAAGGAACAAGCAATTAATACAACGCAGTTCTTAGGCATGTTTGATTAAACTGTTATGATGCTAATTTGTATATTGAAATGTCTAAAAACATTGGTCATATTAACTACGAGTAGAAATGGGTATAAAATAATTTAAAAAACAGAAAATGCACCACATACAAAAGCAGTAAAAGGGGAAACACGCATCACCTCACATCGTTTTATATTTTTTCCTAACCTTACAACCATCGAAAGAACATTTTTTATTTAAGAAAGTTTAGATACCTTCAAAAGCCAGCCTTCCGCATAGAGGCTTATAGTAGTGTGAGCTCTGAGTGTGGCAGACAGACCGAGGGGCAAATGTACAAGCCCCTATCGCCACCACAACGTCACTTTTACCGACGTTGTGGTGGCGATAGGGGCTGTGCCTTATGTACAAGGCAGCGTTAGCCACTTAACATGGCTTAATGCTGCCTTGTACATACGGCCCCCTTTCACGCGATGGTTAGCTTGAAAGGGGCGTGCAGTGGGTGTTGTGGTGGGCGTTCCACTGCAACACCCATTGTATTTGACTTTGCCCCCTATGTACAAAGGTGCCGTACATAGGAGGCAGCGCCAAAATTAAGACCAGGAAAACCCGGTCTTAAGTTGGCAAAAGAAGAAGAAATGCATTATTTCTCCTTGTTTTTGCTTTTTCCATGTGTGCTGCCTTGTGCAACACACATGGAAAAAGCAAAATGCCATGGTTTGTTTATAAACAAGAAGGTGTCCCTTCCTGTACATAAACAAACCTTTTAAAAAAAATGCCATTTTCTCACTTTCATGTGTGCTGCATGAAGCAGCACACATGAAAGTGACAGAATGGCATTTTAGGATTGTTTATGTGCAGGAAGGGGCACCTTCCTTCACATAAACAATCCTCCCCTGCACGCAGACACCCTTGCACTCTGGTACAAAGGTGCCTGCGTTGGTGCTAAGTTGCTATACTTATTAACATCGCAGGGAGAAACGCAAGGCTGCACCACATTCTTGTAAATATGGTGCAGCCTTGTGTTTCAGAAGTGACGGAGCGTGTCGTTTAGCCAAGAAGGCTAACGACGCGCTCCGCCACTTCCTTGTACATATCCCCCCAAATTTTTGGGCTTTCAGTTGTAAGTCCTATGTCTGGCTCAAATGCGAATCCACCCATCATTGAAAACCAGGTCTGAATATGGAAAGCTCTGCCTCGCTAATATTTATGTCCATATACTCTGTCAGCGTATTATATGATGATACAATCAAATGGCAAGATATACAGTTTAACATCCATCATGTAAAAACCGCAGTTTTCAGAGTAGTGGTGCAACCTTCAATGTTATATCACTGAAGTGATAGGGATTGTGAAAAATCCAAACGTCACACAAGAAACAAGTGGAGCAAATGTGCCCCGCCCTTTCAGCAGGAGAGTGGTATGCGTGTGGTATGTAGCTGTTGGGGAATTTTGGAGCACTGGTTTGGTAGAATAGTGTCATTCACAGACAGCACATTTTCTATCCAAATGGTCATGAAATTTGCATAGACATGCAATTTTACTGGTAAAATTATATAGCCCACAAACAAAATTGTGTGGAAATCCGGTTTCAGTGAATATTTATCATTTACTTATCACCAAGTCAAGTGTCTTGATTTGTTTTAATCCTATTAATATCTTTGTTTCATTCATTCTTCAGATGTCCTGATTACTTACCGGTAATCCTCATTACTTTTAGTCCTACTCGTCCTCGACCCAGTCATTATACATGAGGTAATATTGACTGACAGTAAACAAAACAGGAAACACTTGCTGACTCCACCCACCCTCCTGCCATGGGCTATAATACAATAGCCAGCAAAAAGCAATTCCTGAAATATGAAGCACTACAAAGGCCTGACACAGGGAGGGTGGGTGGGAAAGATGACTGGGTTGAGGACAAGTAGGACTAAGAGTAATGAGGATTACAGGTAAGTAATCAGGACATCACCTCTACGTCCCTGATCCTCGACCCAGTCATTACACATGAGGCATAGTTAAGCAGACCTCCCCAAAGTGAAGGCCTTCTAACACCGGTAGAAAAACAAACCAGACATCAAACAGGAGAATCGCACCACAGTGAACTTTAATGGCATGAAATAACTCAATGAGGAGCATCAGCATCCACAGCACGCAAAACAACACACCCAAAATTCAAACGGGTCACCCAGAGTGCAATTTAACCTGTAGTGCTTAATAAAGGTCCACTCAGAAGCCCAATTCCCAGCACGACAGATTTCATCCAAAGCCAGCCCCTCTAGTGGACTGGGCCTGCACACCGGAAGGACACGGCAAACCATAGCCCTGATAAGCCAAATAAATAGTGGACTTGATCCAATGACCCAGGGTCAGCTGAGAGGCAGCCTTCCCACGACCAACCAGCCCAAAATTCACAAACAGACTGTCAGAAGAGCGAAATGCAGTAGACCAGTCCACATGCATGGACAAAGCACGCTTCACATTTAGAGTGTGCAACAAGTGGTCCTCAGGAGAAGAAGGGGAAGGGCAGAAAGAAGGCAACACCAACCCCTGAGACGTATGAAACTTAGAACAAATCTTAGGAAGAAGACCAGGATCCAAACGTAACACCACAGCATCATCCATAAACCTCAAAAAAGGGAGAGAACAATGCAAAACAGGAAGTTTCCCCAACCTCCCGACCAAAGTGATGGCCACCAGAATAGCCACATTAAAAGAAATGAAATTCACATCCACAGTCAACAAAGGCTCAAAAGGAGAGGACCGAAGAGCACGTAGAACCAGAGAAAGATCCCAGGCATGCACCGGGGACCGGACAGCAGGGGAGGAGAGAGAAAAGCGGCAGAACAGCCAGGACACCAACAGGCCATCTGCAGAGGACAAAGAAGACAGATCCCTGAAAGCCCTGGCAGCCGCCCACTGGGTCTTCCAAGTAGAGAGAGCAAAACCGTTACTGAAGCCATCTAAAAAGAACTGAAGAATGGCAGAGATAGAGCAAGAAGAAGAGGACAGATCATGCAGAGAACACCACCGGTCGAAAGCAGACCAATGCTTAGAATAAGAGGACAAAGTGGACAACCTACGAGGACCCTGGACCACAGAAATAATGTGGTCAGGCAAACCCCGCCCACCTAGCGACTGCCGCCCAACCTTCAGACCGCTAAGGTGAGAGGGACCAGCAGGCGAGGAGTGGAAGACCTCAGAGGAGATGGACACTGCTGCAAGGTCCAAAGAGGACCCACCGCTAGACTCAACAACAACGGGAACCAAGACCCCAGGGGCCACTGAGGCAACACAGCCACCACCTGGGCCCCCACCCTCTGGACTTTCAACAGGAATGCAGGGATGAGAGTAAAGGGAGGGAGGGGAAACAGCAACCAAGGAGGCCATGTGAGGGACAAGGCTTCCACACCCCATGCCCCCCTCTACGGAATCCGGGAACAAAAGAGCGGCAAGAGCATTGGTCCTTGAAGCAAACAAGTCCATCTTGGGAGTCCCGAACCTCAAGCAAACCAAGGGAACACCCTGGGAGACAGATATAATGTCAGAGAGGAAGGAAACCTGCGACTCAGGGCATCCGCCACCACATTGTCCCAGCCCCGAATGTGCTGAGCTGAAATGGCTTGTAGAAGGTCTGTCCAACCCGCTATAGCACAGGCCACATGATTCAAAGACTGAGTGTGAGTACTGCCTTGATGATTCAAGTAAGCCATAGTCACAGTGTTGTCGGACTGCACCAGAACATTATAACCCAACAGATGACCCTGGAAGTACCGAATGCCCCACTCTACAGCTCCTTCCAGTTGCAAGAGTGCCGGATCTCCAACCCCCGCCAATGAGTCTGCACGGTCCACTGACCCAGAATCGCTCCCCAACCCAGCGCACCGGCATCCGTCGTCAGAACCACCGGCATCATGGGATTCAACCACATGCCCTTGGAGAGATTGGAAGCATCTATCCATCATTCCAGGCTGTGCACCACATCCAGAGACACTGGAATCTCCAAGGACAAATCCTGAACAGGGAATCAAACAAAGCAGTGAAGATGCCAAAGCAAGGGACGAATATGCAACCTGGCCCACTGAACAGTGAACACTGAGGCCACGATGTACCCCTGCACCTCCATCCAATGACTCAGAGGAGCCGCGGTCCGAGACAAAGAGCCCTAAACAAAGACTGCACATGCAGGATCAGGGAGAGAGGCAGGAACAACTTGCCCAGAACAGAGTCGAAGCCCGCCCCTATAAAATGCTGCCTGGTCCCAGACAGAAGATGACATTTTTGGGAAAATTCAGGAGAAAGCCGTGGCTGTCTAGCGTACAAATGGTCAAAGCCAGATGTTGAGACAACACCAGGGCAGAGGGGGCCTGCAGAAGCCAGTCGTCCAGGTAGGGAAACACAGAGATCCCTTGAAGGTGAAGGTGAGTCACCAGGTGAACCACCACCTTGGTAAAGACCCTGGGCGAGGAACACAGGCTGAAATGGAGGACACAAAACTGCCAATGACGACCCTGCAGGCAGAACCTCGGAAACCTCTGGAACCCTAACACCACAGGCGCATGCAGATATGCATCCTGAAGATCCAAGGTAGACATCACCCAGCTGGCCTGAATCAATGGGATCACACGCTGCAGGGTCTCCATCCTGAAGAGGATCTTCTGGACAAACTTGTTCCGGGGCCGGAGGTTTGTCACAATACGGAAGCCTCCCGTGACCTTCGGGACCAGAAAGATGACCGAATAATTGCACTGACCCCATTCCGACCATGGAACAAAGACAATCGCCTTCTTCAGGAACAACAGCTGAACCCCGTCCAACAGGGCCCTCCAGGGAACATCCTTCGGAATCGAAGTCCGCACTGTGCGAGACGCAGGGGGGGGAGACTGGAACGCGATCTGGTAACCCCGGTCCAGGACACCCAGCACCCACTGGTCCATTGACGTGAGTCACCATGCTGCCGGGAAACAGTGCAGTCTCCCACCACCCTCTGGCAGAATGCCTTGGACCTTGGAAGGCAGCATAGTCAGGAATGCTGACTCCCAGGCCTGGCATCAGGATTAGGTTTCTTCTGAAACTTCCCCTGGAACCCCTCCCCCAGGGCCTTCTGGTTCCTAAAGGAATTCCTCTGCTGGCGAGAAGGTTGACGAAAGGACTTCGTAGTGGAAAAGAAAGCCTCCTTATGCTGCTAATGTCACCAAAAAGAAAAGGAATGCTTCCGCTCCTTGAAAACCCGGTGCAACTTTTCCTCAATGTCCTTACCAAAAAGACGAGGACCAGCAAATGGGAATCTCAAAGCCATGGAACATTGAGCAGCATCCGTGTTCCATTCTCTCAGCAGCAAATTATGTCTAGCAGCACTGGAAGCACCACAGGATAAAGCAGAAGCATGAACAGAGTCAAACGCAATGTCAGAGAGAAGCTCAGCCTGACTGTCCATGGACTCCAACAACTCAGGACACTGCCCACCATCCTGCATTGTAGAGAACAAAGATTAGAAGTAGGACAATAAAGACTGCACCACATACACTCCATACACCCCTGAACGTATGGCAAGATGGGACCCAGCATAAGCCTTCTTCAAAGAGGAATCCATTTTTTTATCAGCACCATCCTTCAGGACATTATCCTCAGCCATGGATGGACACCCCATCAGAATGAACACAATAGAGTCAACATGAACCGACTCCGGAATAGTATCCTCCACGTCCCTCAAGGGGTACAGCTTAGACATGAAGCGAGGCATCATGATGCGGTCAGCATTCTTCCACTCCTTCAAAAGAACGTCCATTACGACAGGATGAATGGGCAAAGTCTTGGTAGGCCGCTCCCAAAACTGGGACAAAACCATGTTCCTGGACCTGCTGGCAACCTCCTCATCAGGGAAACCCATATTGTCACTCACATGGGAAAGATTGTCCGGCAACATATCCTTAGAGATATATTTCCCCTTAAGGTCCACGGAACCCAAGGAGGACTCATGAGAAGTATCGGAACTGGAAATGTCCGAGGAGAGGTCATGCCCCCCCTCCAGAGCGAACACCAGCCACCTTCTTAGTGGGCATCATAGCAGATAATGTCTCCAAAATCAACTTCTTCAGCCGGTTTTCATCACTCCCCTTACTTTTTTTCAAGGGATGGGCTGAATCCCTACTGTCCCCAGAGGAGGAGGGTGAAGACAGAGGAGAGCAATGCCTGCGCTTATGGCTATGCTTTCTTATACTGACCCACAGTCAAAATGACAGAACAGTAACAACGGAATGTACTCCTAAATACAGCACACCAGAAGGCAGAAAACACAGCTTCCAACCAGCTCCAGTGTGTGTTCTGACAGGGAAGACACAAAACCCGTTGTCAAATGCCGAGCGGCATGGAAAGAATACAGGGGTGGAGAAACACACGTCATGCTCCAGCCCAAGGGAGCCCGCCGGCACGGAAGTGCCGACACAGCAGGCTGCCGTAGGCCACACAAGAAGGCTAATATCACGGGGAGGGCCTCCAGCCACTCCGACACCGTGGCGGGCCAAGCCTGCATCGCCGACCAGCAACGCAGCCCCCTCACCCACCGCAAGGCCACGATGCAAACCAAGTCTCCTGGGAAGCGGCTGCAGTGGGAAGAGCACAGCCTAATCGCACAAACGGTAAGACAATAAAGAAAGGCGATCTGGGGCCCAACCAAGCCCAGCAAGCCAGGCACCCAGCAGCACCTCATACTCACGGAGTCCAAGAGGCCACAGAACGTGTCCCGACTCCAGCCGTTCCCACAAGGGTCCACAGGTACTCGCAGAGTCTAGCAGAAGGAGAAGCCAGGAGACAACATGGTGGAGGTAAAAGCCCAGCAGTTACCTCAGCGTCCTCCGTCATGTTCACTGACAGGAAACAAAACAGGAAGTGCTTTGTGCTGGCTATTGTATTATAGCCCCTGGCAGGAGGGTGGGTGGAGTCAGCAAATGTTTCCTGTTTTGTTTCCTGTTAGTGAATATAACCTCATGTGCAATGACTGGGTCGAGAACGAGGGAATTAGAGGTACTTCATTTGTTCTTTCCTAATTGTGAATATATTTTGAAATATGTGTCTAGTCCATTTACAGGTATTTATTTTGGTTGTGTGTTACAAAAAAGCAGTCTTCAGTGTTTCCTTTCACTTCCTGTCATCCAGATCACTGTAACAAAATCCTTTCACTTTGCAGTCACATAAATAAAAGTACATACGAGTTTCCCAATAAGCAGCAAAGACATTGACTGACATTTGGCATCTGTCTTTGAATTCACAGAAAATGTGATAGGATAAACACAAAATTTAAAGGCATCTTCATTGCTCATTCACCTTCTGAACTCCAGCATTGTTATTTTCGGAACCCCTACTTCAAGCGCCTATGTAAGGATATGCTAACAAGTCATTTCTAATTTTCCAGCTGTCGTGTAAACATAGCTTAGTTATTTATTGAATATGAAAAAACAAATCTAACAGACACACCAGTCACAGGTTTCATCTTATCAAATTTGGCACAACCCCATGAGACACAAATGATTGTGATACGCCCTATTTAAGATCTAACAAGTACATTTGATACAGAAGATAACATTTAATTTCAAATTATTAATACTGCAAATTATCAAGCCTAACTGAAATGGTGATTCTTCTAATATACAGATTAAACTGTATTTGAGCATTCTGAGCATTCCGATGAAGTATAGAGGGTGTGTAAAGATTGGGGCAAGCAGAAACCTAATATATGCAAACAACAAAATAATTCTACACTTCAGATGACTGGAAGGGTTGAGTGCCTACCTTAAGAGCATGAGTACATATATTAAAATCCTGTCAGAATCCACTGATACGTTTATCCTTCCAATGTAAATAAAATGGGTACTTTTGGGTAATGATAAATGCTATTGTGCAAGCACCTCACTTAGTGATGTGGACTATAAGTTATTATTATTATTACTTATTATTGTATTAACTTAAATCAGAACTGAACGGATAGAGCACAGCCATAATAAAACAGCCTCTATGTAAATAAGGGGCACTCTAGGGGGGATATTCTCAAGAATGTGCGATAATCTTCGCCAAAATATGTCAACGCAATTTTTCACATCGCCGTCTATCGCGGGAAAATAACTCTGTGTTAACGTCGTATTCCCAACATGGCGGTAACATGCGATAGTCTCCCGACAACGCGCCAAATGTCCGCAATAAAATTACCTGGACGGCGATAAAAATCTAAACCCGAACGTGAAAAAAGTTGCAATGTGCCCAACTGCGATAAAAAATTCCGTGATAAGCAGCGCCAGGCCTGCAAGTCACACAAGTCAGGTGGGAAAAACCACTATAAAAGCGGCAAACAAAAACACAACCAAGACACAAACAACCGTGAAGCACCATGGAGGTAGCCGGAGCAAGTACAGAGGACAACCAGAACCCCACAAGCCCCACGGAGGACCAGCCTGGGACCATCATTGGGGAGACGGTGGCAGGATTTGGGGGACCGGACACTGCACAACATGACCTGACCCAACAGCAACAGGGTGAGTAACGACCAGGGACTGGGGGGACGGGGGGAGATGGGCACAGTGGCACACATGCACAATTAAGTATGGCACATCTGCGGACAAACCATGCCCAAGAGTCACAACTCCGAACAAGAGACCAATTTACCCAAGTCCGCAACATCTCAGCACTGTATAAGCACAGAAGTGAAAGGCACACCGCCTGAAAGGGATAAGGGCCAGCCAAATCAGAGCTGAAGGGGCAACTCACCCACAATGCAGCACACACACATAAGAATCAGAGCACCTCAACATTGACAGCAATGTGGTACAAACTGCAACATTCACACAACAGACCAGAGGACACAACTGCTGCCGCTTGTATGTAGAAAATGGCCATTCGCATGTGGCATAGCAAGAAACTGTGAGATGATAATGTACAAGTACACCCTCACATCCCTGATGGTGCAGAAATGTCAACTGTCCCGCATCAAATTGGCATCTCCTCACAAACAGTCACAATGTACATTGTCATGCAGTCTGTATGTAAACTTGTACAATGCGTGAACATACATGTGAACACAATGTCAATCTGCATCTCCACTTCACATTGCAGAGGGAGAATCAACACCTCCTGCAGAGCAGACCCAACAACACAGCACTGATGATGAAGAGGACCACACCAACATCTACACCGACACCCTCCAACAGCTCATGGACAGCTCCTGCACCCCACCTCCAGCAGCAGGGCAGCCCAGCTGCATCAAAGAGACCCCATCTGCTGCACAGACCACACAGCAGGAAGCACCCACCACCACGGCTGTCTCCCAGGACCCCCACGACCAACACATGGCATTCCAACGCCATGTGTATGGGTGCCAGGAGAAGATGGCTGACCAGCTGCGGGTGGGGTCCGAACTCATGTCAGCCAAACTAGATGCCATACGTGGGTGTCTAAGTCCCATCAGGGGCAACTTACAGTCCCTAACGGACACCCACTGTCCGCTCCATGCTCTCCAACAATCTATGGCTGACATCGCTGGAGTCATGACTTTGAGCCAAGAACAACTGTCTAGTCAGAGTGGCTCCAGCGATGTCAGCCGGGAGTTGGGACACATAAGGAGAATGATGGAGAGCTCGGAGCTGATGCAGGCGGAAAGAATGTTTGCCAAGGCTGCACACCAGTCAGATGTAGCTGTGATCCTCCATGCCCTGCAGATCCTCAACATGACATTGCCACCACAAGGCCTGGCGCGGATGAATGCTGCTGCTACTACTCCATCCACATCTCCGCCCCCTGAAGTGTCAGTGCCACACACTGCGGCAGACATTCCACCTCCGGCCCCTGATGTGTCACTACCACACAGTGATGCAGACAAAACACCACCACCCGCATGTGAGGCACCGGACACATCAGAGGACGGAGATGATGATGAATCGGGCTTTGTGGTAAGAATGAAGTGGTAGCATTCATCACCGCCATATGGCCTGTTTCAGCTTGGTTCTGCCCTCTGCATCATGCCCTGGAATAACACCTTCCACTGTCCCCCGATACACTCAGCGACACTCACCTTGGACCTCGACATGGACTGCCATATTTGGTTTGGTTACCAATGACACAGCAAGCACACTGCGGATTGAAGTCTTCCACTCCCGATGAACTTGTCAATCCCTAAAGGACTCTGGCTGGCCCTCCACGGGGCAACATTGCAAAGTGGGGTTTGCATGGCCCTGTACTGGGCCAGCTTCAACACTCCACTGAATGTGAATAAAACATTCTAATTCACACAGATGTGTCATGGCTATGCTCAATCAAGTATGAAAGTATGGATGAATGTAGGGACAGTGATTCCACAAAAAGGTACTCCCTGGGTAATGCTATCAGTGCGCATGTATGGCCGTGACCCAGATAGGCAGTGAGACACACATTGTCATTCAAACCAACACTCATCACAGTTGAATACAAGTGAAGGTGCGTAGACTTTACTAGCATATGCGTGTCAGTACGGTCAAGATTAGTGCCACAACATGCAGACCAATGCAGCAGTATGTCAGAATGAGGAACGTTGCCAAGCGCCGCTGACCACTCCGGGGGAGTGCTTCACCTTTCACAGGTGTGTGTTGTTCGGCATTGTTGTCCGCTCATGTATTCAGAGTCCAGGCGATTGCAGCCATGTCCACTGTTGTCGTGGGATATGTGACCAGATCTCCAAGATGCAACAAGGTGTTGGGACATGTGCAATGGGTTCCAATCTGTTGTGGCTGCAGGTACGTAGTTACTCGTCCATAAAAGCGATTTCAGCTTAGTGGGCTATCATTTCCAACATGAGCTCGTTGTCGACTTCATCAAACAGGACGGCAAGGCCATCCATTAGCAGGTCCAGACAGATGTGCTGCGTCCACCCCCTTTCACCAATTAGCACTACAGCCCAATAGGGGAGCGGTTCAATGTGGTCACTGCACACTAGGAGTTGTGCAATCGCCCAGGTCCAGCTACCAGCATGTATGCCAAGTATCAAGGCATCCCATAAACGTGTATCACGGTGACACTCCTGGTCGTGGGCCAAAAGGGGGCGCACACACATGTCAAAATCCAGTTAAGCTACCGTCCTGTTGGATAGGCAGACATCCATGGACCTCTCGAATATGCACGATCGACAATGCAACACAGGCTGAACGCAGGTGACGTTGGCAAGGCGGAAGCTTAGCCGGTAACTGATCCGCAGCACTGCCAATGGCAGTACCCCCAGTAAATGCAGCATACATGCACGGTACCGTTCCACGTGACAGGGGTTGTGCATGTGTCTGGGATGTTCTGCCATTGCATTAGTGGCTCTGGTTGAAGCGGCACTGTTCTGACCTGCGCCAGTTCTGTGGATGAAATGCCACAGCTCGGATCAATGAGTTGTTTTAGTGTGCAACGGTTGTACGCCTGGGATGGTGGGGGAGTAAGTGTGAAGGCTATTCCATGCAAGATAACTTTGAGCAAGGACTTCTGTGTGTGGGGTGTGTATACGTTGGTCTTTCGTCGGGCTGTGCATAGTGTGGGAGTCAACATCAGCTGCTATAGCATCTGTCAGGGGGTGCCGGGCACATGCAATTCCGAGGTCGGAGGTGCAGATGTGCTTCCGCCTGATAGTTCAGACAAAGGAGCTTTCATCCCTTATGTTAGTCTCTCATCTGCTTGCATTCAGGAAATGTGAAGTGGCTTGTTGGGGGTGGGGTGGGATGTGTGCGACTTTGGGATTCATGTTTGACATGTCTTACATGTGGCAAATGTGTGGCATCACTGTGTGTTACATTGCCTCACAGCTGCTCCTCCCTCCCCCGAGCCTATGTACTTGTGCGCGCAGCGCGGTTGCATCACTAGCACTCCTACGGCACACCATTGTCATGCTTGTCTGCGCATGTCCACAAGCCTGACAACCACACTGTGATGTTGTCCGTTGAAGGTGGGCGGCCACGTGAGTGTAGGCCTATGGTAAGGATAGGGCGGACACAAATGTAGAGTCCATGCGTGGCTGAACTCGCGCTGCGAGTAGGTCTAGGCATTTGGCTCTTGCTGCGGCATTACAGATACACACAACACTTGGCATGTATGAGCCAAGACCCCGAGCGGTCTTGAGCTCCTTCATTACTCAGTTTGTGCGAGCCCGCCCTCAGGGTGCACGCTACATTGCAACATTGTCGATTGCGGGCAGGGTGGCGCCGACACTACAACAGAGACACACGCATTAGTTACTTCCTTGTCCAGGCCAGAACCGAACCACGCCCAGAGCCCCTGGCAAATCCTTCACACCCCTACGCTGGCCTGGCTTACGCTTACAGGGGGGGAACAGAGCTACGTGTCCAAGGTCTTAGACACTGCCTGAGGTGACATGGTTGTGTCCGCAGTCCACAGCACAAGGTAAGGTGGTAGGGCCCTGGCCCATCATGCATACATAATGACCACAAGGACACACTTAGATAGATAGTGGAGCTGGCTACGGGCACGTGCGCCCGGCCACTTTTTATTGCCAGGGTCACATGTCCAGTGACGCCTGTGCTGGATGGGTGTGGGGTGAGTGTAAGCCAGCACTCAGGGAGTGGTTGGTGCTGGCAACAACTAGAACAGTGATCTTCGTATTACACACACAGATTCAACCATAAAGGTAGGGGCACCAGATCTGGAATCACACACAAAAGATTCAAACATAAAGGGTCCATGACTTGTGGTGCACTGAGGTAGGGGCACCAGAGATGAGCGTGCTCATGTGAAGTGATTGTTAATCATTGTGTCCCTTCGGGATATTCCCGCTGCAGCTGCAGTGGGGTGTGGTACACCTGCCTCATCTTCATCATCATCGACCCAGGTCTTCCCCACTGCCTGAGGCGACATTGTCGCGTCAGCTGTCCACAGCACAAAACTCAATCATAAAGGGTACATGTGTTGTGGTGCACTGAGTTTGTGGCACCTGAAGCGCTCAGCGGGTGCGCAGCCTGCGATGATGCATCGTCCGGGCGGGCCGCATTGATAGCAATGTCTGTTGCCTACTGGACTGCGGCATTAATAAATCAAGACTCACTTTGAATTGTGAGTCCTGCTGACTGCAGTGTAGGCCAGAGGCAGCGGTCAGAAAGGGCCCACAGCCACGTGGCGATGACTTGTGGTGCACTGAGTTGGTAGCACCTGAAGCGCTCAGTGGGTGTGCAGCCAGAGATGATGGCGTGTCCTCGCAGGTCAGGATTGGATTTGATTTGAGAGCCCTGATGACCGCAGTGTAGGCCGGAGGCAGTGGTCAGAAAGGGCCCACAGCCACGTGGCGATGACTTGTGGTGCACTGAGTTGGTGGAACCTGAAGCGCTCAGCAGGTGTGCAGCCAGAGATGATGGCGTGTCCTCGCAGGTCAGGATTGGATTTGATTTGAGCGCCCTACTGACCGCAGTGTAGGCCGGAGGCAGCGATCAGAAAGGGCCCACAGCCACGTAGCGATGACTTGTGGTGCACTGAGTTGGTGGCACCTGAAGCGCTCAGCGGGTGTGCAGCCAGAGATGATGGCATCCTCGCAGGTCAGGATTGGATTTGATTTGAGCGCCCTGCTGACCGCAGACAGTAGTCAGCACACACATAACTCTGCGGTGCTGTGCCGCTGGGTGCGCTGGGGGCCTGTGTCGTGGACGCCAGCGATCGGCTGAGGAGGCTGGAGGTAATGGCGGCGGACTCGTGGCAGGGTGAGGGGCGCCTCCCTGGCAGACGCGTTGGCCATCCGGGAAGTGAACCACGCCCAGATCCCCGGCCTATTTATTTGCACTCCTACGCTGGCCTGGCGTACGCTGGCCCAGCCCACTCCGCTTACGCTTACAGGGGGGGGAACACGGATACATGACCGGGGTCTTCCCCACTGCCTGAGGTAACATGGTTGCGTCCACTGTCCACAACACTACAAACACCAGCAGTATGTGTCCACAGGGACATGTCTATGCTCTGCATACTGTAGCCTGTCCAGCACATCACTGCCACACTTGGCATTGTGTACATTCTTATTCATGGGTGACTTGCCTCCTTCACACATACTTGGTTCCCACCTCTCCCCACATTCTGCAATTGTGTGGCTAAGGGGCCATGCCGTTTTGGGAAGGTCAGCTGTCTTGTTCTGCGCTGCCTTGGTGGTAGTCCGGGGGGGGGTCCTGGGGGTGGTGGCAGTGGCTGTTGTGGCCCTCTTGGGTCTCCGAGCTGCATGGTCAGTAGCTCCATGACATGTGTTGGTCTTCAGATGTGGCTCTGGGCTGGGCTCCCTTTCATGCTGCAGGTTGTCGTCCTGCTTTACACCAGTAAAAGGCACGTGTTAAATCCCTGCTGCTAACGCGCCTTATCGCCTGTTTTTGGGTCGCATCGCGGATCTGGCTGGTCGTTGAGAATATCGCGAAGTGGTGTTTTCGTGTGTTTTTGCACGGGAACGCCTACTCTGCATATCATTAGTGTTAGTTGTCGCTCTCATCCGTGGCGATGTTTTTTGCGGAGGATATCGCTGGGAAACTGGCGATATCGGCAGTTTGCACCAGCTTGAGAATAGGGCGATAAGTCTATCGCCACTTTTGCGGCGCTAAAGTGCCGATAAATCGGCGATGACTCCTTGAGAATATGCCCCCAGGTTGCTTAGTTTCTGTCTATTCGAGAGTATGAGAAGATATAGGTCCTTATTTAGAGTTTGGTGGATGGGATACTCTGTAACAAATATGGCGGATGTCCCATCTGCCATACTACAGGGACATTATTGCCTATGGCATGTGTAATATGGCAGACCTGATATCTGCAACGTTTTAGTTGAGTATCCATCCACCTCACTCAAGATAAGGCCCCTACTCTATTGACTAGTTTGCTATATGTGTTACTTAGAAAACAGAGTTCTAGTAATTCAAATTATTCTCCTGCACCTCAATGATATGTGTCATGTAAAAGCCGACTGTAGAGTTAGTGTCTGCTAATGTCTCAGTTGTATACCTCCATCCATCCTGGTTTCGGTTTCCTTTCCTTTCGCAACCAGACTCCATGCCCTATCGGTTTATGTATAGTTGACATTAACCCCTTGAGCGCGGTGTTAATTCTCCCGCTGTGCGGGAGAATTAACGAGTGGGCGGGATTTGGACGGCCCCCGGCCGTCGTTAGCACACGCCCACTGTGACGCGTGACGGCCGGGGGCCGTCGTGAGCACCGAAGGGGTTAACAGCCATTAGCATGAATATTTTCTTGTAATCCCATTTTTTCATTGTTGTGACATGATAGCACCTGAAAATATTCACTTCCTCTGCCTTCCCCTACCTCTCCTTCATCCCCCCGGATATCCAGAGACACAAAGGAACTGGTGAAAGGGTGTACGATGATGCTCTACTTCCTGCGGGTCACCAGGGATCCTAGAGAAGCAATGGAAATGCTGATGGTAATACTCATGCTCCTCCATTTGCCTTCTCTCTGTTTCATGAAAGTATGCAATACTTTGAAGCCATCCGTTCCTTTCCCAGGTATATATAGACCTGTCGGAGACAGCAAATGTTTGCCATGTCATAATGTGGCTCACTGCAGCATGAGCTGTCAAATTTGATGGTTGTAGCCCACTCTTTTTCAAGAAAACGGGAGCATGGCACTTGTGGAGGGAATACTGGTCGGAGATGTGGAAGGTGGGAGGACACTAGGGCCCCTATTGCAGAACTGACACACTTACCCGATCTGCACCTGGCGCAACTTTCAAGATGCGTACCTGGCACAGACCAAGTCAGTGCATCCTATTTTCATGAATGTGCATATGCATAATACAGCCCAAGTTTTTTTGTAATTAGAGGAAGTATAGAATGAGGGAATATCCAGTTGTTTCATAGAGTAGAAAGACACATTCTGTTTTATTCAAACTTTTAAGGCAGGGATGGAGGGAGGGAACCCTGAGCATGATGGAGAGGGTGCCAAGAAACCAGTTAAACATATTTTGCATAGCTAATTTGTGAAATGTGTGGGTCAAGGGATGAACTCTTCAGTGAGCATCCTCACTGACAGCCCAACATATACAATTGATACAATCAAGAAAATGTTTTATTCTAAGATTTTGTTTTTGGTTTATTTACTTCTCTTCAAGTTGCCTAAATAAGTAGCCATAATAAAGATACCATACGTTCAAAGTTCCTATAAAATAATGAATTTCCTAGAATGTGGTATTAAAATTACAATGTCCCAAGAAAGGATGTGTCCGACTGCATAATTTTCAACTATATCATGCATCCTGTGTTAGACATGCATGTTGCTTACTTCACCATTATGAGTCCACTGATCGAGCAAGAAGGACTGATGAAGAAAGATGCTTTCCTGATTTTTCTATTAAAGGATATGTCCACATGTTCAATTTTGAAAATAATCTTATTTTCGAAATACACTGCATTGAATTATTTTTCTTCTCCTTTAATTTGGTATAGTAAGTATTTGGAGATGAATAAAATATAATTATTATTTTCAGAGGAACTTGAGTCTTAAGGGAGCTTTCCTAATATCCCAACAACTTACTGTAAATTCTGTTATATCCTTTCTGGAATAAACGAAACGTTTCAATCTACCAAATGAATTTTGTCTTAGTTATTTAGATAACAAGAGTTCTTTAGTAAAATGTATGTTTTCTTGTTTAAGGTGATTCTGATGTCAGCTCCTCTCAGAACATTCATAATCACATTTGGAGTGCATAATTACCAAATGTATCCTTGTTATTACAAGAGAGCCAAAGATCTAAAGATAGAAATCACAAGATTGAAGGCTTCATTAGAGTTCCGCAGAGGATGATCCTGTCGTGGATTTGTGGGGCTACCACCCAACTAAATTCACAGTTTGTGTACCTCACGTAGACAAATACTTTACTTTCCAGATAAATGAAATACCTTTTTCAGCTATCATGAATCAACATGTTTGTCATGTAATCACGAAAAAGATAATCCCTCACATTTATTATTCAGCAGTAAATATCGATTTATATTTTGGAAATCTGTTTGGTTTAAAACGAACATAATTCTTGATTTATATTTGCCTCTTATCTTCACTAATATTTCCTTCTGATCATTCTCTATACCTTATTCAATATATTTGTTAACTTGAAATGAATAGATTCTGAAGCATTTAAACTAATAGCTACTGTGAGGATTGTTGTGTATTATACGGTATGGCTGTGCCACCTTACCTCGTAATGCTCCCACTGGTTTACTAAAGGAGGTACTGTGTTTTTTACTCAGAGTCCATACTATTTGCCTGTGCTTAAGGGTCGACTTGGTCACATGAGGCTTCGAAGTCATGTCTTCTGACAGCGTGATGCCCAGGTAGTCAAAGGTGCTGACCCTTTCTAGTAGGATGCCTCCCAAGGATGGTCTTTCTCTATCAGATTTGTGGGGGTTGATCATTAGAAATTTCGCCTTTGATGTATTGCCCTCTAATCCTCGCATGTCACAGAAGTCCTTAAAGCGATTTAGGAACGACTGGAGCCCTCCTGGTGTTTTTGACACTAACAAGGTATTGTCGGCAAACAAAAGCGTCAAAATTCCCCTCCACCCCTGCGTCGGAGCATCCACGGGGTCTGTGATAGAAACTGAACTAAATTGTTCATGAAGAGGGAAAAAAGTGTGGGTGCCAGTACGCCACACTGGCATACACCCCTACTGACATTGATTCAGTCGGTGAGCTGACCTTGCCCACCCCAGCGCACTTTGGCAAAGTTTGCTTTGTGAAGACGCATAACAAGAGATAAGATCTTCAGGGGCAGCCCCATATCTTTTAGAACCTCAGACAACTTATTCCTTGGGACGAGATCGAAGGCAGTCTTTAGATCGATAAATGCTACAGACAGGCTCCCTTGGCTGATAAGCACATTCTTCCAAGACAAAAGAAGAAAATGAAACTCCTGGACAATAGTTCCCGTCTTTTGTCTGAAGCTGGCTTGAAAGGGGGTTAAGATGTTATTTTCCCTATTCCAGTCCTGATTCTTAACTAAAAGTGCTCGACAGAACACATTTTGGATGGAATCGATAAGACTAATAGGTCTATAGTTGCAGGGCAAGGATCTATCACCTTTCTTAAATATAGGAATCACCTCTGCTCCCTTCCATGAGTTTGGAATACAGGCACCCTCTGCTATCACATTGGAGAGTGTCAAGATATAGGTTGACCAATTTTCGCAGTCATGTAGGAACAAGTCGCTGGGGATGCCATCAGGGCCTAGGGCCTTTGCTTGGACAGTTGTGTCAATACTGGTCTTGATTTCGCTTTTGGAAAAGAAGTCCTCAGAAGTGGCATGGAAAAAGTCTGGGGGGGCTGCTAGTGTGCCAGACATGTGTGACCCTGAATATAGGAGGTTAAAGTGATCATACCATGCAGAAATAGGGATGTTGTTGACTGGTGGTAAAGGCCTTGTTGAATCCCCCATGGTAACTAAGAGCCAAAAATATTTCATGTCTTTACGAGCACATGCCTCCCCAATAAGACTCCATCCATTATCATGCCACTCCCTTTTAGCTCTGGCTTTGGCTGACATATGACTTTCGCAGACCTCTCACTCAGGCAGTAATCTTAGTCCTAAGTGCCTTGGAAAGTTGTAGTTTTAAGCATCTGCACTCTTTGTTAAACCATGCATACTGGGATATTACAGTTGTACGGGATTTTGAGGGAGACGAGGGGTCAGTAAAATGTACAGCCAGCTGCTCAAAGAGGCAGGTGTGGCTATCCAAAATCTCATCCAGTCCTCCTGGTTGCTTAATTAAGGCTGAGATTTCTGATGGCACCAAGATGAGCAAAATACACCAGAGGGTTCCAGAGATATAGATTTTTAAAGAAAGCGTAAATCTCTGTTTTTAGTCCAAAGCATAAAGAAGCATTGGTAACTGTAAAGTTTGTGAACTTTTGAAAAGTTTAAAAGAATTGTGTTCGGACACTCCGCCCCAGACTCGCCAACCAATTCCAACAGGAAGAAGGCCACAGGGACCAATAAGAAGTATTTGGATATGTACCGGGTCACCAGAGCAGTCTCAAGTCCAGTTCCACACTTTGCATCAAGACCGCCATAGACTTCAATAGAGTGGTCCTGATGCTAGGGATGCACGATGCTGAGGATGCTGAAGGATGCTCTGGGTGCTGTGCAGTAAATATGGACCTTCCTGGGGTTATTCCTTCGTCCAACTCTACGGTTAGGGGACTGGCCACAAGGGTCGGAGTACCTCGAAGTCCTCTTTTGTCCGGTAGAAGTCCAACTGTGGGTGGGCTACCGGACTACAGACACAGCAAAAGACACAAAACGCGGAATGCAGAACAAATCAAAACATTCACCCCCAGTCAAAAGATCTGGGTTAAATCCATCATTCTTTTGCTCACCATGCCACCCCAGTTTAGACCTGGCCATATGCAAATCAGTCTTGACCCTGTGCCTCATGGGAACAGTCCAGCCCGAACTGCCAAGCCAGGTCCTCCCTGGACCGGAAACAAGTATCCTAGGACCGGTTTCGGGGTTTCACCCTCTTCAGCCAGGATAGCTTGATTCCAGTGGCACAGTGAGCCCAGGACCCACGTCTGGGCATACCTGGCGCACTTAGGGCGAGAAAGCAAAAGACACAGCAGATCCTGAGATATCATTTGGTAAGGGTTAGTGCCTGTCTTTGGCAACCAATTCACATTGTGATGACTCTCCCGATTCCGGCAAACATGGGTGCAACAGTTTTATGCCCAGAAAGTGCCCTGAGGGGATGATGTGGTCACTAGCCAATCGACTACCATGATCCCTCCCATCCTATTATGACTTCCGGGTATGTGTGGCATCTTGTAATCCTAGAGTGCACTATTCAGCTGACCTTTAAAATGTTTGAACCCTTCCTTGGATTTTAGGAACTTGGTAGCATACCCAAGAGGTGTGCTACCTGCCGAGTGCTATACAATTTGGCAACTGGTTTCCCCTCTCTTTACCCACCACCAGCCCATCTACCTGAACAAAGGGGCAGTGTTATTGCCATTTGCCAACCAAAGGTGACTTCCCCCTTTGAAGCTCGCCTTTTGGGCCAACACCCTGTTTGCCTTCCTGCAAGGGGGAAGGTAACACCTCCATCTGTGGCAGTCCTCTGTTGTTCCTGAGCCTGGGAGTTCACACAACTCCCCAGGAGGGCAGAAGTCTGTCTTGTGCCTGGCAGCTGCAAAAGGGCCACTAGATAAACTGGACAACTGAGTGGCAACTTTCTAAATGTTCCCTATCCTTGAAAGTGACATTAAAGTCGACTGGGGCACAAAGTCGGGTTTAATGCCACAATTGATTTGATACCTTGAAGTACCCATTTTAGTAGTCCTATTGAGAAGTTAGCAGGACTGAGATGTCTGCCTTTAATTCTGTATTAGCCAATGGGGTTACTAACCTTTCCACTGTAAAAACGACAATTTTGGAAGTTTTACTGTTAGGACATAATAAAGTATATATCCAACTTAATAATATACAACTCCCAGCCTTTGAGCTCAGTAGGTCTCCCTTAGGGGAGACTTATTTATCGTGTTAACCAAAGTGGGGGCTTTGCCATTGGTAGAAGTAGCAAAGTCAAACTCACAGTTTCAAAACGGCTCTTCCAGGATGCCGTGGCAGGCTAGGAGCCATTTTGTAATTTGTCCCACACAGGGTGGCACAATCAGTGCCGCAATCCTGGATGGAGACTCTAAATTAGATGCCTGGGTATCCTTGGTACCATATACTAGGGACTTACAAGTAAGTCAGCTTATGCCAATTGGGCTGTCCAATTCAACATATATTTTGAAATGGATTAGAACACTGACACTGAGGTCTGTTTAGAAGGCCTCACTACACTCAGATTAAAAAAAACAACAACAGCATCAACCCAAAACATTGGACAGATCATGCAAAAAGAGGCATTTCCTTACAGCTACTAGAAAAATTCTTCTGTCTTTTACTTCCTGATGTCATGGAATTTGTGCCAACCACAGGACAGACAATATCCATGTTTATACTACTTATGAACATATTACAATAGATTTATGTGTTATTAGTCATCATATATATTTCTCGTAGTAATGATAAATAACTTTATTAATATCATACAAAATTATGTATTATTCATCATTCATTGCTTTCAAAATAGAAACATTAATATGTAAAAATCCCATACCATGTATAGTTGAGACATGTAATGCAATATTAGCATTCCACAATAATGCTAATGTAGCTAATTTCTTAAACTATTGTATATCAGAATGTCCAAACGCCCCTTCTCCTTTTCTTTCCTTGTTCCTATCTTTCACTTTCTTTCCATCTTAAAAATATATTTTTATTGCAATTATTTGCATATCTTTGGATTTAGTTCTAAACTACATAATTCTAAAATAGTCTTCTAGTATTCTTTGTTATCTGTTCGTAATGTATCTTTTTCAGGTGAAAATGTCTTTTAATATCTAAATTTTCATATTAAGTAACTAGGTGCTTTAATTTAGTTGCATGAGTTATTAAAATATTTTCAAAGAGATTCACAGAAGAAAAGAAAAAAGAATAGAAAAACAAAACTTATGCTGCTGTAAAATCACAAGATTCACTGAGTAAAGTAACACTGTGAAGTAATTATGTCAATATAAATATTTACATTTATATACAAATTATTAGATTATTTTTATATTATACGTTAGTAGTTCATATGATATACAGTTCTCTGTTATTATTAATTATATTGTTGAACTTTCTGATAAATCTGAATAAACGCATTTAAATAAAAAAAGACAGGCTTTGGAAAAATGGCCGTTTACATCCATTCCTTCATCATTGTTGGAATGACGTCAAACAGCACTAACTCCTGCCACCAATTACTCAAAAAACTGCAACAATGGCGCAAACTGGAGGATTCACTTATGTCGCCTTTACCTTTTTATTCATTACCATATTTTTTTAAACCTCCTTGAGCCTTCTCCGCTTTGCCTAATAAATATTCCAGTATGATATCTTCTTGTATTCTCATGAAGCCCTAGTTCCCAATACAAGAATTTTTGAAATCCTTCATATGGCATAATAAATCTCTCAAAATCTCTAATCGAACTATTTTCTGGAAACAATGGGTTCTGAAAGGTATAATCCAAATAAAACAAATATTATGCGAAATGGCTCCTCTTCCATTTTCCATAATTCAAGCCAAATTTGCTCTTTCCTCTACCTATGCCACTAAATATGAGTCTCTCAAGGATGCTCTGTTACAAGCTATTCCCAAACTCACTCAATCGCAGCCCCATATAAACTCCTCACCTCCTGATCCAATTAGATCTTCATCGCTTAAAACGTCACACATATACAAATATTTGCACTACATTACTTCTTCCCGTCCCAAGTCTAGAGTTGAGACTTTGTGGGAATCTGATCTTCAACATCCCTTATCTTTAAAGGTTTGGGGTTCAATCTGGACCAAAATACATCATACTTCACCCAATGCCAGCACTACACAGGCCCTTTATTATTTTTATAATAGACTATATATTACTCCACTTTCTTTGCAAAAATATAACCCAAGTCTTTCAAATATGTGCTGGACTTGTGGAACCCTCCCTGGTACATATCTACATATGTTTTTTCACTGTCCGCCAACCGCTGCTTTTTGGTCACAGGTTTGTAGAACTATTTCCATTATTTGCTCTATCAATTTCCCCTTAGACATCACACATATATTTCTGCGAAGTTCTTCACGCTCTTGGCCAATACGTTCTAAATTAGGCAAATTTCTGGATATATCACTTGCTATTGCTTTTCAAGTCATTACATCAAACAGGAAGAATGCCAAGAACATCAATGTCACTAGTTGGTGGAATCTTCTTTGCTCTCATCATAGGCTTGATACAGCGTCAGCTACTTCTACTTTGCAGATGATAAATAAAGACCTTTTTTGTTCTCCTCCTATTGGTTACTTAAACAAAAAGCCTAAACCTGCCAAGGATTCTACAATGGTTTTTCAACCCCCATGATTGATTTTCTCTCCTTGTTTAATATCAAGTCAGTAAAAATAACTTTATTTGGTTCCAAAAAGAAACTATAAAAGTTTAAAAACCAACGTTACAGATTAGTATTCCCATAGCCTATTTACATAACAGCATAAGTAACTATTAAAAAGAAATTCATAAAATTCAATCATATAATCCATAGTACAAGGCACTTAACACCACAACAAAAGATGACCCCCATCTTACAATTTCATAGGTACTTGAATTGTGTATAAGAAGGTTACAGCGTTCACGTTTGCCTACTATGACTCATAACGTTTCCTAATAGCCATTGCGACTTTAATGTAATTAGAAACCATAGTGCATATAGCAGGGGTAGCCAGAGAGTGCAGATAGTTAAAACCTTCAATATAAGAACATGGCTGAATTTCTCTTAAAAGTGGGGCTAAAGATTTCCCCTTCAGCTCTTTATAAAGGGGGCAAAATAGCATAAAGTGCAAAGTGCTCTGAACTGCCAAATTATCGCAAGGGCAAGGCGTAAGTTTATCGGCCCATCACGATTGCCTCAGAAAGGCCACTAAAAAATGCAGAGTATATAAACGAAATCTAGTTAAATAAAATTGTGTTTGTACATTTATGGTAAATGTTAAATAAAATTGCTGCTGGGCAGGGAATAGACATGGGAGACCTGTCACCTTGGGTTGTGAGCGGAGTATATTTACTCCTGATTAATGTGCCTCTTTTATGATGGTTTTTGCATTTTTATGGATACTAGCTGGGTTGTCAAAGTAATGCCCCAAGCCTAACTAGTGGAGTTTATCTCTTACAAATCGGAGCCAAGGAATAGATAATGCTCCGTCTAGGTTAATACAATCTTTAATAACCTCCCTTGAGAACATTCACTCCTCCGACAACCACATTTTTGCCCATAAGAGCAAGGGGGCCAAGTCTATGCGATCCTCTAGGAATTCAAGCCCCAGCTCACGGTGACAGAAGAATGTGGGGGCACTATTTGGGGTCATCAATAGCCTTTTTATGAATTTGTTCTCCATGACCTGTAGATGTCGGCTTTTATGGTAACCCCATACTCCTCTCCCATATGTTGCGACAGACAAACATTTGGCTTTATAGAGAGTAACCAGCTCGGTCACTGGCTTGTGGCCCAGCTAGCAGGCAAAGCGAAAAAGCCCCTCCACAACCCTGCACCCTTGCAGTAACAAGTGGTTCCCAATTCATCTTATTGTTAATATTCCCTAAATAATTAAAATTATTCAATTTATCAATTCTCTTAACACTTACAGCAAATTTTCGAGTTTTAGTCATTTTGGGACCACACACCATAGTGTATGATTTAATAAAATTGACTTTTAAATCAAGAGCCGGCATAAAATCTGTAAAGGCATTGAGTGATTTTTGGAGGCCATTTGCTGTCAGGGCCATTGACACGGTGTCATCCGCATATGAAAGTAGCGGGACCGGAATGCCCCCGATTCGTGGGCAATCAATTTCCTTGTCTGATAAAAAAGCCTTGAGACCATTTGTATAAATTAAAAAGAGAAAGGGAGCCAAAATGCACCCCTGCCTAACACCTTCTGTAGAGACTATAGGCCTGGTCTTTTCCCCTTGTGGGCCGTATCTTATGGTAACAGTGGTGGAAGCGTGAATCCTGCGCAGAAGGGAAATCAATGCTTCTTCGACACCCATTTTCCCCATAAGTGCCCACAGTTTCTCCCGATTTACAATGTCAAAAGCACTGGACAAGTCCATGAAGGCCAGGTGGATAGAACCCCTCCTGGCCTTCATGTACTTGCCCATAATCAGGGACAAATTGAGGCACTGCTCTGTGGTGCCCATCCCACTCCTAAAGCCATATTGCGTTTTTGCCATAACCCCTGTATTGGTCGCCCAGGTCTCGAGTTGGGCAAGGACGACCCTCCCCAACAACTTCTCCGGGGCATCAATAAGGGAAATTGGCCTATAACAGGCAGGATCACACTGGACCCACGATGACCTCCTTCCAGGTTGCTGGGATGGGGCCAATCACCACTGCTTTATAAACATTAGTCAGTATAGGCCCACAATTTAGGATTACTTTTAAACAGATCTAATGGGACTCCATCAGGACCTGGGGCTTTCATGCATATTCCCTTCACTATGGCCTCCTCAACCTCGGCTACTGAAATTGATGCACTTGATTGAGAGGCCGAGATTAAGTCTGAGGGCAAATCCTCACTTTTTACTTCTGGCTGGAGGCCGTTTGGATTAAATATGGCCGAATAGTGAGTTTCACAGGCATCCCCCAAGATCAGGGAATCCAACTGCCTCGTCTCTTCAGTAAATAGAGGGCGATTGATAATGTCCCAGAAACTTTTGGAGTCCTTGAGGGAACTGGCTCTTTCCAAATCATCCCAGGCTAGGCTCCTCAGTTCTTATTTTCTTTGACTAACTGTACTTTTATAGGCCTCCCTTGCGTTTTAAATTTGAGACCTATCACGAGGGTTAGCATGGAGGGCTTTTGGATCTTTTGGGTTCTAGAACATTCCGTATTGAATCACCGTATCTTCTGGGATCCCTATTCTTAATCGAGTCAGTCAAATATTTGGTTACATCCATACAAATCAATTCAAATTCGCGGATGACCTCAGCTGGGGGGGAATCATAATGAAGACACCTCATAATCGAGACATAGTTAGCTATGACAGTTTTTACTTGAAATTGGGAGGGGTGTATTTTTTTCCAGTTTAGTCTTACCCCTTTATTGGGATTAGAATGGATCAAATGACCATCACCTTTCCCTGTCTGGGCTAATATACTAAGAGAAGCTATGAGGGGATTGTGGTCACTAGCATTATTTGGTTCCACCTCAAAGTCTCCAACAAGCGGCAAGAACTTCCGTGAAATAAACATAAAATCAATAAAACTTTCCCTGCCACCTCCAACATAAGTGGGGCACTGTGAAGAGGGACTACTAGCCAGATCATTAATGAGGGCTAGGTCATTCTCAATGATGATAGAATTTAAGGCCTCACCCTGTGGAGTATGGACAAAGTGCGGCTGAGGCTGACCCTCTGTGCCCAGCATCCCAAAAGCTCGGTTGGAGCTATATGGGCAGGTAGAGCAATTAAAATCACCCACCCAGAGAATACATAATGGTTGCCATTTCCCAGAAATGTTGTTAATTTCTACCTGTAGGGCCTCAATAACATGACTATTATTTTGGTTGAAGATATTATAGTACCAGTTCACCACTAATAACTTAACCTGTATTATGTTAAAAACCATAATTAGTTGATACCATGGTGATGTACTAACAACAAGGGTTTTTATGGACTCATATTTAACTGAAATTAACAATACCAACCTTTAGCCCTCCCTGCTAACGAAGGTGTTGCGTGGACCGTGAAGGAGCAGTAACCATCCATCACGATATCTTCCTTGTGCCACGTCTCTTGAAGGCAAATGATTGTCAAAGCCCCTGATATATTTTAACCATATCTCGTCTGTCAGTTTAGGATGGATTCCTGCAATATTCCATGAAATGATTTTAAGTGGGAAAGTAATGTGTCCCTGATTCACCAATCCCACGGATACATTATTGGTGGCAGGCATAATAACCGGGGTTGACAAACCGGGCCCCTCCCTACCAGGGATACCATTTAAAATTAGGTTAGGAGGCAGGGAACAATTTTCAGGTTTATCTTGGCTCTTGGTGGTACTGATTGATTTGAGTGGAATGGTGCCAGATGAGTCTACATGCCCCATGCTACCAAGTTCGTCTACATATGTTTCTCTCCCTGCTACGATGCAAACCTGTTCTCCTCATTACAACTGAGTGTCTAAATTGCCCAGTCAGTTAGTCAATTTCAGACAAACCAGAAAGAGCATCAAAACGGTTAGGGTGACTAAATGGGAGGGCTGTGTGGGGGGATGTATATTTGGGCCTAGCCATGGGGGCTGTTGTCTCGAACCAGGGTCCTGGTGAGGAGGATAGAAAAAACCCAGCGGGCGAACCCCTATCAAATCACCAGGAGAATCTCTAAAGTGTGTCAAAGCAAGGTGTACACACCCAGCATTGCTAAAGTTAAGCACAACACAATCCCCTTCCACACATTTGGCCGTATAACCCAACCAGCTCATCTGCCTTGCCATGATGATATATTCAAACCAGTTTGTCTTAGATGGAATTTTCCTAAAGCACCAATGAGCTGATTTATTAATAAGGCTTTGACAGCTTTCTTGCTGGCCAGGGGCCAGATGGGGGACCCCCGTCAAGATCATTGTATATGGTGTGCATTCGGGGGGTAAATTTAATACATTATTTGCACCCCACCCATTCATAGGGTCATACACTGGACCATTGGTTTTTATATTTCCTTGTGAGGGTCTACCCCTATTTATCATGCTTTGTCTTGGCTGATTTGTAACCCCCTGTCCCAGCTTTAGGTTGTTCCTATGGGAGTTCCCATGAAACTCAGGTTCCCGTAGTGCTGGGACCAAGGGGTTATTGCTGGCATTTTTAGGAAGGGCATCTTGATAGGGGACCTGACTACTTACAGTAGGTATTATGCTTAAAGGAGCCATCCGACTCAGCGGGACACTAGGTGGGACATCATCTGCCTTTTTATCTATGCTACTTGGTAGGATGGCCACATCATTCTGCTTTTCAGATGCCGACTTGTTCCCTAAGCCCAGCAGTACTCGAGCAAGTTGCTCTTCAATATAGGCTAATCGGAGAAAAATAGGTGTCAAAGCCTCTTGTACAATTTTGCTGAATCTGTCAACAGAAATATTCATTTAATCTAATGCAGTGGTTCTTCCCCATCCCACGCGAGTTCTGGTTGTGTTTCCAGCTAAGTGGGTTTGTTTAGTTCTCTTGACTCGGTGAATGGCCCTTTAATTTACAGTCAGCCCCTGCCAGGTCGATGCGTTTCCTCTTCCCTCCTGTTGCAGCTTGAGATGCAGTGTTTTTCGTGGCTGGGCAGGGGATAGGCTCAACTCCTTCATGGGAAGCGTGTAAATCCCCCTGATTCAAGATAATTACAGTGGACGAAAGTGGGGGTTGTAACCTCTGTTCAGTAGCTATTTCTGCCGCAATTACATGAGAGTCAGTGGAAACAAGTGGATCCGGGCATGGAGCTAGTGAGAGTCTTCGCTCTGCAAGTTCTATCTCCTTGGTTATATCCCCTACAGCTTTTTGGAGAAAACCATCCAGAATTGTATCCATTGTTTTTGAAACAGGGGCAGGTTTCCGTTTCCCCATGACAATTTGCCTTATATAAAAACAACAAGGGGAAAATAAGGTTTTTACCTTCACATGGAATCACAAAGCTATATTTCGATATCAGTGACCCCGAGTCAGGATAAAGAAAAGCCAAGAGGGTGGGCCCAGCCCAGCCTCCTCCAAGCTCTGACGGGTGTTGACGGGCCCGCCCTTGACACGGGCGCGGCCCGGGCGCGTCCTCGCGCATCAAGCACTGTGGGAGTCCCGAGCAGTTCTTAAGCGCCTCCTGGCGTGGGTCAAGGGTCGCAGCCGCTGGCGGCACCAGTTGCGATGCAGGGTGGGGAATGGAGTCCCCCAACGAAAGTGCCTGGTGCTAATGCAGTGACAGGCTCCCGCGCTGCGGGAGCCCCGAGCAGTTCTTAAGCGCCTCCTGGCGCGGATTAAGGGTCGCGGCCGCTGGCGGCACCTGTGGTGATGCAGGGTGGGGAATGGAGTCACCCAACAAAAGTGCCTGGTAATAATGCAGTGATGGGCTTCCGCGCTGCGGGAGCCCCGAACAGTTCTTAAGCGCCTCCTGGTGCGGGTCAAGGGTCGTGGCCGCTGGCGGCACCTGCGGCGATGCAGGGTGGGGAATGGAGTCCCCCAACGAAAGTGCCTGGTGCCTGGTGCTAATGCAGTGACGGGCTCCCTTGTTTATTACCATAAATTTTTATATTACAACTGTTATTATATGAAATACGTTGTTATAAGAAATGAAGATATTATACGGAATAAGTTATAATATGCTATACGGCATGTATGTAGAAAGGTCCAAGTTTTTTGCACCCCCTTCTCACCGCATATAGACCTGCTCGTCACCTAAGGTCCTTGGGCACGGCAAAGATGATTGTGCCTAAGGTGCGGAAGGTACGGGCTGGAGGGAGCTCTTTTGGCTTCCTTGCGGCTAAGGCCTGGAATGACCTACCTGTTGACTTAAGGACGTGCTCGTCGGAGATTTTGTTCCGGAAAAACTAAAAACTTGGCTCTTCCAGACCCCCCCGGGGAGCCGGAAGTAGGCCTTTGTACCTGTTCTTCTGGGGACTCAGGCTGGAGGGAGGTAGGGAGGCTTAGGCCTGCTGTCAAGGCATTGTTGGTGTTCTAGCGCGGGGACACTCCGTTGGAGTAACCAGGCGCTCTATAAGCTGAATAATAATATATATAGATATGCAATACATATGGTTTTATTTTTCTTTCCTCTTCTTTCTCTCTTTCTTTCCACTCTTTAATCTCTTTTTGTTTTCTTCCTTCCTCTTCCTTTCTCTTAAATACAAAATACAAAAATTGTGATATCATAAGTGCAGAATTATGATATTATCATAATAAGTTTATTGTACAACTTCTTCCAACATGTTTTAGATATTGTTTATTGTTGCCTATTCTGTTACGTATTCTATTTCCTAATCTGATTTTCCACTTTAAGTAACGGTTAATTCTGTACATTTGCATTTCATTTTTAATAAAGCTTTTATTAAACAGAAAAAAACTGCAAAAAGTATTTAAAGAAGGTGAGCCTTCTTTCATCTCTGAATGAGTGTTGCTAGAAAGACCTGTTAGTTAATCCCAAAGCATTTTACGTTTTTTCTGTTGTCCTTTGCAGTTTGGTGATGGGATGTAAAGTAGTTCCTAACAATGATTGCAGCTGTCCATCAAATTGTGGTATTTGAAAGGTATTGCATTACAAGTGATTATCGAAATGTGCAGGTCATCAGCCAGCAGCGCCGCACTGTTAGCTTCATAGCACCTGTGCCTATTTTGATATTCCTGCCACTGGGCAGCTCCTTTGCACTGGTCATCTCTCCTCTGTTTAATTTTGGCATGTTTGATGTGCTCAATTTTAACAGTTTATGCAAACTTTTTACACCCAAATATTAGAATTATGAAATGTAATAAACTTTGCATAACTTGCACATCCAAACCCGCCACACAGAAAATATCAGGTCATTCATAAAGAGGGCCTTAGTAGGTGGAAGTTCATGTTTTTAGGGTTGTGTGTTAGAAAAGTACTGTAAGGAAGTATGTAAAGTATCACAGGAGATGCCAAACCATTGTTCCTCAAATGGTACCCTATTACTTGCTATAAGCAAAACAACCTTTTGGCATCCCTAAAACATTATTACATGCATTGCAACTGGAAGAGGCTGCAGAGTGCATGGTCATGCTGCAACTGGGAGCCGGGCATCCTCACAGCCAGGTGCAGCCTTCGTTCTGCAGCCCCTTAGTCTCCTATATATCTCACAGATATTCAATGGTCATTGTCTAAATGGTGCTCCCCGAAGGGTTTAGGGGCCCCTGAAGCACTAGAGGGCCCTCTGCACTGCATGGGCTTCCGGGTCCTGCATTACACCCTGACTGTGGTTGCAAGTACTCAAACATTATTTGCCATTCCTTGATTAAAACAATTTGCTGTCTCCTCTTTCGATATGCACAAACCAAACAAGCCACCGTGCAGTCCTAAACTGTATTCAAGCAAGTGCCGGGCATCTGTGACCCTACTGCAGGAATCTGCTACAGAATGCTATTGATAGGATCAATAGATTAAAATGCAAACAGTTAAAAATGTGCAATGATTATTGTGAAATTCAAAGCTGGAATGACACATTTAAATGTGCAAACTGCAATAGGCTGTCACAGGTAAAGGCCACAGAGGTATTAAGAAACAACCTTTCTTTAATTAGAAGTGAATTTAATTTTCCTGAACTGTGCAAAAATAATTTAGAAGTCTGACCTTAATGTTTAGAAATGTTCGTCATAACTGCAGAATGTTCCCGTTCTAATCAAATACAATATTTTACTAAGCAACATCTAAACAGTATTATTCCAAAGAAAATGTTTCTTTCTTTTAACATAGTTAATTGGGAAATTTAGAAGGTCAAACTACGATCGATGCCTATGGGAACTGAGGCTTATATTTCTAGAACTTAACTACGTAAGAATGTCTGTAGCTAACTTGTGATAAGGCTGTACAATCCCAATGTATTTTTATGGGAAAGGAAGAACAGGACCTAATCGCAGAGGAGAGCTGCTTTTGATTGGTCTAGAGGAGAAGAAACCAGATACAATGTCTGCAACATTTATTCATTTCTTTTTATATTAGTGTGTGTTCCTAGTTACTTTCAAAGCCTTTTTTTCAATGCCTTTTTTGTTGCCTTCCCCCCATGCTCTTTACCCAGTGATTTTTTGACTTACCATCTGACAGTTGTGGCTACTGCTGCTTCTGTTCATCCTTACTTCATTATGAGGTTTTAGTTTTTGCAGATTGCTACTGCAAATGTATGACCACTTACTTGAATTAATCAGATTCGGCTGAGTTTCATGAACTACTCTCTATGGGGAGTTCTTCTGCTTAAAATTGACTTTGAGGTTCATGCTCCATTAATCTCACTCTTTTCCTTTGAACTTGAACTCATCATGGTTTCTTCTAACTCCGAAATTCAGATTAGAAATGTAGAATAGGGTATATTCCTTTATGGAAGGCGCTTGGTGCATTATCTGTCTGATTGATGGTAACCAAATGTTTTTATGAGATTTCTGTAATTTTCAAGATTTATTGACTAATATGAATAAAGAAAAAGAAAATTACTAATCTCTTAATGAGAATAAAGCTTTTGAAACTTATCCAAAACTCTCATCATCGACTGAACTGGGTATTGTATTTGAAATTGCTTGCGATGCCGAAATAGCTCTTTGAATCATAATACAGTGACCAAGATCTGTTGCCTCGAGAAGGAAAGACTGGCACAGGGACAGGCCTTAACCCTGTAAGTGATGCTATTAGAAACGGTGAACCACATTATTACATTTTGGGCGCAGTCCACGCCATCACTATATATATTGAAAGCATAATATTAGGAATATTAGTGAAGTCCCAATACCGTTCCCATGTACGTTATGACCAAAAATGCCTTTGTGTATTGGATTCACTGATTACAAATATGCATTGGGAAAAGGACACATTGTAAAACGTCACATGATATTCCCAGTAGTACGCCTGGAAGCATAAGCCTGGTGCAACTTTCCTTGCATACTTATGAAATAGTTTGTGTATTGTAAAAATGCATAAAAGTACGCTCAAGCAGAGGTGTAACTCTAGGCACTCACGTTTTTTTGTGACTTGGGCACAGAATTTATTTTTATAGTACAACACAGAAGGCATGTAGCTCCTTATTGAGTGCAACGGAGCTCACACCAGTCTAGCACTATTTTGCAGATACACATCTTTTACTTTTCACAGTTGTATATAGCATAAACCTTGCCCAAAGCCATTATAGCATTTTACAAGAAAGTAAGATCACCTTGCGTATTTTTTTTCTGGCATGTGGAGATTAAGGTGACTTGCTGTGCTGCCCTGTGCCACAATCTTTATAAATATGCCCCTCAGTGTTTTGTCCAGGATGATGAGCCGAGGCCAGGATTGGAAACTGGTCCCCAATTCAAAGATCGGAGGCTGTAGCCGCGAGCCACATTACAACCCCTATTTACTTATTCTATTCACATTGCCTGGCTTTGTTTTCACGGATGCGGCTGCAGCGTTGCAAATGGCCTCCATTTCCTGAAATTACTTGGCTGTGGCCTTGATTGTTTCTTGCCTGGTGGCGCTGAGCAATGTCTTTAGGGGTGACAAGCAGACCCACCAAAAGTACAAATGTACTTGCTCGTGAATGGACTTGGTAGAAATGTTCAAGGTGGTGCAGATTTTGAAAGGGAGGGGAAATGTTAGCACCCTTTCTCTTAAAATAAATACACGTTCCCTGACAGACTTGTTTAATAAGGTTTTGCTTTCTGACAATTGTAAAGAATCAATACCCTTAGCAGAAAGGACATCTTATCTCCATTTAAACTTCCCTTGTTGAATCCAGGGTCTGCTTTCTTCATACTTTCCTTTGATTTTGCTTGCTGCTTGATGTACTTAAAAATGCATTCATTTTTTTTAAAGACTTGTGAAATATCCGCAGCTAAGTAAACATTTTCATTACCCAAAGTCCCATGTAACAGGAGCTCTCGAGCCACATAATGATTCATAGTAATGACATGCACTCTCGAAATATCATATTTCTCCTAGGTTGCATGTAACAAGATATGCAGCGAAAGGTCACAGCACAGCAATTTAACCACCTGCTGTGAATTGTATTAATATAAAATCAGTGTCTGACCCTTTGCACTCTTAACAATACCCACCCCTGCTTTCATGAATATAACTAATATAAATGGACTGATAAAGACTTTCTAAATGATACATAGGGGATGATTAGAAGTTGGATGAGCGGTATCACTGAGTGGCACGTCACTCTGCCCAATTATAACTGGGCCAATGTTCCCGCAGCCAGGTGCACAAACCGAGCCCAGTTTCACCAGCTGGAAAATCTATCCAGTAAAATTGCTTTAGGGTTGGGATGCAAGTGTAGCACCACTCCGGTCCCCAGACCCTACTGTCCCCAACCGCACCTATGGAGGATATAATGGTCCTCGCTCCTAGGCACCGGCGGCTTATTCGCAATGGCGGAGGAGCGTTGCCCCACTGGCTCAGAGCCAGCTGCTGAAAAACAAAACAATATTTTATTATTGCTTTTTTTTTCAGCTGCTGGCTGAGCCAATGTATGTAGGGAGGGTGGGGACAGGTCATGGAAGGGAGGGAGGAGGAATGTAGTGGTATGTGCACTTCTAAGCGTGCATGTCTGTTTGGCCAGCTGTCTTAGATTTGCCAAACAGATATGAGCAGTTAGGTTTTTCCAACCCAGCTGCATTGCACAGCCAGGTTGGAGAAACACCAGAGACTCCCTGTGACTGAGCGAGCATTAATCCAGCCCACTCAGCTAATCCACGAACTGCTCTCATGCTTGGTAATAGTATGAGAGCAAAGCAGAGATTGCATAGGGAGTCTCTGAGGCTGTCCCAGTGTATACTGGGACCAGGAAGCAGAGGAACACCGAGGCGTGAGGGGGCCAGCTGTTTCAGGTCAGTCTTTTTTTCTTTATTATTAAGCCCCCCTGCAATTCCCCTCCGGCGCTCCCCCCGCGTTCCTTTCACCCGCCCCACCATTTTGTTTGTGTCAGCCGCCACTGCTCCTATGCAACATAATCCTTGCTCAGAGTAGGTGAAAAATGGGACCAGTAATCTCCATGGAAATGGGAATCCTATGAGTATTTCCATGCAAAACTTTGACTGGAAAAACCAGCCCACACACATATTCCCCATTCCAAAGGGATTTACTTGTAATGGATCGATTTATGTGCAAACATACTAGCAGGGAACGTTATTTTTGCATTGAAATGGTGGGCAAGTTAAGCTTTTTTTCAAATACGTAGGGTGTCTTCACTGTTCCTTGTCATAGACAGACAGGAAGAAGAAAGAGGAATGCACAGTATCTGGGGGCCCGTGGACAGGAAAAGAGGAGGGAGTGGACAGACGATTGAATAGTGTGCAGGGGGCATGGAAATATAGACGGGGGCACATGTGCATTGGTGAGGATGACTCAGAGGCATGGACACAAGAAAAGGACAGGGACACATGTGAAATGTGAAAGTCAGATGGGACATGGATAGTCTTATGGAGGAAGAGGGGCAGGACATGGATAGGTGCAATGTTGAGGGAACAGGGCATGTACAGATGGGGCAAAGGAAATGAGAGAAAAAGCAAGACAGCAAATGAGAGAGTGATTGATATGTATGTTTTTTGTACTTAACTATGAATGAAATTAAATGAAATGAAATGAAAGGGGCTTTTGTATAGCGCATGGCTACCCGGAGGCATCCCAGCGCTGCGGAGGTGGCTAGGGAGATAGATGGGTTTATGGGAATAGCCAAGTTTTCAGATGTTTCCGAAATGTGCGATGGTTGACTTCCTTGCGGATAGGGAGAGGAAGGGAGTTCCAGAGCTTAGAAGCATTGTGGGAGAAAAGGCGGCCGCCTGTTCTGGCCTTCTTAATGCAGTTTTTCTTCTAAACTGCATTTACCCTAAATGTATTTCCTCATCAATACATATGAAACAATTCAACTTAACACAGTTTTATATAATGTGAAATCAGGGAATCATTCTGCAAAAGATTATGTTCAGTGTACTAAGCCACACCCATGACTATGTGCCCAGTTTCCGTACATCCTCTTGATGTGCTTGAGCAGAAGAGCAGCAAGACAGGGCAAGGGAATTCAGCTTCTTTTTCATTTCATTTAAGCATATGTGCCTCCAGTATTTAGCTTGTATGTTCCTCTACTTTAAATGAATGTTCTTCGCTGTTGTTCAAGCAGCACTACAGGTATACTATATAATGTTTAATATTTATATCCATATAAAACCCCAGCCTTCCACACTATTGTATTGGATATTTCAGTGACTGGGGTGAAAGTGGGATGATTGCTTTACAAATGTTGTTAAATACAGGGAAAGTGAACACACTGCCGGCATATCAGCACTAGTTCCCCCAAGGGCGTTTTGGTTGTGGCAGTTCATAAGTTCATAGTAATTTAAGTGCCCACAAAACAGAAGGCGCGCCCATGATTCGGCAGACCAACGACTCCAGGAGAATAGCCAGTGCTTGCATCTCTGGATGCATTTTTGATGGTCATTGCCAGTCATCTGCAGAGAGTATGTTAGGTTTTGGGGTGCTTGAAATGCTTCTCTGGTAAAATACCACTCCAGGCATGCTGGAGAATCCCTTGACCTGTCAAACAGCTTCAAGAGTAGCCTAAGAATTTCAAGGGAGGGGGCGGTGAATACGTATGCTGTATCCTGGGTCACATCACTAGATGTAGTTGGCCTTTGTGTATTCCCCCCTGGAAGTATCACAATAGAGGGTCTTGGTGTTGGCAGGATAGTCTACCGTGGCTTGATGTGGGGGGGTGATGTCACCTACCACACTTGCACTTCAAAGGCCCCGGCCAAACTTGCACACAAAGGACTTCAGATTAGCCTATTTTGCCCCCAGACAGATGGGGACCAGGACAGGGAGGCAGGAAATTCCAGATTTCTGTGGGAGGAAAACTCCAGACAGTTCTCCCAATTCAACGGGGGAACCAGGTATAAAAATGGGACCCTCAGACCCACTCTTCAGTACAATCCTGGACCCGTGGTTACTACAGTAGAAGGATTTCTCTGTTGTCAGAAAACTAACCTGCTGCTTGAGGCCCGCCCTGCCATCTCAGAAGGAAGGCTGGTCCCGTGCCCTTCCTCCCAGGCTGAAGTGTCTCCAAGGAGAAAACCTGAAGTTTTGGGCTCTTTATGAGCGTTCACACCAAGAGCTTGCTGCTCATGCCAACCGCCAATGTGAGGCACCAGTGAACCCGACTGTGCACGCTACAGCTACCGCCAGCAAAGACCAAGAATGTACGATCTGCACTTTGTGCCACAGCATCGGCAGCCCACGGTGACCACCAACAAAAATCTCCATCAAAGACCATCCATGATACCTGACAGGATCTTCATGCTACAGCTACGACCATCTGCAGTGCTCTCCCTGCTCCTCACAGCCCCTTGACCGCGAATGTAACTCTTCATGCTGGACTTTAGAAGGTAACTTTTTCAGCAGGACTAATGTGGTCCCTGTATCCACCCTGCGTTTCATCACGGTCAGCCTAAACATTTGATTTTCCCCTGGTCTTGCATGATCAGATAATCGCGAGTGAAGCTTTGTGCTTTTAGGCATTATACTTCCCTGAAGCCTTAAAAATTGCATATCTCCAGTTCTACTGATTGTTTTTTTGTTATTTTCATGTCAAGTAATTTAATAAATTTTACTCTTTTTTTTAGATTGGTATGGGATTTTTCTTGTGTTGTGATTTTACTTTATTGCTGTTTGTGTGCTGCATAAGTTAAGCCTGATTGCTTTTGTGCTAAGCTACAAGAGGGTTAACCACAAGTTAATTTATTGACTTTTTGTTTTTCACCCTTGCAAGGATTGTGGCTTTTGCTTGATAAGGGTTTCACTCTTCTCAACCAACAACACAATTTCTCATAGATGCAATACAGGGAAAGTGCAGTACTGAGCAGTGCATGTATGGTGTATGCATGTGCTTGATGTGCATATGCCTATGATTGGTACAGTACCTAAAGGATGTAGCGCTGTGCAGTGGGTGCAAGATAAATGCATGTAGTGGGAGTATGTGCACCTGTGAGCGGTACAATACACGAAGAATACAGTGCGTGCATGTTAAACGCATATGCTGGATGTATGTGTGCCTGTGAGTGGGACAATACATGAAGGATACAGTGTGTGCATGTTAAATGCATATGCTGTGTGTGTGTGCCTCTGCGTGGTACAGTACATAAAAGATATAGTGCTGGGGAGGGATTGCATGTTAAATGCATATGCTGGATGTATGTGCTCCTGTGAGTGGTACTGTTCATGGAGGACATAGTGCTGTGCAGTGACTGTATGCTATATTCATGCACTGGGCGTATGTGTGCCTGTGGATTGTACAAAACATGGAGGGCCTTGGGTTCCATTTTGGGAGACCCAGACCTGCATGGTCAAACATGGAGAGGACTTAGAGAAACCCCCCTCAGACAGATTTTGGTATTGCTGCATTCTTGGAAGCTGTGTGGAACACATACTGTGGAGGGGAGGACCGGACCTCGCCTATATAGTTCAATGGGTGCACTAGGATTCAGTGAGAGGTTACAAGAAAGGGGCCAGGACACATCTCAGGAAGGAGATGGGACTGATAAGAGAATTATAAAGAGTAGGGTAGGAGGCCCAGGGCTAACCTTTTGTTGCACATATATCACTGAGGCTGACATCCAGGTATGATCTCTAGTCACTCCTATGGCCTGCATTCTAGGACTAACAGCTTTAGAGACACTCCTGCTGTGACAAACTGCTTTTCAAGAGGAAGAGGCAGCAGAGCAGTGGGTACTTCAAAAGGAGCAGAATCCCATCATAAAACGTTCGAAGACTCAGGCCCTGAATCACATTTGGTGTCTGGAAATAAACTATATGTAGGGGAGGTTGAGACCCCCAAAAATGGTCCTATTCAAAGAAGACAGACAGCTTGCATGAGGAGGGGAAGCTCTACAAGACTTCTGCCTATGACCAGGACTTGGGGCCAAGGCCTTCTGGGTGAAGGGACATCACTTAAATAATCCAAGACTACCTGGCCTGGAGCACCAGCACCTGCCGGCTTGTAAAGGCCAGTGTGCCCTGTGAGGAAAAGGAGTGCATTAGAAGGAGTAAGGTCCAGTGGGAAGCCCTGTCGAGAGGACTCCCTGTGCGAGATGTGAGGAAACAGCTGCTCCACCAATCAGGTCATTGCCCATGTGCACGACAGAGTTGGCTCAGGAGCGGCCGGCAGAGATGGGCTGCCTCGCAGAAAGGGACAGTAGGCCTGTGCTGTAGAGGATCAGTGATCCTGTATGCTGGGAGGGGCCACCAGAGAACTATTGCAGTGCGGAAAGAGGCCATAGCCCTGTGCGATAGTAGAGTGGTGACCCCTGTATATCAGGAGGGGACACCGGAGAAAGGCTGTCTTGCGGAAAGTGGCTGTAGCCCTGTGCTGTAATTTAGAGGTGACCCCGTTTGCCAGAAGAGACTGCAAGAGGGAGACAGCGTATGGAAATGGGCCGTAACCCTGTGCAGTAGTGAAGCAGTAACCCCGTATGCCAGGAGGGGCCAACATGGAGAAATTAACTTTGCTGATTGGGCCGAAGCCCGTGGACTGGGAATTGCGGTAACCACGTATCCCCGAGGGGGGTCACCAGGATTACCAAGGGCTGGAAATTGTTCTGCCCAGCTGGAGAAGTGAGGATACTCTAGGAGCACCATCACCCAGATGAGGGAACCTGGACAGAATTTCCATAGCCACCCCCCATTAGGAGCCGAGCAAACCCTTATTCTACAGGAGGGGCAGGAAACCACTGGTCAATCAATCAATCAATCAATCAGTTAAACAATCAATAAGAATTTCTATAGTGCTGCTAATCACCCACGAGTGTCTCCAGACTGTGGGGGTTCTGCTGCTTGGGTGGAATCAGTCGAAAAGCCAGGTCTTGAGTTCCTTTTTGAATTCCTTCAGGGAGTGTCAGGCCTGTAGGTGGAAGTGGTGGGGTAGGCCGTTTCAGGCCTTTGCGGCCAGATTGGCGCAGGCGTGTCCACTACTTTTGCTTCAGCAGATGCTGGGGTCTGGATGGGAGGTGGATCACAGATGTTTGGAGGGTTGGTGGAAGCTCAGGCGGTAGTTGATGTATGCTGGTCCCTGATTGTGCGGTGCTTTGTAGGCATGGGTTAGCATCTTGAAATGGCATCTCTTGTGTATGGGGAGCCAGTGAAGTTTACAGAAGTGAGGGATGATGTGGGTCCATCTGGGGAGGTTGAGAATGAGTGTGGCCATAGTGTTCTGTGTGGTCTGTAGTCTTTTCAGAAGGTGTTCCATATTTCCGTAGTCCAGGTGTGTGGTGATGAGGGTTAGGGTAAAGGTGCATCTGGTGCTGACTGGAAGCCATTTAAAGATTTTCCGGAGCATGCGGAGTGTGAGGAAGCAGGATGAGGATACGTGTTGACCTGTTTTTTCATGGTGAGTTTTCTGTCCAGAATGATGCAGAGGTTACTGGCATGGTCTGTTGAGGTGGGTGAGGGTCCCTGGTCCTCAGGCCACCAGATGTCGCTCCACGAAGAAGTGTCATTCCCGAAGATCAGTAGCTCTGTTTTGTCAGTATTTAGATTAAGGCATTTATCTTGCATCCAGTGGGCGATGTCGGTCATGCACAGGCTGAAGTTGGCCCCCGTGGAAGATAGATCTGCGAATAGAGAGAGAATAAGCTGTGTGTTGTCTGCATATGATATGATGTTCAGTCCATGGGTCCTGACGATGTTGGCTAAGGAGGTCATGTAAATGTTGAATAAGGTAGGGCTGAGGGACAACCCTTGGGGGACGCCGCAGATGATGTTCTTGGGAACCGAGGTGGAAGGTGGACTCTCTGGGTTCTTCTGGTGAGGAATGATGTGATTCGGTTGAATGCATCTTCTTGGATCCCGATCTGATGGAGCTTCTTGATCAGGGTATGGTGGGACACGGTGTAAAAAGCTGAGAGGTTGAGGAGAATCTGGGCGGCCACTTCTCCTTGGTCTAGGAGAGTCCTGATGTCATCGGTGGCTGTGATTAGTGCATTTTCCATGCTATGGTTAGAGTGGTAGCACGATTGGAATGGATTGAGAAGCTCATTGTTCTCCAGTTAGTCCGTGAGTTGATGGTTAATGGCTTTTTGAGGACCTTGGTGGGAAAAGGAAGCAGGGAGATGGGACGGTATTTCTTAAGAGCTTTGGGGTCTGTGGACTTTTTTTTGAGAAGGGGTTTGACTTCAGCGTGTTTCCATTCCTTTGGAAAGGTGGCTGAAGTGATTGATGTGTTGAAGATGGTGGTGAGCTTGTTGCTAATGGTCTGGTTTCCGAGGTTGAACATGTGGTGGGGACAGGGGTCCATGGGTGATCCTGAGTGGACAGAGTGCATGATGGCTGAGGTGCTCTGCGCTGTGAGCTGGTCCCATGCAGTGATCTGGTGTTTGGGTTATGCGTCGGTGGGGGTGTGGTGGCTGAGGGTGCTGTTGGCAGAGGGTTCGGGTAAGAAGTGTTTGTAGATGGTGGAAATCTTGACGTGGAAGAAATCCACCAGTGTGTCACAGAGGTCTTGTAAAGGGTGAGTATGTTCTTGGTAGCTGAGGGGTTGGAGAACTCCTTGACAATGCTGAAGAGTTCTTTGGTGTGGTTGGGCATGGCTTCTGGTGGTCAGCCAGGAAGTTCTTTTTTGTCCTTTTCAGGAGTTGGTGGTAGTGGTTGAGTTCTGTCTTGAGGGTGGTGCTGTTCGTTGGTTCGCTTTAAGAGCAGGACTGCAAGTGAGTGATCCTGCACCTGCTGAGTCCAGCTGCCTAGTCCGCATGCAGCAGACTTAACTGAGCATGGCTGCAGTCACTGCAAAAGCCAGCTGACGGGATGCAGTCAAGAATTCCAAACACGTCACACCTGTTGGTATAGGTGAGACTGGTTTTGGGCCTTTTGGCCCTGGGGGAACTTGCTGCTATTAGTGCTGCGGCACTGGAACACCATTGACTTTAACAGAGTCAAAGTGGACTCTTGAGACGTGAACTGCTAGCAGGGAATACCCTGGATGTTACCACTAGTAACCACAGTCGCTAACGCGAGGAGGGAGTGGCGTAGGGAATCATCATTGAAACACTAGAGCTCTGACCTCAAGGGTGGATTGTTTAGTTGTTTGTGTATGTTGTATATTTCCTATGTGTGGGTGGTGTTAGAATAGAAAATGACTTCTCTTTTTTCATAAAAGTAAGTATTTTGCTGGACAATTATTTATTGCTGCTCAAGTGCAGCAGGGGTATTTGGCTCAGGTATACAGAATAATAGTACATCGGGCCTGATGACATCCAGAGTAAAAGGGTTCAACTCCCACAGTTGGGCTGAGTAGCCCCTGTGCGCCCCGTGGCCCTCTGAAATGGGTTCTGACATTCATATTTCCGCTCTCTGTTTTGACTTGCAGATAAGAAATACCACATTAATCATTTCCCATGATTAGTTGGTTTAAGTCCCTGTTGGGGATGTCTATACATTTATTCACTGACTCACATTTTCCTAAGAGAAATCAATTTCAGGTTCAATATTTATGTGTTAATAATTTTTCTCTAAAACTATGAGACAATTGTAACATTTTGTTTCATTTTTTAAATGTTTTAAAAATGAATATAATGCAAAACTCACAAAAAGAGTAACCACTTAGAATCATCTAGTGTATTATCAATCCTAAGCAACCCACTGGCTAGGTTACATTTCACAGCAGCTAGCGAATATAGGGCGCCCTGAGCTCTTTACACACCCTAGACAGATACACCCAGAAGAGCTGAAAGATATAAAAAGGCAATTTCTAGCCAGGAGGTTGGCGGAAACGGAAAATAGTGAACTCAACAAACCCATGATAAGACAATACTTAATATTGAGTTCTGGGACCTTAGAACAAACTTTTTGGTCTTATATCAATAATTCACACCATCGCTTTCTTTTAATTAGATTTAGGTTTAATTGTATTCATTGGCGTGTCTCGATCCCCAAGGGTTTCTCTAAGCCAGAGGCCCTAAAGCCCTGCTCTTGTGATGAATTTTTGGACCAAGACCTTTTACATTTTATTTTCTTCTGTGAATTTTATAGTGACCTTCGGAAAAAATATATCTTACCACTTTTAAAACACTCTAATTTTGTACTAGTGAGGCCAGCTTTGATATATTTGCAAATGTTGTCCTCACCCTTGATATGTTTTGGGACTGCGAGTTTTTTTATCAGGAGCTTTGAGGCGAAGGAAAAAAATTGTATGCACTGAACTGGTCTTAAAATCTGTCTTCAAATTCGTCATTATTTCAGCGGGCATCACTTTTTAAACGTTGTAGTCCTGTATAAAATGAACTTTAATTAGGTCTTTTTTTAAAAAACTTAGGGGCCCATTATGATAATGGGTGGATCGCCACCGCCCGTATGGCGGTGGCGATCCGCCCGCTATTTCCCTCCGCCCGCCACACATTTTCCCCCCTCCATATTACTATGGCGGGGGGACCCCGGTGGACGGAAAGACCGTCCGCCGCTTTACCGGCGGAAAAGGGGCATTATATGGTGGCGGTGTCTGCAAGACACCGCCATCCATATTATGATGCTGGCGGAGGTGTGCCTTTCCATGGCGGCGTTGCCGCCATGGAAAGGCATACGGTAATTGCAATTGGGAGCCTGTTGCAGGCCCCCAGAGTGTTGAGGGTGTGGGGGGTGCACATGGGGGGTACCTATGGTACCCCCCTGCATTTCAATGTACAACGTGGCAGGCACCGCGCGGTGCCTGTCACGTTGTGCATTGAAAAGCACAACTTGCATTTTTGGCATTGCGGCGGGAGGTGCTTTCAGCACCACCCGCCGCAATGTCAGGAATGCGGGATGCGCCCGCCAGTGTGGCGGGCGCATCCTAATGGCATGTGCGGGACCGCCGCATGCATTGCGGGCGGTCCCATTTCCCGGGGGTATCCGCCCGCCATGCTAATGACCCCCTTAGTATCTCTGCCTTCTAACTTGACATTTTTAGATTGCTAAAGATCCACATTGGCAATTGTATATGAATTATTGGACCTGCCCCTTTTGTATGAACTGTGTAGTTTTTGTCCTTTTATCTTTCTGTGCATTTTAAATGTGCTTTTATGGACAATATTGGCCGAATAAAGTGTACTTGACTGACTGACTGTAAATATACAGATTTTTTAAATGGTACCTCCAAGATGGGACATATAACATAAATGAACTCCTGTATCGCATTTTCACATGGCTCATACTCTTTTGGTATTGGGTTTTCTTTGCCCACACTCTGCATAGAAGTATGTAAGATCATTATTGATGGATGACAATCACTTTCACATTCTAAAAAACTGGTAAGCCTTCCCATTGATTTTTCATTTTGCTTTCAAGAAGAGGTGTCTGCAAGGGCTTCATAGAGGACTTCGGAGTGAGGGATTCTGGCAGGTGTGTGTGTGTTGGAATATTGAAGTGTGAAAAGATCCTTTGAAGTTCCCTGAATGACCATTTTCCTTCAGAGAACCAGAGGTATCTCTTTTCTTTCTTGATTTCCTTTCTTAACTTATAAATCTTTGAATGTACCTTGAAGTTGAGCTGGTCTTTGAAGTAATTATTTTTTTCCATTGATGCTCAAGGGTTCTGTTTTTAGTTGAGTACCTTTACATCAGTGAGAATGCAAAGGATCATTAGTCGATGTAGAGAGAGGGTAGGAGAGTGCAATATCTCTGTAGATATGGCACTATGCTTCTTTATTGGTCTCACGCAAATGCAGCGCAGCAACTTTGGTTGCTGCACTGCATTGTATGAGAGTTTTGTAAATCTTGGCCAAAGTTCTCACTTTTTGCAGTTTGCCTCAACCAGTATCAGAGAGAAATGTGTGTTGTACTATTACTTCACTAGAAATAAACTGCTTGTTGACAGCAGTGGTAGATGGATGTAAATCCTGCAGAGAAGGTGAGTTTGTCCTAGGATTCTGCTTACCAACTATTGTCCACTCCTGCTCCAGTGACGTGAAGTATAAGTTAATCTGTGATACTGAACTTGATCATCGTTTGCCCAGTGGGGTGAAATAGACCCTTAAACTATATGGTGGAATGGCTGCGTTCTCATTATTTCCAGGGGTATTTATACTTTCTATTAACTGCTCCCTTGACTACTTTATGATGCTTCTTTAGTGTTTCTGGCCTGGCGTTGCATTGGCACTTCTTGGTCCTCTGTCATCTTCTCTTCTTCACTGGATCTCTTCCCTCTTCAATTTGTTCTTAGCTTCAACCCTCCCTAAAATGTTATGCAAACATATTGTATTTGCCTTTGTGGATCTAAGTAAACTTAGCCCTTTTGTATTCTTCTGTATTTCGGCTTTTTTAAATGCTATTGTTCATTTTAAAGAAGAGGTCAATATACAGTTGTAATGGGAAGTAAGATTTTAGTAGTTGAAGAGGGGGGATTTTTTTAAACCTGTATTTTCATTCCAAAGCAAATGATGTTACTTTAGGCTATGCCAGCCCATCTAAGTGCCAATTAGGCTGCCTGGAAAAAAGCCAAAATGCAGCTTGCTGCCTTGAGATCTATCTCAAAAATAGGTTTCTAGCACCAACTTTTCAAAAGATTCAGCTAGCTCGCAATCAGAGCCAGGGTAATTTTGAAAATACACTCACTATAAGTGTCTGGCAATATCTGCTCTCCAACAACTGCAAATCAAAATCATCCAGTACCGAATAGGCATCATTGTGCCACGAATCTTCTCATGACAACCAGTTCAGAATTTGGAGTCCTTGAGCATTGGTAACAGGCGCTGAGGCATCCCAGTCCAAAACCTCTCAGGCTAACAACCACAGCAGCATCAGCCCCTCCTCAGGCTTATATCCTTCATGTAGGCAGTAAGAATCTTTTTCGTCTGCTAATTCTGTCATCAGGACCATTGTTTGATAAGTCCTAAGGTGAATGTGTGCCAGCATAGTGCTAAAACTATTGCATACAGCCCACTACCTGAACAAGACCTCAGCAAAATTATCTTCCCATATGGCACCACAACACTTTTGCACCTCCTACTCCATGGGTACTCACAAACATTTGCCACGGGGCCACAAAGTACGGTTTGTGGTGTGTCCGAGGGCCGCACTGATGCCAGCAGGGTGGAGGGAGGGGGTCTGGGTGGGTCATGGATTGTGTTAGGAGGGTCGAAAGCATGTTAAATAAACGGGCAAGCATTTATTTACAGGTTAATAAATGCTTGCCCATTTATTTAACATCTTTTTCTAAATATTAGTGCTAGCAAATAAACAGCAGCTGGTGCTGCTGTTCACCAAGAAGGCCGCATTTAAAGGTCAAGAAGGCCGCAAGCGGCCCCCGGGCCGTACTTTGAGTGTCACTGTCCTACTCTTTTATGTCAATATAGCAGCAACATCCTGCAAACCAACCCAGAAGTGCCACATAAAATCAATCAAGACCTTATTGGAGACTCTAGAAAACCTGTAAGCAAACTGACAAGTTGAAGCTTATAGAAATTTTAGAGTGATTGTTGATGCTATTCTGAATGTGTATAGCAATGTCAACAGTTCCAGAAATCAAGGAAATTACCCAATCAAACAGCTTACGAGCCACTTTCTCTCCCTGAGCTCAACCACAGGCACTCCCTTTTTCAATTACTTGATTTTTGTGACTTGACTGCCATAGCTCATGGAAAATAGCTTAGGGGGTGGGAGGAACTCGCAGAGTTTCACCAACGGGCAGAAATATGCATGTCGCTCTGCTTGCGCTGCAATTTTGAACCAGTAGCGTGAGCAGCACTGAAAAAGAAGCACAAACGGCACTGTGCGATGTGCAAGAGCACGCAGCCATTCAAGTTGATTTTGCTGCCACTCGAGTAGAAAATCTACTCAAGCAGCAGCAAATCTACTCAAGAAGCAACCCTCTGCCTTCGACCACTCACGACTGCCCATATTACAAATGCCACCAGTGGGACGCCAAATCTCGCTCGCATTTCTGATCGATTGCGGAAAAAAAAATCCTCCACTTGGTGATTGGCAGAATTTTACCAGCACTCTGCGATACAAAAGTAATGTGGAGTCACCAAATTCCACCTATTCCGCAAGCGGAATGAAACATTCAGCTCACCACTAAAAGAGCGGCTTTTCCGTTGTGGGATTCAGAGTCAAGCCTTGGACTGACTACTGAGCAGGTCTCAGCCATCAACACAACACAAAGCAATGCAACACTATACAGAAGTGTTTGATGGGTCAATTCATTATTATGGTTTTCTCTCTGTTCCAAATTTGATATGCTATAGAATGTGCTTTATTTCACCATTAGCCTTTCTGTTATTGTAAACTCATGCTTAACCCTTTATTCCTGGATTTGGCATCCTTTTTTTTGCGTTGAGCCAGAACTGTAAAATTGCTCAGTGTCCAAGGACTCAGTACCAGAGCTCTGAGACCCCAACTTTTCTTGCCATGTTGGATTAGCTTCTTAGCGACAGGCGTGTGCGGACAGAAATCTGCATCCAATCCAAGACAACACCTCACCTCAAGCAGAGTGACGTAGTGCAGCAGGTGCAGTTGCTCCAGGGCCCAAAGGGACCCAAAGGCTTGAGAGGTCCACAGAGCCATGAATATTGCTTCATGTTACTACCCAAACAGCAGTCACAGGGCCTATTTTTCTTGCTCGCTTTTGTGTCTTTGACACTGTTGCTATGTCACTACCCATACACACATTTTACTCTCTGTATCTAAAAGAAAATAGTCAAAGACATTGAAGGGTTTCCTACAATGAAATGCCATTTCATGTTCCCCATATCCAAATGCTAAATGAATCGGATTTTCAGAAGACACATTAGTTGTTCTCTCTCTCTCTCTCTCTCTCTCTCTCTCTCTCTCTCTCTCTCTCTCTCTCTCTCTTTCGCTCTCTCTTGCACTTTAGGTCACCCTGCTGTATAGAAGAGCCTTTCAGAAAAAAATAGAAATATAAAAAATAAAAATTTCAATTAAGTCTCTGTTTGTCATGGGTCCAAATGACTTGAGAATCTCTCACATATATTGAAAATGGTATATAATGACGTGTACCTCCTCCAATTTCCTCGAGTACATTGCTATTTAGCAGTTTATAAAATAGCATGTTGACTCATTGTTTCAGCAGAGTTAAAAAACGATTCATCGTAAAGCACTTTTACTACAGTGTATTATATATACCACGCTTCACACAGCAGAGAACAGCTTTAGGGAACTATTTAAAGCTAATGGATTTTACTTTATTTTAAACTAACCTGGTTTTTATTTTTAGAAGTAAACACTTTTTTAACAAGGGTGTAGTGCAGATCGAGCAGGTTCACAGGCTGACATAATTTCTGTTGGGCACGAAAATAAAATGACTAAATGGATTTCTATAAGCCTGGCGCAGTCGAGCAAAGAAAGTAAGAAAATATTAACTCAGAGCGACTGGTATTGATCCAGAGCACACAGGACACCTGCAGGGCTGCAAATGTGCACAGAGATGCAATAGATATGTCCTGTTGTGGAATATTCAATGGTGATATAACAGAATAAACTTTCAAACAAATTATATTTGAACAAAGAAGACAGTTGGATAGAGAAGCAAATAAACTTATGAAACCGACATGTAGATATTTTATGATTATAAGTCCTGGTATTTTAACTCAACCATTTTGGTCTTTTGTTAACAATCTGCATCATCGCTTTCTTTTATCTAGATTTAGATTTAATTGTATCCACTGGCTGCTAACTGTACCCAAAGGTTTCTCAAAGTTAGGCTCCTTGCAACTTTTCCAACCAAGACCTATTGCACTTTATGTTCTTTTGTGGTTTTTATACTGAGCTGCGAGCTAAATACATCCTACCACTTTTAAGAGATTGCCATTTTGCACAAGTAAGGCCAGCATTGATTTACCTACAAATGCTTTCTTCCCCATTTGTTTGTTACCGGGTCGCACGTTTCTTATCAGGGGCAATTCGTAAGAGAACTAATCTGGTGTGTTAACAATTATGACCCGGGTCGTCAGAACATGTCTTTTTTATTCTGAATATATTTTAATCCAGTGTAGTTTTAATCTATAACGTATGTGTTTTTATTTAAAATGTACTTTTATGGCCAGAAAGGGCCGAATAAAGTTTTAATTGACTTGACTTGACTTGATTGATATTTGAACAATGTTCATGATACTCAGGCATAAGGAGATTTCAAGCAATCATTTTGGTGGTAAACTAAGATATATTATTTTTTGTCAGCACAGAGAAAATATACAGATCGACAGATTTGTTCTCTTACGTACAGAGATAAAAAACACACACAAACTTACAAAAAACACATAAGGTCACACAAACATAATCGCACTGAAACATTAAAAATGAAAACATGCATAACACAACACCTGCTATTACAGCACATTTGCACACATTCCTACGCATAGAAACATGTTCGATAATTATGACATACCACACACACAAACAGTTCACACACATGCACAATATACACACATAGGCACACAGCAGAAACAACGGACAAACAAATAAATTGCAAATATACCCACAAGCAAATGGCCCATCAAATACAGGCAACCATCAACACAACATATACACAAACTCCGCCAACCAACAAAAACACCACAAATCAACCACGGGAAACCAAAAAACGCAGACAGTCAGGAGCACGTCATCCTCGCACTAAAACAGACATTATGTAAAAACAGGCGCATTCGGAAGCAGCACCCACACAAGTCAAGTCAAAACAGCTTTATTCGGTGCAAAAAAAGACAACCATAAAAGCATACTAATTAAGAAGAACAATTATCGTTTTCTTCTTAAAATGTTACATTATTCAAATAAAACCTTTTTAAAACCATACTAGATAAAAAGTAAAAGAGATGAAAAGGAGGGCAGCAAGATTTCACGGTCAGTCAATACGTCTTAATAGAATATACATTTACATATATAATTCATAAAGTGCAAACTGTTAGCATATTTCGGGTTAGGGGATAAACATCTCATAGAATGGAATGTTTTGACATTGAAGATAAAAGTGCAAAATAGCCTACATCATAAAGTGCAAAATAGCCTATATCGTAAAGATACATAAAGTGCAAAATATTAGCTAGCGTCTGGATGGGGATAAATGACACATCGTAATAGAATGTACGTTTACATATATAATTCATAAAGGGTAAGCTGTTAGCATATTTCGGGTTAGAGGATAAACATCACATAAAGTGCGATGTATTGGCTTAGTAGATAAAAGTGCAAGATAGCCTATATCATAGGTTGCAAGGTAGCCTATATCATAAAAATACATAAAGGGCAAAATATTAGCTAATATCTGGGTGGGATTATATGACACATCTAAGTTCAATCGTCAGATTTTTCATATATTAGTGCGTCCAGATGTGAAAGATCTCTTCTTCTCCTAATAGCCCTTTGTATAAAAAGGATAACAGAGTTCATAATTTTTACATTATCCAAACTACATATAAAGTTAAAAGCATGTTTGTAATAAAAAAGCATATTTGATAAGAAGAGTGGTTTTAAAACTGATTTCCGGATATCCCTATAAAAACTACAAAAAAGTATAAAATGCAACGTAGACTGGGGTGATTTTCCATCGCAAGGATAATTCGGGAGATTATGAGACCACTTTTCGGTTCTGGGAAATGCTATTAAATAGTGTAAAGTACCAAGCCTAAGTCTGGTTAGATAGAACCTATGTTGTGTGTTTCTTACCAGGATTAAGTATGTTTGTATACCCATCACAAACGAGCGTTCACAATAGGAAATAACACCTTGCTTACAACCAGCATCATCCATTCTTACACGTTCCCTGGCTGTGATGTATTTAAGCTTAAGATCGCTTTTAATATAATCCAAAATGAGCACGGGATTCTTTCTATCACGATCTACCTTACAACTTGTTAAAAAATGTTGTGTATATGCTCTAGCCAGGGAATTTTCCTACTGTGATTGAGGGCCAAGCAATCCATGATTAGGTCTTTGGTAAATTTGGTTTAATCTTTCGCCCAAATCCCTCACCCGAAAGTAAGTCCCGCTATGTGAATAGAATCACTTAGGTTTGGTACAGACAATTCTTTATGTACTATGTAGTTAGCTGTAGAACTTGGGACTGCCAATACTCTTTTTAAAAATTTATTTTCTTGAGTTTGCAGCGAAGTGATGTTGGCTCTTCCCCATATGGCTGCCCCATAGCAAATACCTGTAACACACTTACTCCTATACAGGTCAAGAATTTCCCGTATAGGTTTATTTCCTATTTTGGCAGAAAATCTGAAAATACCCTCAGTAATTCTCAAAAATTTCAGATTACATGATTCAATGTGTGTGTTCCAGCTACCTCTTCTATTAAAAAGCAGTCCCAAGTATGAAAAGGATGAGACTCTATTTATAACTACTCCTTCCACATGATGTTGTCTGTTTTTTAGCCTATTGCTCCCGCATGTCATAACAAATGTTTAGTTAAGGTTTAACTGAAGGTCGTTTTCTGACATGTACAGTGCAAATTTTTCTATTAGGCATTGGAGGCCATTAGCTGTCCTTGATAACAGGACAGCATCGTCCGCGTACAAAAGTACCGGAGTGGGACGTGCTCCGATTTTGGTACATCAACCATTTGCTTTTGTAAAAAAGAATCTACGTTATTAATATATAGGGAAAAAGGAGGGGCGCTAAAACGCATCCTTGTCGGATTCCCCGCATGACCCTAAAGCCCGGGGTACATTCACCCATAGTACCGAAACGTACTCTGGAAGTTAAATGAGTGTAAATCTGGGATAAATATATAATAATATCTACTGGGGCACCTAGCTCTTTCATTGATTGCCATAGTTTGGCGTGATTAACAAGATCAAACGCACTGGTGAGATCCACGAAGCAAAGGTGTAAAGCCCCTTCCTTGGCTAGGGTATATTTCCCTATCAGTAGCTCCAGATTTACACATTGCTCCACCGTTCCAATACCCTTTCTGAAACCATACTGGGCCTCTGTTAGAATGTTGTTCACGTCGGCCCAGGTTTCTAGCCTTCCCAGCATGATTCTTCCCATTACTTTGGAAGTTGAGTCAAGAAGGGATATTGGACGGTAGCAATTAGCCTTCCCTCTATCCCCTTTTTTGAAAATGGGTACAATAATGCTTTCTGCCCAGGATGCAGGCAGCACCCCTCCTAAAGTATCATTAAAAATATTTAATAAGATGGGGGTCCAGAAATCAATATCATGTTTAAAAACGTCAATAGGTACCCCATCCGGTCCGGCGGCCTTCCCATTGGCTCTTTTTTGTAGGGCTGTTTTAATTTCATCTGGCGCTATTGGGGGTGAATTTACAGGCTCAACCAGTATGATATTACCATTGTTGCATTTAGAGGCTTTAACAGCATCTGGATTAAAAAAACAGTTCAAAATGTGTTATCCAATCTTCTGGAGGAACGGCAATATCGATTTTCACCGCGGTGTTCTCTTTAAAAAAGGGGTGTTCGATTGTCTTCCAGAATAAGGCTGCATCTCTTGTCTCTGCAGCCTGAACTAATCTGTCCCAGGCCTCCTCACGGATTTCAATTTTCCTTTGATTCAAGGTGTTTTTATAGCCTTTCCTCAGGGTGCTTATTCTAGCACTATCCCTAGGTTTTTGTTTCAGGGCAATTTTTAATTCCCTGTTTAACCTTGAGCAATCCTGGTTAAACCATCTAGGATTATGGTTACATATGTTACCGAAAGCACTTATTATTTCCACATCTATAGAGGAGCTATCCAAACAGATATTTATATAGTTTAGCCTTTTCCCTTTAAGGCTATCCATAAAGGTTGTAGGGTTCACGCCTGTCCATTTTATTGAAACTCCATTATTACCCTGGGTTTCTATATTTATATCTGCAGCCTTGCCCCTATCTTGACGAGTCAGGCTAAGCTTCAGAGACAGAATTAACGGGTAGCGGTCACTAAGCAGATTTGCACAAATTAAAAGTTTTTCTGCCAAACCCCTGCACTTTGCTGACACAATGAAATGGTTGATATTAGAGGATGACCTGGCACCTACATATGTATGGATAGCAAACTCTCCATCGCAGTTATCAGGTTCCATAACTGCTAGGTTATATTTGTGGATTGTATTATTAATTGCCTCCCGTAAGAGTCGTGTGGAAAATGCGGGATTCAGTCACCAAAGCGGTCGCAATACCCACATGATTCTCCCCCAAAGATATCACATGTTTCACAGTTAAAATCGCCCGCCCAAATGAGTATATATTCCCCTCCCACTGCCTTTATGAAACAATCCAGGTCTTCTTCCAATGACTTGATAACCCCGGGTCTTGTGCCATCGAAAATGTTATTATAAAAATGTATTACAACTATGGGTTGTTTCCCCTCCGAATAAAGGTATAAAAACTGATAATACTGTGACGTAATATTGGCTTTCCATAAAATTAGGGGTGAAGTTACGGCAATTGAAGCCACTAAACCTCCTTTTGCTCTCCCCATTCTAGAGGGGCTAGCATTAGTACAAATAGCTTGAAAGCCATTAATAAAAAAGGGCTCAGTATACCATGTTTCCTGAAGTAAAATTAATGCACACCCCTCAATTGCTTTTAGCCATGCTTTGTTATTGAGCTTATTTTCAATTCCAGCCACGTTCCATGACATGATATGTAAGGATTCTTTGGTTCGTGCACTTGCTTCAACTTCCGGCAATTTGCAGATAGAGATATTAACCGGATTATTAGTAGGTACCTCACACGAGTCCTCCCTATGAGCTAGTACACAGTGGTCAACAACTGGCTCGTTACAAGTTACAATGCATTCCAGACTTCTTTCTAATATAATACCCACACCCTCCCTCTGTCAATCAATATCACTACACCTTCTCAGAGGTTCGCACCTATTGTTAGTAGGAGCGATTTGGTTTGGGTTAAAGATATGGGGTGTACTTACTTTACTGTAATTAGGTCTATAGAAAAAACCTAATGGGACAGCGGTTATGTGGTCATTCTGGCTAAAATTAGGCAGTGTAGTATTATTCGAAATCCTTCCATCAAATTCCCTACCAGATCCCTGCTGCGAAAGTTCACTACAACGCAATCCCCATGGCACGTTTTTCTAGAGCTACCCACCCAATTTACTCTCCTTAGCATTATAATATTTTGTTGTAACACATTAATGCCAAAGTTAGTTTTTACAGCAATCCAGTGTACCACTTGATTTTTCAATGTCTCGTAAGATTCACGACTTTTATCGGCTAATCTGGGAACATTTTTCAAGACAATGACATATGGGGTCGCCTGGGCGGGAAGATGTAATGGCTCTTCTATGTTATTACCAACATACATAGTCCTGTTCAATGTGTCCACCTGGCTTGGTTTTACTGGTCTTAAGGAAGAGGCTTTATCATCCTTAATAAGCCTTGGAGCTTGGGTGGGTCGTAACTTTTTTCTATCCCTTGGGGATTGTACAGCAGGAGTGATTCTTTGCTTGGGTTCGCCAGCAGGGATGAGGGTATCTAGGTCTTCCTTTGGCCTTGAGGCTGGATTATTATTAATAATAGTCTTGCTCAGATATTTTGTGGGGCTTATTTCAGAGACCAAATCTGTTAAAAAAGTCACATCCTTTTGGACTAGCTTTAGTTCAGACATCAATCGTCGCTCGATACTATCCAATTTGCCATGTAGCTTTTTAAATAGCGTTTCAATATTTTGTGGCCCTTGTACTTTGCTTGTTGAATTATTATCCCCCTTTATCACTGCGGCGTTATTTCCTTCTTTTTTTGCCTTTGGCTTTGTTTTGGCCTTCACTATCATGTTCCCCCTGTGGCCATTTTTCTGTTGAGGCAGCTGTTTGGATTTTTTAGCCGGTGGGGAGATCAGTGTTGTTGGACAAAGTTGAAATCTCCAATGCAGTTGTTAAAATGCAGGGGTTGGCCATATTTGAAACAGAGTCCTTATAAGTTACAATGGTAGTCTGTGCCTCTGTATCCTTGTCTTTCCCATCACTCGTGGTTATAGTGGGATCGCACACACCCTCTAATACAGATTCTTTCAGTGCGGCGTCTAGTGCAGTTTTGGTAGCTGCGAGTTGTTCCTCGACGTGTACGATCTCACTATTAAGCAACCCCACGGCAGTTTTCAAATACTTAGTAATTGGTGTGCTTTTAGTATGCGGCTTCCCTACAGAGGGCGGTAATTTCCTTTTGCCCATACTCCCACAGAGTAAATGAACACTAATAAATGCAAAACGAAACAATATTTCACCTTACCGGTCTATGTATACTAGTGCTCTTGTGGAGCCAAGGGGGATTGCCCAGCCCAGCCTCGGCCTGCCGCGGACGGGCGCAGACGGGCCCGCCCTTGGCCCGGGCTTGACCCGGGCATGCCCGCGCTTGTCCCATGCTGCGGGAGCCCTGGCCGCTACTTGAGCGCCTCCTGGCGCGTGCAGTGATGTTGGCGGCGAGCGTGCCGCTTGGCAGCTTGGGGATGGTAGTTCCCCTGGGCTCACTCCCTCGCAGGAACGATTGTCGGGTTCGGTGGCAGCGGTCTGAAGTGCAGGCAGGCAGGCAAAAGTACAATGAGCTCCTGCGCTGTGGGGGCCCTGGCTGCTACTTGAGCGCCTCCTGGCGCGTGCGGTGACGTTGGCGGCGAGCACGCCACTTGGCAGCTTGGGGATGGTAGTTCCCCTGGGCTCACTCCCTCACAGGAATGATTGTCGGGTCCGGTGGCAGCGGTCCGAAGTGCAGGCAGGCAGGCAAAAGTACAATGAGCTCCACACACATATAATATACCTGCAGGCTAATAGGCTCAAAACACAGCTGCACATACACACAAATTCATGAATAAATATCACACACACAATCATAGACTCACATAAACCAAAAAAAACATTTATTTCTTTGTGTAATTGGTCTCCGCTGTCAAGCAGAATGTGCTTGCTAGCTTAAAAGAGCTGCGCAATTTTTCTTTTTCCAGGTCGTGTGAGAGACTCGGAGATGAAAGCATCTATATTGCAGACGTTTTACAACTACAAAAAAATTTGTGACCTAGCTATGTCTCGCTATTCCAATCGCCATGCTATTTCACATAACTTCTCACCAGGATGGAAATGGGCACTTATTATGTGTAAAATGAGGGATCATTCTTTTTGCCTAGTTACAAGGATCAGAGACGCTTTAAGGCCTGGGCAAAATGGGCTATTTCCCGGGCCCCCATCCTTCTAAGGACCCTCCTGGGAAAGTGATCTTTCGCTCTATCTCACATCTGTCTATTTCTCCGTCTCAAACTTTAATATATTATTCAATATTACTTGGCATTATGTGGCTTGAATTGGCAAAAAAAATGATAATTAAATGCAAACCTGTTCCAGACAGGGTCTCTCAAAGTATATTTTACCCAGGACCCCCAAAATCTTTACGATTACACTCACTTAGGGGCTCATTACGAAGGAGGTCGCAAAGCCTGCCATCGTCGGTTTCAATTCTGACCGGCTGATTATGAATCAGCCAGTCGGGATCGGCCAGTCGGAGGCCGCCCTGTAATCCCAAAGAGCGGCCTTTCCGCCCTTGGGATTACGATGCCCGGTTCCTGGCAGGGTTTCCATACCAGCCTTTCCGAAATGGAAACTCTGTTGGAAAGCGTGTTTGGGGGCCTCTAGCTAGGCCCCCGTGTGTGTGCGGCCTCCGGTTGGGGGCCGAGGGGGCACCTACGGTGCCCCCCTGTTAATCCCCGAATCCTTGAGGTGCCTGCCATGGGGTGCAGGGATTAACACCACCTTCCATTTCCCTATGGGAGCATGTACTACGACCGGTTTGCGGCCGTAACACATGCTCCCATGGGGAAATGTTGGAATGCGACCGAACAGTGTTCGGTCGCATCCAAATCAGGTGGTCGGGACCGCCTACCAGAGGTCGGCCAGTCCCGTTTACGAGACGGTTTCCGCCCCGATATCGTAATCGGCCCCATAGTGTTATATATTAAATACTTTTATTTATGTTTTCACATATGTTTTGCAGTGTGGCGTTGTGTATTATTTTTGACTATATACTTATCATAACATCCTGTGTGTATGTAAATCCTCAGTTCTTCCTGCAGAAGATAACATACATATACAGGTATTCATTTATGTCTTTTTTTCATAGCAAGAAATTAGTAACCACATCCTCTGCCATTCCTCTGACCATGTTCAGTTTGTTGAATTCTTTGAATGGTTTTGTACCTTTTCACACCAAATCGCACCGGCTAATAGCATATAATTCAAGAAACTAACTTTAATAAGTTACTGAACTAGCAATTGATGCTGTCTGCTAGACTCAAGCTCAATTTTGGTGCTCCTGTCTCCTTTCTAGCTGCACCATCCTCTGATGACTCAGTTTCTTCACCTTTTGGGCCTGTGTCATCTGCCGTAGCTCTGTCCATGGCTTTTCCTTGCTTGGGGACAGCAAAGTGCGTATGGTCCATGTTACCCTGCATCATGGAACTTGACATGCTGCCATTACCAAGCTGGGAGTTGTCCACTACAGTTATTGCAGTGGATGGTGCACAATGGATGGCACACACAGCAAGCCTGTGTGCTTGATGTTCGTTTGTTACATACATCAAAATAAAGGATGGCCATCGCATGGAAACAATACTGACTACATTATATTTACTAACATACATTTCCTTTATATGCTTTTTATTTTTCCTTTCACTAAATGGGGCAAGAAATATATAGTGGAAACAAAATTATTCACTAGAATCATATACATTGTTCCATGCATGCAGGGAGATCGCAATAACAATAAACAACAATAGTTTACATTATGGCAACTAATGTAAACAGCATTGTGTGCAGTTTGTTGACAGTCAATCGAATAGTGAGACTCTGATTTCTGTATCCTCATATGGTGTGTGTATGCTCCACTGATATGCCATGCCATGTCATGCCATAGTATACTATAAAATGACAGGCCATACCATACTATAAAATGACAGGTCATACTATACTAAACAATGACAGGCAATACCATACCATACTATACAATGACAAACCATAACGTACCATTCAATAATAGTTCGTTCCACACTATAACATAATGGGCCTCTCATACCATACTACACAATGACAGGTCATCCCATACCATACTATAGAATGACTGACCATACTATACTATGACAGGCTGTTGGAAGGTGGATTATTGGTAGGGGTAAGTATGCACCTACCACTAGTGATAAGGCCACCAATGCAATATAAGGTCCAGACAAGATCTCAATACATTAGCCCCTGGCTCAACCCTTCGTAGCTGGCTGCCGAGCAGGCATGCTTAACTCAAGAGACAGGTATGTAAAGCATTTAAAAACACTAATACATTAAATAAGTAAGACACAACACTCAATAAAAATCCCACACCAATTTATAAAAATAGGAAATATTTATGTCTTTAAAATGACACCAGAATGACAAAAATACAATATAGTGAACCGGGGACATGAATTTTTAAAGATGAACCACTTTTTAGTGCTTCAAAGCATATAGCGCCAACTTGGGCCATCTGGTCGTACTTGACCGGTACAAAGTCAAAATTTGAGGGTGACCGCGATGGAGCCCTGGCCGGATACACTAAGCGGGAGGCCCAGTCCAAATTTTACTTTAGAAACTTTTCTGGTGGATTTTCTCTCAACGGCAACAAATTTCTTTGTCAGGCTAGATTCGCAGCGGATTCACCGGTTTTGTTCAGTGGGAGCTCCCGGTCAACTCTTGGAAGTCTTGAGCTCCGGAGCTTTCAGCTGGACAAACCTGAAATCCAGGCTGGGTTGCGGTTGAAGGTAATCGGCTTGACTCTCGACGTCGGGTCAGTCCACTTAAGGAGATTTTTCCAAAAGTTCCTCAAACTTCTGAAACTTTTTCCTGAAGTTCCTCTTGAGGGTTCAAAGTGTCCAAAACACAAATCCAAGGGTCTAGAAGCTCTGAGATGGTCCTTGGAAGTTTGGGACTGCAATGCCCACAATGCACCTTGGCAACACCTTAAACGTCCACTGGATGCGCTCCAGGCTGGGGACTTCTTGAGGGAGATGATGCATGGAAGCTCTGTTAACCTATAGATTTCAGGGATTCCACTCCTTAATCCTTTTTGAAGCAAAGCAAAGTCCTCAGGGCCATAATTCCAAATGTGCAGCAGGAGCAGTCTTTCAGATTGCAATCCTCAGGGGTGCAGACCAGGGTTCTAGCAGGGCCGTCCTTCTTCTTGTAGTTTCAGGCAGGAAATTTGAGTTGCTATGGAGCTCTCACATATTTATTCAATGATCTGGGTCAGCAAGCAGGGGGGCACCACTGTCCAATGAGGTTCAGGGTGCCACCCAAAAGCATTACAGCTTCCTCCGAAGTGTGGCATATTCTTGTCCCACAAAGCATTGCACTTTAAAATTCAAGATGGAGGATTCCTCTCCAGGAGAGTAAGACCTGGCCAAACCAACCTACTAGTGTGGCTCATTTTCATTATTAATCCCCCTCCAGACCTTCTGTAAATTCCATTCCTTGGCCTACCATCTGGCTGGTGGTACAGGAAAAGGAGGTAGGCCTGGCTGGCATTCCTTACTGTCCTGTTCCCTTTGAAGCCCAGTTTGATTTACTCAGCCCCCGTCCTGACCTGTTCTCTGCAGTTGCAGAGCTCCCTATCAGATAACCTCTGCTCTATGCAGGCCACTTATCACCTCATCAAAGCAGCTTGGCTAAGCCTGTTAAGGCTGACCAATCAGGAGAGGCAGCTAGAAAGCTGAATTTTGTCTCACAGAAAAGAAAGTTCTATAACTTATTTTTTGTATTAGTTATGATAAATTCAAAATTGGCAGGTTGTTGGATTTATCACTGCCAATCTTTTAAGTTCTTTTATGACATTTTTAGCCCCTTCCTAACAATATTTATACTTAAGGAACATATTCCAATATTAGCCTATGGAGCTAATAATCTACAATGGGAGGGAAACTATATTGGCAGTTTTTACCTCACCAGGGCATTTAAAACATCAATGTCCCTGCTTATAGTTACATAAGTTCTAAAGACAGAGGTCCCTAGACAATCAGAATATTATTAATAGTAAATATAGACTCGATCAGCGCTATATTCCTTGTCCAGCCGGACAGAATTTTAATATTCAATAAATGTATGACATAAAGTACAAAAGAAATTCAAGTGGGACACAACTGGTGTCCTAGTAACATAAATAAACAAAACAACAGTAAGGGAAGGGTTCAGGCAAGGGGGACGTGTCTGCATGGAGTTAGGAAGATACAGCAGACTTTAGTAACGTGGAGACACCATTACACAATTGACTTCACAATATATTATATGCATATGGTGTACATTGTGTCGACGGCGTTTCGATCCAATTAGGTAGGCGGGACTTCAATTGGGGCAGCGGTCGTGGTTGACTGTCAACCACGAGCATCGACTCAGGTTGTCCGCCGCCGGGACCTCGCGACACGGACTGGAACCGAGATCCACTCGGGTTGTCCACATCGAAGACAGCGACCGCTGCCCCAATTGAAGTACCGCCTACCTAATTGAACCGATCCCCATTGAGGGAATACAGCGATCCCGGCGCCTAATGCTACTATCGTCTCCTATGGTATTCACACAGCACATGAGGCACTTAGTATGATTTCATCAGAGCCTCGCATAGCTACCACGCGCTGCAAATACCTTGCCGCGCTTCCGGTCTCTCGTTGAATACGATCAGCTCCCCGCATACCGGCTTCCACCTGCAACAATTGCTATATGTACACAGGCATGACTACTTAAATGTCCTGATGATGATCCCCCTAATTCTCTAACGGATCGAAACGCCGTCGACACAATGTACACCATATGCATATAATATATTGTTAAGTCAATTGTGCATTGGTGTCTCCACGTTACTAAAGTCTGCTGTATCTTCCTAACTCCATGCAGACACGTCCCCCTTGCCTGAACCCTTCCCTTACTGTTGTTTTGTTTATTTATGTTACTAGGACGCCGGTTGTGTCCCACTTGAATTTCTTTTGTACTTTATGTCATACATTTATTGAATATTAAAATTCTGTCCGGCTGGACAAGGAATATAGCGCTGATCGAGTCTATATTTACTATTAATAATATTCTGATTGTCTAGGGACCTCTGTCTTTAGAATTTATATACGCACCCAAGGTCCCTGACCAATTGCCTATTGGGTTCCCTTGTTTCTCTAAACAGGTGCACCTAGGGGAGGCCTTGGGGTGACTTATATGTACAAATAAGGTAGATTACCACTTTAGAAGAACCTTCAATTCCTAAGTTGAATTTGCATATAAATTACTTTTAAAGACAGTCTGCGAAGCAGCACTGCCTTTAAAAATGACAGTGGCAACAAAGCAGTGCACACTCCAGTGCAGAAACTCTACTGGGCCTCTAAACCCCCTGCCCTATTATATACTAGGTATTTTGAATCCCCTTGCCATATTATATACTAGGGACTTACAGGGATCTGTCATTACCAATTGTAATTATACCTAATTACCATATACCTTTTTCATCAGAGCACTGGCCCTGGGCCTGGTTAGCAGAGCCCAGGGCACAGTCAGAGTCAGTTACCACCAGTATTAGTCAAAAAATGGGGGTGAACAGGGCAAAAAGGATGACTTTCTCACACAGGCCATACCATACTATATAATGAAAGACCATACCATACCATGAAAGCCCATATCATACTATAGCATACCAAACCATACCATACTATTCTTTACTATAAAATGACAGGCCATAACATACTATACAATGACAGGCTGTACCATACCATACTATACAATGACAAGCAACACCATACCATAACATACAATGACAGGTTATACCATACCATATCATACCATACCATACTATACAATGATAGGCCAGACCATAGTATATAGTGACTGGCCATACCATATAATACAATACAAAGACAGACAATACAATAGCCTTTCAATTAATGGCCATGCCATACAATACAATACAAAGACAGACCATACCATACAATAGAATGATAGGTCATACTCTATCATACTATACAAGAGAGGCCATACATTGACAGGTCATGCCACACCATGCTATACAATGACAGGCCATGCCATATCATATTATACAATGACAAGCCATATCCTAGCATACAATGAATGACCATACCATGCTATATAATACCATATCATATCATACCATGCCATACCTTACAATGACAGAACATACCATACCATACAATACAATGACAAGACATACCACACCACACAATGACAGACCATACCATATTATACAATGACAGTCCATACCATACCATATTATACAATGACAGGCCATACCATACCATGCTATACTACACAATGACAGGCCATACCATACTATAGGATGACAGGACATACCATACCGTACCATGCTATGTTATGACAGGCCATAGAATACCATACTAAACAATCACAGGCCATACCATATGATATAGTGATAGGCCATAAAATACCATACCATACTATACAATCACAGGTCATGCCATACCATACTACACAAAGCCAAACGAGACCATACCATAACATGATATTCAATTACAGGCTATAACAAGCTATACTTTTTCCCCACCAGCGTTACTATGGAAAGTAGGGATTGCGGGAAGTGGTTCTTAGGCTACTTTGCCCCCCCGACTCCTTTTTTGCCTGATCCCCATTTTGGGTTACCTGTGTAAAGGTGCATGAGTGTGCAGCAGAGAGCTTTTGGCCTTCTGATCACTGAACTTTGCAGTTGCTTCATCTGTCTTCCCTCGGGTCATCTAGTGGTCTCTGTGCTTGCTCCCTGGATTAACAACTGTCTAGCTATTAACAGTTTAGACCTCTGGGCTTGGAGCCTGACATTGCTGCTCTTATCATCTTGTTGTGGAATATCTGCCGTTGCCACCCCTCTGTTTGAGCTTGTGATCAAGACTAGATGCAAACTCATATTTTGCTTATATTATGCATGCTTTTTATTTGCTATGATAATATGTACGGTAATAAGGTCTTGCTATTTTAAACATTCGCATTTTCTTTTAATTCTGTTATGTTTTTCTTTCCTTCTTGCATCAGTATTTGTATTCTTTGTCAGATTGCATTGCTCAATTGTATTGTTTGAATACATTTTGTAAAGCCCTAGCCTTAAGACTGACAGAGAGTCGTAAAAATCATAAAACAAACACTTGAGGCCTCATTTACAAAAAAATTGTGTAGGGTAGCACTGTAGGTCTTTTTGCTGTGCTGCCCTATGCCAATTTGAAAGGGCAGGAATGCACCTTATTTACGAGATACAGTGCATTTCTGTCCTTTCAGCCAGCGCCGGTGCACAATTTGGTGGTTAGCATCAATGCATGGGTGTTGCATGGGAAAACCCACCAAAACGTCATGGAACGCCTCCTTGATGCAGATTAAGCAACACAGCACTTTGTGCTGCGCTGCCTTACTCCATATCAGTGAGACCATGCAAAGCCACGCAGGGTGGCTTTGCGCCGTCTCATAGATATGATTGCGAGGCCTGCGCCATCGGAGCGTCAAAATAAGTGATGTTCCAGCAGCACAGGCCTCTTCTAGATAAGCCCCCAAGTGTTTGCTCCTCATCAAATATTACAATATTTTTTCTACTTGCTTTTCATTAATCTTGTAATAGAGACAGTACACTGTTGCTAAAATGTATTATTCCAAATTAAACTTCCCTTGAATTCATCAAGAAAACTCTGTCCCCTCTGTTAACTTAGTTCTTCCCTGTATATTTGGTTTCCTTCTTTCATTTATTTTTATCACACTGTCATGCATGGTGGAATAAATACACTCTTCTTCCACCAATATTGAAGGATCTCTGGATGCTTGGGCACATCGTCAGGCCTTCACTGTGTTTAACAAATATTTTTTTCACTGTATTTATGACTTATTGCTTTTTTTAATGCTGGTTCATTTTTATCAAGTACACTTTTTTTCTGTACCAGTCCCTGTAGTACTGCACTTCTGTACTATGTGTTGCATACAGGACCTAGCAACATAAACAAAAAGGGACTAAGAAATTCTTACAAAGCACTGAAGGTAAGTAGGAGCCAGGACAGAGGCGAGTCTAAGACACCTTGCACCATCGCAGGCAGACAAAAGAGGAATAAATGAAAATTGTAAACTAGCAAATGACATCAAAGACAGAGAGAAACTGAAAAGAGGCAGGGGCACAAAACACAAAGGACCAAGATGCGGCACCTGTGTGACTCAGAAAAGGCAAGGGATTTAATCAATTAAAGCTATAGAGATATGCATGATGCAGGAAGAGCAGATGGCAAGCCAAGGTAAGCCAGAAATCGGCAGGTATACAGCAAGCCTGCTTGCCTGGTAAGGCAATGTTTTAACAGACCAATGAATGAATATGGATGTGGAACTTCATGCAACCTATCACTATTCAGCTAAAGTTAAAAGAGGAATGCTTTGGGGTCCAATAGCAATATGGAGATTCAACGGTCCAAATACTAACACAAAAGTTATGCGGCATAAGCTCTAAATTGCAAAGAGTATACAATTCAGTCATTCTTTGAGTATCTAAACTGGAATGTCCATTTTGAAAAAGAGACATGAAAGCCAAACGTATACTCTTCCTTTCAAATCCTTTATTTAAAATCTTGTCAATTTTACAAAATACGGCCAACACTTGTCGTTCCAATACAGGGAACTTCCTCTGTTCTCTAAGAAAACAGAAGGAAACAGCAAGACGTTACAGTCATAAAAATGTATACATACCTACATCTATCTTTGTTGCAGGGATTCTGCCCAAAAACAGAACTATGCGCAGGATTATAGGACCTTGGTGTATAGGGACTGAGTCATCCTACCACCTTAGTACCCATGAGCCCAGGACCGACTAGCTATAGTGTCTCACTTGCTCTCCTACTCGTTCACAGAGAAACAAATGATTAGACACCCCAGAACACAACACTCCTGATCTCTCAGGAATCGCAGTAACAAGACACACCCTTTCGCTGGCACTCTTGTACTTGTCCACAATAAGATCTGACAGAGACAAGAAACAGTTTAAAATATTTATTTTAACTAATGTGCCCTAACATGCAGTATACGTGCCACAACAAGCTGGAAAATGCATAGTACAAATACAGTCAGCATAGCAGCTAGTCCATAAATCATAAAGGGAGATGTCTTCATGGAAAGACAATAGAGCCTAACCTCCCTCCCCTTGCTAAGAAGCAGTGTTATTATATATTGGAAGATCTCTGTGTTTTGTCAGCAGACCCCATACCTTAGCCTATAGATGGTAGATCTACATCATAGGTGCTGTCTCACTCTCCTCCCTAGAAAGGTCCCTCTCCAAGTGTGTGCTACCTATTCATGTATTCCAATAAAACTAAAGTACGTTGTCCAAACAACAGCTGCATCAGTATGTTTTGTCTAAGGGCTAAGGCCTGGCCAGAACAAAATAACAAGGGGCATTGTTGTTCGACTTTGCTCACAATGTTCAATCAAAATCCCAGGAACCTGCAGAGTGTGAACACAGTGATGCGTTCTCATGTGAAACAGCCATAGAAATTATTGCAAAACTAAAGTCGTGTAGCACCATGACACTAACTCCATTGTGATTATCAATGTCCAGATACTCCTTATATAAATCAATCTTGCTAACCCCCTTAGTATCCATGATATACAGTCTATACTTGCATCATTGTTATTGTAAGAACACACAATTCGTATAAAGTAAATTATTTGGACCATCATTAGGAGGAGAAAACCACAAAAAGGTCACACAACACAACTATCAAAGATTATATTTAATTGGCACACAAAGTGAGTTTTTTTTGTGAACTAACCCTGTATATATTGTTGACACAAACATGTATATCTAGTTTCTAATATTCATATTTCTGCATTTATCAATTATCTTATGTCAGTATAAAATCTTTCCAATTAGAGTCTTGTATTCAAGGTTTATGATCTGCCATATGCCAAACAGTAGTTAATACCTGCATTACACTTCCATGCTGAAGAGAATACAAAACAGTAAATCATAACATAGGTTGACCTATTCAGGTGTCAATACACACTAGGCCTATATTCTGAAAACGTCCAGCCTAAGTACCCCCATATGTAGTGAGGGTCATTAGGCTTACATAGCACGTTTCTTTGTATTGAACTCAAGGTTCATTGCAATCCAGCATATTCAGGAGGCCAATTTAGTCCTTTCAACTCTGTGTATTCTGATAATCTAAGGTATAGACTAATCATCCACTGTCAGGAATCACTTAAGTTAATATCTATCAATATAGACATCATTTTAAACATGAACTAAAGCAATGGTGATACTGAGATTGTGCTTTTATAGTGCATTGCACCTTGACCTAGTCCTACGGTCCATATTTATAAGTCAGAAATGTTAAATCAGTACATTTATAGCACCAAAAAACAAAAGTGCCCTGAAAAACATCTGCGTGCATTTTTGTTTTGCTCTATATTGAAATAACTATATAAAATGAATTTACCTTAATATGAAAATATTTTTAATGTTTATTTTTGAGTGAAACATGTAGGAAAATATAATAATATAAATAAATGTAACTAGAAAATTAACAAAAAGAAGTTTAGAATAAGTTTTGAAGTAATTATAATTTATATATTTATTTTAAGTGTAGAAAAAAATGCAACAGTACTATTAAGTTAATACTGAAATAAATCTTTGACTAACGGAAATATATTAAATAAATTACAATTGTTTTTCTGAAATGTAAATTAAAAAATAAATTACCGCCTAAAGAAAAAAACATGAAATATTATTCTATGCATTCATAAATATTAGAAGTGAAGTATAGACTTAATTAAAATTAATTTAGTCATTGATACTTAAATTTTTAACTTCAAAATAGGGTATTAAATATAGTAGGGTGCAGTTTATGGATGGTCAGGGAGAGATTACTATTCATAAACTGCACTTCTAAAGTTGCTACTGTAAAAAAACGTAGTATGAACAATACAGTTTGCCACAGGGAGATCTCTGTATGGTAAGGTATAGGGAAAATAAAAAGTTTATTTAACTAAAAAATATATAAAAGTTTTGGTTGGTTAAATATTATTGTAAATTAATTGTGTTCATTTATATTACATATAGAGCCAAACAAACTGCTCCAGCACTATTACATTTATTTTGAATTAATTTATATATGTCAAATTAAGCTAAAATTATATTTCTGAAGATTAAATTAAATAATAAATCCCCAAAAAGAAATAAATATGCTTCAATAACTATTAAAAGCTATGTATAGAATTGCTTATAAATAATTTGATCATATTTACAGAAAGGTTCATTAAATTTTACATTCAAATATTTAAAATTAAACAATACATGTGTACTATATATATATTATCTACTGGTGGTCGCCAGTAGATAGTTATAGTTAGGACCTATTATCCATAGGAAATTCGTAACATTCTATTCCCAATAACTTTGGCGTCGTTTGACGAATCATCGCCAAATATTAGCTGAACTAACTATAACGGGGGAATTTCACGGGTTTTGTACGAGTGCAATGTCCAACTAACTATAACTTTCCCTAAAACCTATGGTTTTGCAGTGTATTTCTAAGGTTTTTTAAATGCTAATTTCTAACTATAACGTGCCTGAAACCTATGGTTTTTTCAGTGAATATATATATACATATACATATGTAAACATTATATTAAATGCAGTTTTGTATTAACTATTTCAAATAATTACATTTGATTTAGCATTTATTTCCTATAGGGTTTTATTCAAAGTCCCTACCTTCTCCTATCTCGATGTACCACGCCACAGCCACATCACCCCCCACCTGAGGAACCTGCACTGGCTCCCCGTCGACAGGAGAATCTCCTTCAAACTCCTCATCCACGCACAGAAGGCACTCCACAAGACTGGCCCAACCTACCTCAACAGACGACTCCTCTTCTACGTCCCCAACCGCCAACTCCGCTCCGCCGACCTCTCCCTCGCCACCGTCCCTCGCATTCGAAGAACCACCACCGGCGGCAGATCCTTCTCCCACCTCGCCGCCAAGACCTGGAACACCCTTCCACTAAGCCTACGACAGACCCAAGACCTGCTGACCTTCAGGAGGCTACTCAAGACCTGGTTGTTCGACCAGTAGCAGCACCCCCCCCCCCTTTTTTTCCCCAGCGCCTTGAGACCCTCGCGGGTAAGTAGTGCGCTTTACAAATTCTGTGATTGATTGATTGATTATCTTCTATGGGAGGGTGTAACAGTATCAATGGTTAGCCCGTCACACTTAGGGGCCGATTCCGATTCAGGCCGGAAATCTCTCCGACCGAGCCGGACCCGGAGAGATTTCCGACCGAATCGGACCTAGCAGTCCGACCGAACGAGTACGATGCGTTCGCATGCTATCGGACTCGATTCGGTCGGACTCCCATTGAAGTCAATGGGAGCCGGTCGTACAACGCGTACACGGGCTCCCATTGACTCAATGGGTGCGAGGCGAACAAGGGCACCCCTACAGCGGGTACGCGTCGAGCGGGTCGCGCCATACATGCACAGGTAGGGGGACCCATGGGTCCCCCTGTGTGCGACTTCGCGCGGCTAGGTGTACAGGGGGTCCGACACGGACCCCCAAAGTGCGGCTCCGACTGCTCTTTTGAGCCGGATGGCGCGAGTCGGTCGGACTGCTCGCGGCGCGCGCATCGTACTTACGCGGCCGGGGAACGTCTCCATTGCGCGGTGCGAGTCGTGTCCGTGCGGAGTCGGTCGGAGCGGTTGGGTCCCGCGAGCGAGTCGGTCGGCGATTTCGCGTGCGTTCGCATCGTACTCGCTCGCCCAGACGCACGTCCGACTCGGTCGGGAAACAGGGCTCCGAATCGGATCCGGTAATGCCGAGTCCGATTCGGAGCCCTACCGGCCGAGATTGGAATCGGCCCCTTAGGGTATCAACTGCAACTATAGTTGCCCTAGGAGGGATGGATATGCGCAGATGTGTCCCATGCGCACTGTGTCACCTGAACCAAGCGTTATCTTGCTGGCGAGGCTGAACCAGGGTGAAACAGGTCCTCTGTTGCTTGTGATCTGGTTCAGGGTGGAGCTGGCCTGGCAGTTTGGGCTGGACTGTTCCCACTGGAGAAGGGTCAAAACTGATTTCCATATGGCTGGGTCCAAACGAAGGTTTCATGTTGTGCAAAATAACGATGGACTGGGATGCAGCCCTGAGTAATTACCAGTGGCTGAGATTGATTCAAGCATTCCATCCATCTTTTTTTGCATACTGTTCTTTTAGAAAGGTGGCATTTTCCTGCCTAAACCAAATGTGCCTTTCTGCCAGTATCCAGGGTCACATGACTGTGAATGGCTCTTCTGTGTGAGTTGTGCATTCTTTTGAGGCATTAGGACCAAAGAGGCCTAGGTGTGAGGGAAGTGGGTCTTCTTGACAGGATGACTGGGGAGTTCACTTCAAAAGGCTCATGCTGCAGCACACACAAAGGAACCTGACACAATGTTTGCCCCCTGCCAGTGCGAACAGTTGCTCCTCATGCAAACTTGAAAAGGTAACTCTTCAGTGGGAAGAACCTGGTCCCTGTATCTGACCCCCGCTCCTTCATGATTGGCTTGAACTTGTGACATTATTCTGGTCCAACACAACCAGATGACACTGATTGGCGCTATGGGCTTTTTGTCAGTATTTTCACTTAAAAGCTTCAAAACTCATATCTCCAGTTCTACTGATTCGATTTTTGCCATTTTGTAGTCATTTTATTTATTAAAATATACCCTATTTTCCTAAATTGGCTTGGGATTTTTCTTGTGTTCTGTTTTTACTTTATTGCTATTTGTGTGCTGCATAAATACTTTACACATTACCTCTAAGTTAAACCTTACTGCTGTTGTGCCAGGCTACCAGAGGGTTAAACACAAATTTATTTTGATGACATTTGGGGTTCACTCTGACAAGGACTGTGTTTATTTTTTGAGTGAGGCCTCCATCCCTCTCAACTAATAACCCAATTTCTTCCACATCACCATTGAGTAAAACACGCCAGAAGATGCAATCAGCTACAATGGTGAGAGCACAGAAGACTTAAGTAAAACTCCAAGGGTTAGTCGATTCCCACTCCTTAATCACGGAATGTAACTTTAGCAAAAAGACTGCAGCTATATATGTTTTTTCAATGTGCTGCACTCAAAGTGTTAATTGTGAATCTGAAGCCAGTGTTTCATCTTTACATGCTTCAATATAGCTGGCTGTGGCATTGGCACTGCCGCACATAAGGATACCGAAGAGCAGTGATATTGTTGTAGTGTGGACTTTGCTCTGTTTTATGCATGACTGGTGTCCAGTGAACATTTGTGCCCTCTAATCCTTCCAAAACTTTAATCCTTACTCTAGACCAGCTCCGGCAGTTCTGGTGGAGCAGAGGATAATTGCAGTTTGAGAGAATGCACCTGAAAAGAGCTGTAGGACATTCTTGATCTCTTGAAAGTGTAAAGTTATGCTTAAATAGAATGACAAGTCTTGTATTATTCTTGCACATCTTCTACAACTTGTATGGTTACTTCCAAGTATTCTCCAAGAACTTCTTCAACAATGGTGGTGGCAGTACACCACTTTATTCCTTGCGACACATGTTCAACAATCACCACTGCCACAAACACTCCTGTCTTGCTTAATCAAGGCCAGATCAAAATGATCTCTGCGGGTGCACACTCTGCCAGTTCCACAAGCCCTTTTCCTAGTCGATGTCAATGTATTTGTCAACACCTCCTGCAACTGCTTGTGGTTTGATAACTCTAAAACTCCAAACTCAGCAATGCTTCTTCTAATTAACCGAGATGACAAAGCTCTTTTTTTCATATGGGAAGGTTATGAAATATCCCCATGTGACTGAAGCCATTTATGCAACAATGTTGGGTGTCATGGTGTCACCATCCTTAGCACTTTCCTGTAGGCAAGACAGAAGTCTTTTTTTCCATGGGAGCTGGACTGAGAGGAAAGGCTTGTGTGCAGCTACGCCTGCTCCAAATCTAAGACTTGCAACTGAATTACAATCTTACACTTGGCATGATAAATCCAATTCTGCCATCCCACACCTTCCCTTTTTATACATGATTATACATTTACTAACTACTTTTAAAGTAAGTTGAATGTATATGTATCCAGTTTACTGTTTTGCAAAATTGCTTCTCTCTTCCTTCTAAAGGTGTCAGGCACCTGAACTGCAATTGTTGTTTGTACATCTCGCCGACACAGCTTTTAGTTGAGTATCACTATATAAAAACAAACAAATCAAATAAACAGATAAATAGATAATAGTCAAATGAAAACGGAATGTTGTGTAAAGTTGTTTTCGTTCTAGTCAGCGGTATTCAAAGAGGTACTATCCCATATTCTTCCTCATCAGAGAGAAAGAGATGTATTTTCAGGAATATTCTCAACCTCAATTTCAAATGACTGTGTGAGTCTTGGGAAGGAATTAATTTGTTTTTATAGCACTAACCTGGTCAAAAGACATTAGATCACTTTAAAGGAGAACTAGATGACAATAAATATTTTTTCTCTTTTAGTTTCATGAAGATTAACAAATCACTTAGGGCTGGATTTACAGTTAAGTGGATGGATTACTCCATCACAAAAATGACGGATATCCTGACCGCTTTATTACAAGTGGTGTAGGATGTAGTGCACTTCTAATAAGACAGCCGGGATACCCATCATATTTGTGATGGAGTAACCCATTCACCAAACTCTAAATCAGGCCCTAAGTGATTTATTCAGAATCAAAGGACGTCGGGCTGAGGACAGGCATCGAACCTGGTTCCTACTGTCCCAAGGTCAGCAGCTTGAGCATCTAGGTCAGATCTTCTTCCTTCCATTTTCTCATTTGTGTAAATAGATCTGGGGTTGCTGAAGGGGATTCGTTATGTAGTGATATGTAGTGACTTACCACTAGCATTAAGGCCACAAATACAATAAAAGCTTCAGTTAGGGTCTCAATTAATTAATCCCTTGTTCAACCCTTGGTAGCTGGCAACGAGCAGGCAGGCTTAACTTAGGAGACAGGTGTGTAAATCATTTAAAAACATCAATACATTAAATGAGTAAGACACAACTCACAATAAAAATCCAACAACAATTTATAAAAATAGATTGTATTTTTATGAACAAATAGACATCAAAACAACAAATATCCAATGTTGAGAACTGGAGATATGAATTTTTACGGAATAAACACTTCCTAGTGCTTAAAAACCTATAGCGCCAAATTGGGACATCTGGTCGTGCTTGACTGGGACAAAGCCAAAGTTTGAGGCCAACTGCCAGGGAGCCCTGGTCGGATACACTAAGCGGTAGGCCTCGGTCAAAATTTTACCTTGGCACTTAGTCGTTTTTCGGGAGCATTTCTTTTGAAATAGAGAGAGGCTCCTCTTCAGGCCGGATTTGCGTAGACAAGTTGGTTTTCTGCTAGGCCACGGGCAAATCCCAGAAGTCTGGAGCTCCAGAGCTTTCAGCAGCATGAACCTGAAATCCAAGCAAGGTCGCGGTTGACTTTCAACGTCGATCGACCACCTTATGGAGATTTGTACCAAAAAGTTCCCAAACTCCATCAAACTTCTGGATCTTCTTCCAGAAGGTCTCCTTGAGGCTTCAAAGTGTCTGAAATACCAATCCAGGTGTCTAGAATCTCTGAGATGGCCCTTGGGTAGTTGGGACTACAATTCCCACAATGCACTTGGCCACATCCTTAAAAGTCCATTGGACGCATTCCAGGATAGGGAATTCTTGGTGAAGATGATGCAGGTGGGCTCTTTTAACCTGTAGCTTGCAAGTAGTCCACTCCTTAATCCTTCTTCAATCAAGGCAAAGTCTTAGGGCTGTATTCTCAGAATGTGCAACAGGTGCAGTACTTCAGAGTGGAGACCTTTGGGTTGCATATCAGGCTTGCAGCATGGCAGTCCTTCTAATCCTAATAGTTTCAGGCATCAGATCTGAGTTGCTTGGCAACTCTTCCATATTTGTGGAGTGTTCCTGGGTGTCAAGCAGGACCCCTTACCAATGGGGTGCAGGGTGCCACCCAGGTGTGCGACTACTTCAAAGTGTGGCACATTCTAGCCCCAGAAGGCACCATTCTTCCGAAATCCAACATAGAGGAAGTCTCTCGTTGGAGGTTATATCAGGCAAAGCCAACCCACTGGCATGGCCAGGATTCCCTAACACTCCCTTTCCAGCCCTCTCCCCCATTTCATTACAGGGGTTCCTGTGTGGCCGGGGGTGCAGGATGGGGGAGGGGGTTGAACCTGTGCTGTCCCAAAGTGTCATTCTTCTTTTGAAGACCAGTTTGGTCACTCCACCCCATCCTGCTTCTGCAGTTTCAGTTCTCCTCCCACAGGAAATCCTTTGTCTCTCTAGCAGGCTACTTCACACCTCATTAAAACGGTAAACAACCCTGACAACGAAACCGCGACCACGCATATTGTTACAACGCGGTCGTTACAACGACCGCATTGTAACAACACATACCAATACCCCGCAAGTTGTAACAACGACTTGCGGAGGGGGGAGAAGGTGTTGGATTTAAAATCCAACACCTTCCCTACTGTCCACACAGACTGGAGTTGGAATAGTAAATTATACTATTCCAACATCCAGCGCCCCCCTCCGCAAGTCGTTGTTACGACTTGCGGGGTAATGGTATGCGTTGTTACAACGCGGTCGTGACAGCAGGCAACACAGCAGTGCACACTCCAGTGCAGGAAATATACCGGCCTCTAAACCTCCCTGCCCAATTATACACTAGGGACTTATAGGTAGTTTGAAACCCCCTTGCCTTATTATATACTAGGGACTGTCATTGCCAATTGTAATTACGCCTAACCACCATACACCTTTAAAACAGTGCTCTAGCCCTGTGTCTGGTAAGGAGAGCCCAGGGCACAATCCGAGTCAGTTTCTACTAGTACCAATCAAAAAATGGGGGTGCTCAGTGCCAAAAGGATGATTTTCTCATACTCATCACCACACTGTACGAGCTGTACCTTTTCTCCAGATATTTGATGACTTGTTGCAATCTATAAAATACCTACTACACATCTGTCTCTGTCAATTACCAAAAGATTACCAGCCCCAGCCAGCTTGCAAATTGTGTCTCCTTCTGGAACCTCTGCTAGAAACCCCAAATTCCACAGCTTAACACCTTGATATTTGAGAGCCTCAATATATGTATCGGTGCTTTCTTGTGACACTGGAATTACTGGTTAATAAAGATGGATGTGTGGGCCATTGACAGGATAGTGAAAGATATGGCACATTTGACAACCCTCACGTACCGTGATACATCTATTTATTCAATCCTTTTTAGAGGCACATCAACTATAAAATATTATCGACCAAATGCAGACCAGCTTTCCATCTTTGGTATTGCCTGATGATTTTCTAATCTGTTCTTCTGGAAATGTTGTTGAAGAAAAGCAAATTATGTAGATTTCGCTCCATTTTTTCCCTCACTCTGCCCTAATCCGCTATACCAAAAAAAAAAAAAAATCTGGGACATGTGCACCCCAGGGGCACAATGGTATTACAGAAAGGGCCGCAGATGCTTGTGCATCCCCTTCTGTGATACTGATAACGTAGGCACCCATGTAGCGCAAGCGCTTTCATGAAAGGGCGTTCCTTTATTTGCATGGAGGCATGGCCTCATGCAAATGAGGGAATTACATTGCCTCTGCACCAGTACTGTATTACCAACATGGGCGCAGAGGCAAACATGTTTTTAGGAGGCACTGAAAGTGTAACACAAAAGAGTGGTGCACTTTCAGTGCGCCTCCTAAAGACAGCCTTCTGGGGGGCAGAAAGGGGGACCCATAGACCCCCCCCAGACATCTCTCTGCAGGCAGGTGCAGTCAATCGCTGCACCTGCCTGCAAGGGGTTCTCTCTCCCCTGTTGAAATTGCATGCAGCTTGCTGTCTGCACTGTGAAACGCAGAGCAACTTTGAAGCAATCTCCCATATTGTCCCCGTTCAGGAAGGATCTCAAGACCTGGCTCTTCAGATGACCCCAGCACACTATGGAGCCACCCCCTCTCCCCCCAGTGCCTTGAGACCCTCACGGGTGAGTGGTTGCGCTTTACTAACCCTGCTTGATTGATTGATTAAAGCAGCCTCTCCGTATTTAACTTGATTGCACTGCCCCAGGGCAGAGCAAGTTCTCGGCTGCCAGCTGGCACAGCATTCTGTATATTAGGGTGCACTTTGCCAGTATGCACCTGGTGCACCTTTTGAAAAGTGCAAACAGGGAAATTGTGCCATATATATAATACATCCCCTGGTACATTTCTTCCACAAACAAAAAAAGCCTGCTCTTGACCCACTGTTGGGCAGTCAGCTAATCATTATGGTCCTAATTCAAGGATAGTTTCAACCTATAACAATAAGGCCATGTGTTAGGGCCTTTCTGATTTCTGGTGTCAGCCAATAAAAATAGCCCCTCCATGAACTATTGGTGAATTACTCAGACAATAATTTTGCACATCCCTGACACCCCATGAAATTATCTCATTAGGACTGGCCTAAAGACCAAATCACTCATCTTGTTTGCCATTGGTCTATTCAAATTTAATTCAAATGAAGCTCCCTCCCATCACAGCACAAAATATAGAGCAAGAAACGATTGCATTTCAGCAATTGGATACCTTCACTTCAAGAGACTAATTTTTTTCCCTTACACATATATATACACATACTTGAAAAATAGTTCCCCACAAATAAAACCATATAGACACATACTGTAAAGTGACTGCCACTCCCTATGTATACTTGTGTGACATCAACTGTTCCCATAATTCTAGAGACAACGGCCCCTTAGCAAAAAATGAATTACAGTCGTTCTGGTTACAAAAATCAGTTCCTTAAACAGATTCAATGATCAAAGCTTTCAATTTTATTACTAGAATTCAAACAAAAATTTGAATTACCCCAGTTGGAATAATTTCAAAAACCAAAGATCAAGAGAGCAAAAGAACAATAAACTGAAACAAACAATGAGCAAAAAAAAATAATGCTTAGATAATAACAGGTTTTAAAAACTGACAACAAAAATCATATAGACATATACAGGCAAGCAAACAGTGACCAACATTAATATAACACCTTTAGGTTACTACTTATTAAAAGCAAAACAATACTGCACCCAAAACATCCCGTAAAAATATGGGCTCATCATCAGGACTGAGGATCAGTTGCCTGGCATGTATGGTATCAATTGATATATTACATGAAGCACCTGATTTTTCAACAATCTGTAATTAAGCAAACAACAGGCTTTTTCAACACAATAACTGCCTGTTCATAAGTATCATAGGAAAATGAAGCACAAAAGTGATCCCAAATGAGAACGTATTTGTGTCATGCTGACCCAACAGCAATGTGTAATTGTGTTGAAAAAGCATGTTGTTTGCTTAATTACAGATTGTTGAAAAATCCATTGCTTCATGTAATATATCAATTGATACCATGCCGGGCAACTGATCTTCAGTCCTGATGATGATCCCATATTTTTACGGGATCGAAACTTCGTCGACATACAATCTGACCCATTACACTATGCTTTGTAGTATTTTTGTTTTGGGTGCAGTAGTGTTTTGCTTTTATTTTGTAGTGACTTAAAGGTGTTATAATAACGTTGGTCACTGTTTGCTTGCCTGTATGTGTCTATATGATTTTTGTTGTCAGTTTTTAACACCTGGTTTTCTGTGCATTATTGTTTTTTTGCTCATTGTTTGTTTCAGTTCATTGTTCTTTTGCTCACTTGATCTTTGGTTTTTGAAATCATTCTGGCTGGGGTAATTCAAATTTTTGTTCGAATTGTAGTAATAAAATTGAAAACTTTGAGCATTGAATCTGTTTATGGAACTGATTTTTGTATCCAGAATGACTGTAATTCATTGTTTGTTAAGGGACCATTGTCTCTAGAATTACTCAAGTACCCTTGGTCCCTTACGATCTTTGGGTTTCCCTTGTGTACATATACTAATCAACTGTTCCCATGACATTAAAGACAGTTATTGTAAATTGCAATGTTGACTCATCACGATCAAACAGCTTTGGTATATTTATTCTTTAGAAAAACCAGCACAATGCATTAAAGTAGCAAGAGTGTATATGCACATTTCTAGATTCAAGCCACAGCTCCTTGGCTTTGTGATTGACATTTCAAGCTATTGTATCTCACTTGATTGGCACTCAAGTGTACACTCTTACTAATCTAATGCTTTGTGCTGGTTTAGGAAAACCAGCACAAGGCATTAGAGTAGCATGAGTGTTGATGCAAAGTTCCAGCTTGAAGCCACACCCCAGAGCTTTACACCTACATTGCACACTTCTGTGATGACCTCTATTGGTAGTATAGGGCAACTGCAGCTTTTCATCTCCATCTCCATTGTGCTCTTCTGTGAGGACCTATTTTGGTAGTAGAGTGCAACAAATGTTTCATCAACATTGTACTACTCTTCTGTGAAGACCTCTGCTGGTAGTATAAGGCATACCTGTATACATATGTACCTAAAAACAGTTTCCCAAGAATAAAATATTTTAGCCACTTTTACTTCCCAGGTACTGCTGATCCACATGTATAGTATAATAAAAAATTTCCATAACACACAAGACATTTGTTGTAAGTTGCAATAGTGACTCATCACTATCAATCAGCTTTGGTATCTTTCATTATTCTTACAAAAATGGAAAGGACATATAAGCAAATTTCTAGGTTAAAGTCACAGCCTCTCGGTTTTGTGACTGACAAATAGTTCCCTATGAAGTATAATTTTAGAAACGTGTACTCCCTAGTGACTGGTATCCCCTTTATATAGTAGGTTGTCATCAACTATTTTCATAACACTCAATACATTTACTGTAAGTTGCAATGCTGACTCACCACTCTCAACCTGATTTGATCTATTTATTTATCCTCAAGTAAAATGAGCACAAGGCATTTAAGTAGCAAAAGTGTGTATGCACATTTCAAGATTCAAGCCACACGCCCTTGGCTTTGAGATTGACATTTCAAGCAACTGTATCTCACTTAAGAGGCACTTCTAGTAACAACTTGAGAAATTATAACATCTTTGCAGTCCTTGCACCAGTTTCTGATACACTGGTGTTGTCATTACATGTATTCATTGAGTGCAAAAATTCCAGGATGCTTGAGTCATCTTGGAACATTCATTATTCTCCATGGATTTGGGCATCCTAATTCCTAAAAAGAAAGGAAAAGTTAATGGTGGAAATCAGTTCATGGCGTATGTGATCATGCAGAAGTTAATGTTTGTTTATTGCACTTGTTTGAGGAAAACCTGGACCTAGGTGTGAAGCAGTACTGTATATATTTTGCCAAGATGTCAACATTGTGTCCCATTTATATAAGTCGCTCTTCCAAAGTGAGAGTAAACACCCAACAAGGGCTATGAGCACTCTTCTGTGAGGACATCTATTGGTAGTATAGCGCAACTGTAGCTTTTCATCTCCATCTCCATCCCATTTTGCTCTTCTGTGAGGACCACTATTGGTAGTGCAGCACAACTGGAGCTTTCATCTCCAGTGTACTCTTCTATAAGGACTTCTATTGGTAGCATAGCACATCTGCAGATTTCTATTGTCATTGCACTCTTCTGCAAGGACCTCTGGTGGTAGTATTCCTTCTGCAGTGCAAAACAATAAAATTGATTTGTATATACAATCCATGAATTAGTTGGAGAATTAAATGTGTGAGGACAGAGTCTTTTTTCAGATATTAAATAAATCCTCATGCATTACACAAAAAGCAAAAGGACACATGTAAACTAACAGAAATATTTGAGAGTAAAATGCTTCTGTGGAATGATCCAAGATGTATTTAACAATGTCTCAAGTCAATAGTGGAAGAAGGGTGACACAAAATCCCTTTCTATATGTACGGAGTATGTATTGAGTACAACATGTTTGCCAAAAAGCTGCAAGCACCATTACATGCCAAACCTAATGCTGGTGCAAGCACAGACATGCATTCTCATTCTTTTAATAACTTTATAATGTATTTAATATTTCCATATCAAAGACAGTTGAAGAAAGACCTAGGGGCCGATTCCGATTCGGGCCGGAAATCTCTCCGACCGAGCCGGACTCGGAGAGATTTCCGACCGAATCGGACTCTGGCAGCCCGACCGAACGAGTACGATGCGCACGTATGCCATCGGACTCGAATCGGTCGGACTCCCATTGAAGTCAATGGGAGCCGGTCGTACAATGCGTACGCGGGCTCCCATTGCCCCAATGGGTGCGAGGCGGACAAGGGCGCCCCCTACAGCGTGTACGCGGTGAAGCGATTCGTGCCGTACACGCACAGGTAGGGGGGACCCATGGGTCCCCCCTGTGTGCGACTCGAGCGGCTACGCGTACAGGGGGGTCTGACACAGACCCCCAAAGTACGGCTCTGACTGCTCTTTCGAGCTGGAGTGCGCGGCTCGGTCGGACTACTCACGGCGCGCATCGTACTTACCCGGCCGGGGAACGTCTCCATTGCGCGGTGCGAGTCGTGTCCGTGCGAGTCGGTCGGTGCGGTTAGACCCGGGATCGAGTCGGTCGGAGCGGTCGGGTCGCCCGGACGAGTCGGTTGGCGAATTCGCATCGTACTCGCTCGCCCAGACGCACGTACGAATCGGTCGGGAAATAGGGCTCCGAATCGGATCCGGTTAAGCCAAATCCGATTCGGAGCCCTACCGGCCGAGATCGGAATCGGCCCCCTAATGTCTTTGCCATTGCTTGTTTGTTTTACATGCGGTAAGTACCTGCGGATAAGGTGAAAATGGAAAATATTTTCGCCATTTCCTCCTGCTGACACATTTCATTGTCTTTCTGTCATCATAGCACACACTTCAATCTCCATGTTTTACCTTTTAATTATACCGGTTATTTGAAAAGCAGATTTTTACCCAAAAACTCAAATATGCTCCATGAAGTTGAAAAAGAGAACGCATTGGCTTTTGGTTCAATATTGAGAAAAGTATGAGAGAAACATATTACATGAAAAAAATCATATGTATTTCCCAATAGTGCTGAAATACACTGTCACCATTTGCATGATCATGACATAGTAATTTATAATCCCAGAAAGCTTTGAAAAATCATCTAGTTCCAACCCTGCTTTATTTTTTTGGTTTACTTTGATAGCTGTGTAATGTTATTATCTTTATTGTTCTTTTACATTTTATTTGACTTTTTAAATGCATTTCTATTTTCTCTGTTGCCTTTTGATTCGTGATGTGTTTTTATATTCTTCGGCCTTCTACAGCACGACGTTGCCTTTCCGCAAGGTTACACTCAAGAAATAATTTAAATACATCGAAAACAATCCTTAATTCCCTGATGAGAGGCTTAGTGATTAGGAGCTCTTGGAAGAGATTTTACAATAAAGATGTGTGTGTAGCTTCTGTTGTATTTGGCAGTTTGCATTCGTGTTTTCTTTTGCCAAAGTAATCGTCTTTACTTTTTTACTTATTATTAACAGGTGTAATGGCAACACTGTGAGTTTGCTTGAATATTTTTAGTTAACAGAGACAGGGAAGAAAATCATAATTTGGCGGGATAGGAAATTAAATTAAGTAGGTCACTGGAAGTTTAACAACATTAAAATAAGCTGCACAAGAAGTCTGGTGCAGTAAAAGTAGAAAACCCATATGCAATATGAATGTTTTATTAAACTTACTGGCTATTTCTCATTCTTTGATTCTGAAAGACCATGGCAAGTGAATTTTCTTTGCATTATTTTTATATGTCCCTAACACCATGTATGACTCATTTCATAACTCCAAGCATTGCTCAGAGAAAACAAGAACTGCCTATATAGCAGGTCCGGTGTCATTGTTAGGCGACCTTAGAGAGTTGCCTTACAGTGCTGCAAAATGTTTAGCTCACAGTCAAACAGACAATGAGGTTGGGGTTTCCCAAGACAAGTTCTGACCTTGCCAGTGGCCTGGGCACTGTGTGCAGCCGGTTCACTGAGAAAACATTGACACCCAAAACATCCCCATACCACAATATCGAGTCATAAATATAGATGTCAAAAATATCGACATCCTATATTTATAAAGGTAAGTACAAAAATATTGAAACAAAAATATCGATTACATAAATATAGATGTAAAAGATATCGTTTTATATATATATATATATATATATATATATAAAATGAAATAATAAATACTAAATATATTAAATAATAAACCTAATAAAAAAAATTGATTTAATATACATTTTAACAAAAATAACAAATGAACTTAACCTAAAAAAGTTAAACACACATATATAATAATTATTATATATATTTACTGTAAAACAATTAATAACCTATTAATTTAAATTTATTTTAAAAATATATAAAAATCTAACAAATAAATATATATATATATACATATACCGATAACATAAAATTTCTGTTAAAAAACATTCTATTATTAATTAAAACATTAAACTATTTAACAATATATAAACTTAAATTTCCCACTCTAATCAATGCAACAGTAGGGAAAGTGTTGGATAGCGGAGGGGTAAAAATTACTATTCCCACTCCAGTGAGTGCAACAGTAGGGAAAGTGTTGGATGGTGGAGGGATAACATTTACTATTCCCACTCCAGTCAGTGCAACAGTAGGGAAAGTGTTGGATAGCGGAGGGGTAAAAATTACTATTACCACTCCAGCCAGTGCAACAGTAGGGAAAGTGTTGGATAGCAGAGGGATAACATTTACTATTCCCACTCCAGTCAGTGCAACAGTAGGGAACGTGTTGGATAGCGGAGGGGTAAAAATTACTATTCCCACTCCAATGAGTGCAACAGTAGGGAAAGTGTTGGATAGCGGAGGGACAAAAATTACTATTCCCACTCCAATGGGTGTAACAGTAGAGAAAGTGTTGGATAGTGTAAGGTAAAAATTACTATTCCCACTCCAGTCAGTGCAACAGTAGGGAAAGTGTTGGATAGCGGAGAGGTAAAAATTACTATTCCCACTCCAGTGAGTGTAACAGTAGGGAAAATGTTGGATAGCGGAGGGGTAAAAATTACTATTCTCACTCCAATGAGTGCAACAGTAGGGAAAGTGTTGAATTGCGGAGGGTTAAAAATTCCTATTCCCACTCCAGTCAGTGCAACAGTAGGGAAAGTGGTGGATAGCGGAGGGGAGTAAAAATTACTATTCCCACTCCAGTCAGTTCAACAGTAGAGAAAGTGTTGTATAGCAGAGAGGTAAATAGTACTACTTCCATTCCAGTGAGTGTAACAGTTTGGAAAGTGTTGGATAGTAAAGGGGTAAAAATTACTATTCCCACTCCAATAAGTGCAACAGTAGGGAAAGTGTAGGATAGCGGAGGGGTAAAAATGACTATTCCCACTCCTTTGAGTGTAACAGTAGGGAAAGGGTTGGATTGCAGAGGGATAAAAATTACCATTCCCACTACAGTCAATTCAAAATTAAAAACAAACAAAATATCAACAACAAATATTTGAAAAACAAAATAAATTAAAAAAATATATAAATATGTAAAGAAATTAAAATACAAATATATTTAATATTATAAATTAAAAAAATAAACACATATTATAATGTTAAAGACATATTAATATTACCTACAAATAATATATTAAATAAAATATAAAAATAGTTTTCAAACAAAGAAATATTTTTAGTTACAAATTATTTATAAATAAAAACATTATTACATAAATTCATTTTATTTACATTCTACCCTATAACACCACACAATTCACAACCCACATCTAAATTAAAAATAAAATGTACTTCCATAATTAACATAATTAATTATCAATTAAATAACTATTATTAATTAAAAAACAAATTAAAACACATAAAAATTATCTTCCCATCCTTTACCCCTATCAACCCCACAACCCACACCTTAAATTAATTACACAATTCCCATATTTAATTTTCAATTAATGAAATATTATTAATAAACAACTAATTATTAATTAATTAAAAATAAGTTACTTCCCACCCTTTACCCCTATAAACCCCACAACCTGCACCTAAAAAAGAATTACACAATTTCCATATTTAATTTTCAATTAAATAATTAATATTAATTAGCAACTAATTATTAATTAATTAAAAATAAATTACTTCCTACCCTTTACCCCTATAAATACCACAACCCTCACCTAAAATTAGTTAAACAATTTTCATATTTAATTTTCAATTAATTAATTAATAATAAATTACTTCCCACCCTTTACCCCTATAAACCCCACAGCCCGCACATAAACTTAATTACACAATTTCAATATTTAATTTTCAATTAATTAATTAATATTGATTAACAACTAATGAATTAAAAATAAATTACTTCCCACCCTTTACCCCTATAAACCCCACAACCCGCACCCAAAATTAATTACACGATTTCCATATTTAATGTTCAATTAATTAATATTAATTAACAACAAATTAATAAATATTTAAAAAGACATTACTTCTTACAATTAACACTATAAAATATGAATTAAATAAATATTTATAAATAAAAAAAATCATTAATTTATTATAATTAAATTACTTCCACACTATACCCCTATAAACCCACAACCCGCTACGCAACTAAAAAATGCAAAATTTTATTACAATAAAATTGATAACTACTAAAAATGTAACACATATATTAAAAAACATAAACAATACTTATACAAAAATCACATACATTTAAAATGTATCCTAAAATACATAACACTAATTAAAAAGTTGATATTTTAAACAACTATTTTTGCAAACGATATTATTGACTTCTATACCTCTAAAAACGATATTTCTTACCTTAAATTCGATATTCTTGACCACGATATTCTTGCTGTCAATATTTCTCACTGAATATATTTAGGACTCGAAATTCCTGTAGTTCGACATTTCCAACTCCATATTTTGTCTGCACACCGTACAGCCCTCACCCCCTCTGAATTCAGAAGGTTGGTGTCTTCTGACTGCAAGTCCTATCTGACAGCTATCGTTGTGTCAATCTCCCAATCCCTGCCTCCTATTTGCAAACAAAGGGTCTCATTTACAAGCCCATAGCGCCGCCGGTGCGTCACTTTTTTTGACACACCAACAGCACAATGAGCTTGCCCATATTTACAAGGCCACGTAAAGCCACCCTGCGTGACTTTTCATGGCCTTGTTAATATGGGCCTCTTTCATGCATTACTCTGCGTGAAAGGGGAGTTCCATGGGTGTTTCTGTGGGTGTTCTCATGCAACATCCATGGAACCTGACAAATTCCCAGATTTACAACATTTTGTAAAGCTGGGAATGCGTCAGAATCCTACTCCTTGGCGCAACGAGAAGAAATCCTTTTATTTCTCCTCGTTTTTTTCTCTTTCTATGTGTGCTGCATTCTGCAGCATGCATAGAAATAGGAAGATGCCATCAATTATTGTTTTTGTGCAGGAAGGTGTCCCTTCCAGCGCAAAAACAATCATCCCCGCAATGCAGGCACTCTTGCAACATGATGCAAAGGTGTCTGCATTGGCGCACAGCTAGTGTTAGTGCGCCGGCACAGGGTAGGACAGGAAAGCTCTGTATCTTGTAGATACCAAAAGACACACAGATGATGGACGGAATGCAGAGCAAATCAAATATTCACCCGCAGTCAATAGATCTGGGTTAAATCCATCGTTCTTTTGCTCACCATGCCACCCCAGTTTAGACCCAGCCATATGCAAATCAGTCTTGACCTTGTGCCTCATGGGAACAGTCCAGACCAAACTGCCAAGCCAGGTCCTCCCTGGACCAGAAACAAGCAACCTGGGACTGGTTTCGTGGCATCACCCCTCATCAGCCAGGCTAGCTTTAATCCAGTGGCACAGTGGGCCCGGGACCCACATCTGGGCATACCCGACGCACTTAGGGCGAGAAAGCAAAAGATACACAGATTATGAACGGAATGCAGTGCAAATCAAACATTCACCCCCAGTCAATAGATCTGGGTTAAATCCATCGTTCTTTTGCTCACCATGCCACCCCAGTTTAGACCCAGCCATATGCAAATCAGTCTTGACCCTGTGCATCATGGGAACAGTTCAGACCGAACTGCCAAGCCAGGTCCTCCCTGGACCGGAAACAAGCATCCTGGGACCGGTTTCTGGGCATCACCACTCATCAGCCAGGCTAGCTTTAATCCAGTGGCACAGTGAGCCCAGGACCCATGTCTGGGCATACCCGGTGCACTTAGGGCGAGAAAGCAAAAGACACACAGATGATGGACGGAATGCAGAGCAAATCAAACATTCACCCCCAGTCAATAGATCTGGGTTAAATCCATCGAAACCGGTCCTAGGATGCTTGTTTCCAGTCCAGGGAGGACCTGGCCTGGCAGTTCGGGTTGGACTGTTCCCATTGGGCACAAGGTCAAGACTGATTTGCATATGGCTGGGTTCAAACTGGAATGGCATGGGGAGCAAAAAACCGATGGATTTAGGCCCAGATCTCTGTACTAGGGTGAATGTATGACATTGTTCTGTATTCTGTCCATCAATTGTTCTTTTTGCAATTGTCACCCCGAGTGGGATGGGTATGCTCAGACGTGGGTCCCGTGCTCTCCATGCCACTGGATTCAAGCTATCCTGGCTGATGAGAGGTGAATCCCCAAAACCGGTCCTAGGAGGCTTGTTTCCAGTCCAGGGAGGACCTGGCCTGGCAGTTCGGGCTGGACTGTTCCCATTGGGCACAGGGTCAAGACTGATTTGCATATGGCTGGGTTCAGACTGGAATGGCATGGGGAGCAAAAAAACAATGGATTTAGGCCCAGATCTCTGTACTGGGGTGAATGTATGACATTGTTCTGCATTCTGTTCATCAATTGTTCTTTGTGCAAGTATCTTGTAGATACGGCGCTTTCCTGCCCTTTTATTGTGATGCATGCAGCGCAGCAGGAAGGCTTTCTGTACTGCCGTGTGTCAAAATGTAGTAAAAGAGGCCCAAAGATTTTAACTTGTACAACAACGTGTGCTGCAGACAGAGCCAAGTGTCATTGACTTTATGCAAAGTGCCTCTTGCAGTGGTTTGGGCACTGTCAATATTTTCTGGATTGTGAATGATCTGAAAAAGATAGAGCATTCTCGTGCCCACGTTATGTGAGTACCAATAAGTCTAACCAATGTTTTCAAAATAGTGATTTCGGTCCTGATGATGGCTCATTAAGTATGTCATCTATGTCAAAACGTTGGTATATCAAATCACTTAACTAGAGGGAATTTCCCCTCTGATAGTCTGTGTAACAAAACCCATGTATCTACTGTCGGAATCAACTGCATAACACTTTATGACATACCTTTATTTCACTTATGGTCTGCTTATAAGAAAGGCACAGGAGCCAAAAGCACACATACACCCTAGTAAGTTATGTCTGGAATAACAACCACAAAAGCACAAAGAGCATCATTCAGATGTAATACTGGGGTCTAAGAGATGTAAAGAGTTAAACAGGGCATGTGCTTTGCACAATTTGTGTCCCAAATTCTTGAAGTTAAATCTAATAGGTATTTTTAAGGGTAGTGTTTTTTAACCTCCTCTGTGGGGTGTCAGATTGCCTCTGACTAGAATCAAGCAACACTATCACTATCTGGCATCTATGAAAATAAGAAAAACTACACTTGATAGCAGTCCTGCAGCCACAATCAAATGTTTTCAAGTGATTTATCATTAGGAAGAGGCAGAAAGAGTTGATGTTTGAGACATCTTCTTAAGATCACAAATGACCTTGAGCCTACTTCCAAAATTAGAACATTATAAAAAAAAAGCATAAAACATTCATTTGACAAGCAAAATACATTATGCAGAAGCTAAATGGGCAGAGATTTACGAGAAAAGCAGCATATTAGCAAATTGTGTAACAATGTCCCACCTGGGTTTGGGTTGATTACATGGAATCGCTCTATGCTAGTACATCATTGCTCACTGGAAAAAAGAAACCTGCTGAGAGTTATTTGTCAGAAACTGTGTTATGGAGAAGGAGCCTTACTATGTGTCCATGGTGTTTTGTGTTGATTGGCGCACTGATCGGTGCATAACTGAGATTTCAACCTCTCTACTTCAGGATCACTTAAGACGCATCTGTGGCAACATATAGGAGCACAGCTGGGACCACAGATTCCATCAGATCTTTGGGATCTAGAGAGAAATAGTGCTCTTGCAGAACTCTTTTGAAAGGGACTTGCAAGCTAAAAATTGTCCCAAATAAAACTAGATTCTGCAGGGTTTTTTAATTGGTGGAGATAATACTTCATGCTTATATTGTGCCAATGCGGGGCCCTGTATCAGGGAAGGTGATACTGGCTACGAGGGGGTTGCACATGCAAGATGCTGTATTTTTTTATTTAAGATAACCCGCAATTTCTGAAAGTGGCAGAAAACAGCCTACTAAAGTGCAAATCAGGGTTTGGAAAGGCTTTATGGGACAGAGGGAAATCCCCCCCGGAGGCTGAGGACTTCTTTTAGGGGTGCATAGAGGGAGGGAACATCCCATACCTAGCCTGGCAAACAGCCCTGAGGGAACAGACACATTTTTCTTGTAGCTCCCTAAACTCTCCTGGAGAATTTCAGGCTCACTCATTACCCTCATTCATTACAATAAGGGCTGGGACTAACCAATTTTCCAGGGTTGCTTTGATCTTCATTCCACTACTGGTATGAATCGATCAATGAATCAATTTTTATTTTGGTTCCCGAAAAAATGTAAAAGATACAAAACGTTGATTAATAATTTGCTTAAAATCTGAATGAACCATGATTGAGAAAAGGAAAGAACCGAAGTATAAAATATTATTCAATAAAATATAGCATTTTTCCTAATCTTTACAGCATACCAGACCGCAACAAGCATTTAAAAAATGGAAAGCCGGCCTACAATACCTTGAAGAGGCATTTCTAAGCAGAGATCTTAAGAAAAGTAATATTGGTGCTTTATAAACCTTGAGCAACAAAAAAAACGCAGTTCGCTGAGCAGAACAGTCATGGCACACACCAAACATGGTGCCACATTCGATCAGAACCCTGCAATTGGAAAATCTACTAAAAATGGGCAATATCAAGGCAAAAACCTGTGATGGCTATTAGTCATAGATATAAATAAAATGGCAAACCTTCATTGTCTACCAGACATGAGTGGGTGATCACTCCTGTTTTCAATGTCTCAGGTACAGCCTTCCTCTCTTTGCAAGACAAAGCTTTAACATCTCTTATAGTTAAACTACACAAGGATTTAAGGTTATTAAACAGGTCTAGTCTTCCCAGCTTTTTACATACGTTCCTAATATATTTCATCCAAGGAAAACTGATTGTGTGATCTAAAGTTATCACATCCCATAAGATCAGCCTATTGAAGGATGTCTCAGGTTCGGTCCACACTGTATGCCATAAGAGGAGCGGGTGAAGCCTTAGTAAATCTTCCAAAAACCCAGTTTCAATTCATTATGACTCAATTTTTTATGACATATATAATTGAGGTACCTTGTGGGACCTCCACTAGCCTCTTCGAGAAATCATAATCAATAATTTGTATTGACCTACATTCTATGTACTCCCACAGCTCTGTGCCACTACTTACTACTGACATTCACTTTGTTTTGTCGATTGTTCATATTTCATTGATAGGCTTCTACCCCAATTTTGAGGCAACCCTAAAAATACAGCTGATACTTCTCTCAAACTGTTGTCTGCAAATATTTCTCAAAGTGCAACCAACTTCCAGCCTCATCCAGGTTGATCCCTAAGAAACAGAAGGTGGCAACTCTACCTGCCTTGGTACCTGGACCCCGTTAGCACGTGACCCTACAGCCTTAGGGCTGCATACCACTGTTTAAAGTCCAGCTGGTGCATGAATGAGGTGAATGCACCAAGCAACTTTTGAAGATCAATAGGTATACAAGATATCAGAACCGCATCATCTGCAGAAAGAACTGGGATAGAATGCCCCCACATTTATGATATATAAATTAAATATAAAAGGGTGCTAAGACACATCGCTGCCTTACCCCTTTGCATATACCAAAATATTGGGTGCACTCCGCTTTAGGAACAAATCACACTTTAGCAGAGACAGAAGAAGAAAATTGGCTGAGAAATGGAACAATTGCATGGTCTAACTCCATATCCAACAGTATCGACCTTAGTTTGGAATGATTCACACAATCGAATGCACAAGAGAGATACATGAAGCCAAATGAAGGGAGCCCTCTTTACCTAGTGTGTATGTGTCAATTAACACATTTAAATTCAGTAACTGCTCCATGGTGCCATATCAGTAAGGATTTTATCCTCATCAGCCCAGTTAGTTAATCTAGCAAGGAGGGTACGACCCTCCACATTTACTAATGAGTCCAATAGAAATACAGGGTGATAACATCTTGGATCTTCTTAGACTGCGACCATCAATAGGACGGACCACAAGTGTCAACTGCATTCAATACATTCGTCAACAGGGGTGCCCAGATATCAGTGTGTGCCTTATATAGGTCCAAAAGGACTCCGTTTGGACCTTGAGCTTTACCCCCTCCGCTCGAGTTATTTGCCAAAAATAAATCTGAGAACACAAATACTAACGGTTCCCTCGGATCTCCCTCCCACAACCTTGCGTCATCCTCATTCGTAGCTGATTTAGCATAGATCTCACTAAAATGTTTGTCCCATTTATCTGTTGTTGTGTTCACCTCGATGGATAATGCAGATGTCTTGCTAAAATAAGAATTAATTACTTTCCAAAAGGCAGAAGCATCGTTATTATTCTCTGCTGATAACAGGGTGCTCCAGGCTTCCACTCTATTTTCGGATGATCTAATCTAGAGGGAATATTTATAATTGCAACTAAAAGTTTCCACTTCATTCCTATGTCTTGGTACCTTGTTAAGTGCAGCCTTAAGTTTGCTATATTCCCTGGTATATATACCATCAAACCAGCCTGCATGTTTATCCCTTTTGCTGGGTTGGAGTCCAGTCAGCTGCCTATTAACGATCCTCCCAATGGTCCCAAATGCCTCTTTGCATTTGGGACCACTGGGAGGAAGTTAAGGTACGTCTGCGCATCCAGTTGCTGACGTACCTTAACTTCATGAGAGTGCTGTTTAGTAATATCAGAGAGCAACTTGTTGGCATTAATATTTCTCAGTTTGATATCTAGACCATTAGGTTTGGTCTTCTATAACTGCCGGATGTTTGGGCTCACAAACAACTAGACATAACTTTAGCGAGTGGGAGCCTGAGACAATTTGGAATAACTTTAAAAACAGAAGAGTCCCAACAAGACATTTTAGAAAATAAGATAAAGTCTATGATGCTAAATGTCCTCTGCCCACAAAACATAGGCACAGTGGGTGATTGATTCAGCCTAAAACTGAGCTCATAGGCAAAGACAACATTACATTTCATAACAAAGTTGTTCAGCACTTCACCTTAGTGATCATGGGTAAAATGCAACATATTATCCCCCTCAATGTCCACTAGACCACACACCTGTTTGAATGGCGATTTGCATAAGTGAACATTAAAATCCCCCACCCACAATATTGAGAAGAAGTTGACCAAATCTTTGTCAAGAGTAAAAATAATTTCTGAGCTTCATGAACTGAATAATTTATTATACATAATAATCACAACCACTTCAATGCCACCTGGTAAAACTAACCACAACATCTGATATAACTGAGCACTTGACTGAATTGACGTATTTTCTCAGGAAATAGAACTGATAACAAAATAGCCAGAGCTCACCAGCCTGCCCTGCAGGGTCTGGTAGAGCAGGTGAAGAGAAAGCACAAACATTGTGTGTAGCCCATGTCTTCTGAATGCAAATGAAATTAAAATCCTTAATAAAAATAAGGCAATCAGGGTTATCTAGTTAAGTAGCTATCCCAGCTACATTCCATAAAACCAAGTTCATCACCTAGTAATTTGGAACAGCGTGCTCTGTTATATCCATGTTACCCTTATGGTAGATTGACGTTTGGCAGGAGGTCATAGACAGACTATAATGCCTGCTCTGGCTTGTCAATTTAGTCACTCTCGAAATAGAGTTTGCGTACTCCATAGGAAGTTAGTACAGCCCACTGAGAAAATCTAAAGGAGCAAATTGGTTGCTTATCGAAACATTAAAAGTCATAATTGGCCCCATTGCTGAGCTTGCATACCTTTGAATTACACCAGAACACATCTGAAAAGTGGGCTTATTAAAGAAACTCAGCAGGAGAGCAGTTATAGTACTATGTTTAGAAGTTAAGCCATTAATACCAGTCAATATATTGCCCACCATGAAATAAGACTGAAAATTCACAACACAATCACCTGAATAGGACTTCGGATAGGGACCTACCCACTTTACTCTTCTCACCATGATGATATCTTGGTGGAGCTGTTGGAAGCCACCCACCTCCTTTCCAACCAGTGCACCACCATGTTCTTAAGCTCAGCCCACCTCTCCGCTTGAGCATCCCACAAACATGGTACATCTTTAAGGATAATTACATAGGGCATGCCTCGCGAAGATGATGCAAAGAATGTGGCGAGCTCAAGTATAGGGTATTATTTATAGGTGACATCAATTCATCAGACCCCTGGGATACAGGCGGTGGAGTTGGATCCTTCTGCACTGGGCTCCTGATGACAGTTGGATTGGTTGCCTTACTGCCCTCCAAAGCACCATGATGCCATTCTTGCAGCGCAGATTTAATTAAGGGCATTTTTGGATGCTTGTCTGGCGCTATATCGTGCAAATGCCAATCTCTCTTTTCGGCTGACAAATTCAGGTTATTTATTGCGGCCAAGATGGTCGCAATGGTAGACTCAAGCAATTTAAGTTTTTCATGAGCAGTATCCAATTTTCCTGAAATAGCCCCCTCGATTTGACAGTTTAGGTTAACAACCACCTAAGCTAAGTACACCTGTAGGGCCATGCTCTCATCCTTTCTTATTTGCCCACAGCTATACGTGCCCTTGATATTCTCTGATTAATTACGATGTTGTGCAGTTCTAGGGGCAGCTTTCTTTTTCTTAGTGGGTGGAGACCCAGTCAACCTAGGAGGGGAGGCCGTATAAATTAATAAAGGAACATTAGAAATACATTGGTTAGACTTAGACACAACTTCAGTATTAGTTAAACCAACAGAATGTTTCTTAATGCTAATTTCAGGGCCCTTAGACTTAGGATTAGTGGCTAGCTCCTCCTTTACCACATATTGTATAATATCTAACCTTCCTTCAATATTTACAATGTCATTTTCAATTACCCCATCGCTTTAGAATAAATGTTCACATAAATAAAGAGGCTGAATAGTCCTTCCCTCTGATCACGGCAGCCTATAATCTGCCCCTAATTAAACCTTAAGTCAAAGCCAAATCAGGTGGCCCAGCCCAGCTTCATCCGGGCTCTGACGTGCTCAAACAGATCTGTCTTGGCCTGGTCTTCACCCAGGCACAGCCTGGGTTGTCCCGCACATGTCCTGTTCTGCGGGTTACTATGACGGGCGATATAGTGGCGAACGCCCCTACTCCGAGCCAGCTGGGGGGCTGGGGGGCTGTGGAGGTCATAGTACAGTGGTATCAATATTGCGTGCCTGATTATGAGTGGCCAGAGTCAGAAGCGATAATTAAGGCATCAGGAAAAAAATGGACGCAGAGATGGTGGGATTTAATTGGATGCAATAATTATCTCATAGTTTGATTCATGTACCCCACCAAAATCCATGTTACGGTAAATACTAAGCACTTTTCCTTTTAAATTCCAGAAGGTTTGACCTGCTGAAATGTAACGAAGGGTGAGGTCTGTATATATCTGGCAATTACTGTGTGCAGTAAATACCGCACTGCTCAGAATTCTGACCCATGCTGAAACAGGGCTATGTTCAAAGGTCTGAAAATATTCTGACCCACTAACATTCAGTTCCTGTGTATACTAATATGAGTGATATTCTAGAATAATAAATGGTGTTGCCACTAATGTGTTTTAGCCACTGTATTTAAGGGGCTGGCTTTATTTTAAATCATTTTCAGTAGAGTTAGCAGATGATCCTTCTGAATACAGCTCTTAATTGTTAATGGTATGTAATTTCCTTGAAGAATCACTGTGTAGGCGTAAGTACATTTTTCATCTTTCTATTAAAAGGGATGGCGCAATTTAAATTTAATTTTGATATGCGATAACGACCAAATTCTTGAGCGTAAAGATTTTATTAGTTTTTACAATACATGTTGAAGTTGAACTTAAGTCCATTAGCGAGGACTATTGAGGATCATATACATAATCAAAGTGTTCAGCATAAATCTAAAGTGCACATTAGCCTAACAAATAAGAATGTCACCACTCGTCTATACTATGGTTATGAACCAAATTTCCTTCGTTCTGTTCTTCTGCAAGAGGTGGACCATCACACAAAGAGCAGTGTGACATTTCCCTTTACCCAAAATGACATGAAATGCAAATACATGATTGCTTTGTTCTTCTGAAATGTGGTCTATTAAATGTGTTATTGGTCCCATGTTTCAATGCATATTTTGGACTCAGTGACGTTTGCATTGATACATTGCACGTTTGCAGTTAAAATCGGGAAAACCCATAGGGGGATATTCTCAAGAACGGGCGATAATCATCGCCAACCTAGGTTAACCCAACTTTACATAACGCCGTCTATCGGGGGAAACACGCCGGCAACAGGCGATAGTGTCCCGATAGCACATCAAATGTCCGCGTTAAAATTACCGGGACGCCGATAAAAAAGCGAACTTGAAAAAAGTGGCGATGTGCCCAACATCGATCAAAAAATCAGCGATATTCAGCGCCAGGCTTGCTATTCCCACGTCAGGTGGGAAAAAGCACCATAAAAGCAGCAAAACAAAAAAAAAAAGAATAAAAATAAGACCGAAACAACTGAGAAGCACCATGGAGGAAGCTGGAACAACTACAGAGGCCAACCAGAACCCCACAAACCCCCCGGAGGACCAGCCAGGGACCTCGGGGAAGGAGAAGGGCAAGGAGAAGAAGAAGAGGAAACCGCGATTCAGTCCGCAGGAAAACAAGATCCTGATTACAGAGGTGATAGAACACCACCAACAACTGTTCATCACCTCCACTGTGTCATTGGCAACTAAAAATGCAATATGGCAGTCCATCTTGGCCAAGGTGAATGCAGTCGGAGTGAAGAGAAGGGAAGTGGACGACTGCAAGAAGCGCTGGAATGATGTGAAGCGCAAAACCAAGCTGAAACTCGCTAACAACCGGAAAGCAGCAATGCAGACTGGAGGTGGGAGTTCAGCGCCCCAGCAGGAGCTGGATGAGATGGAGGAAATGGTGTCCACAGTCATCAGTGGGGAGACGGTGGCAGGAGTTGGGGGACCGGACACTGCTCAACATGACCTGACCCAACAGCAACAGGGTGAGTAACGACCAGGGACTGGGGGGACGGGGGGAGATGGGCACAATGGCACATATGCACAATCAAGTACAGCACAGTGCACACCCACAATGACTCTGGATCATGTCCCTGATCTCCTTGGCATACTGCAGCACACATAGAAACAGCAAGTAGGTCCCCGTCAACAATGTGCCCAGAGGGGGCCCTCCCCACACATCACCAATCTCACAACAAACCCATGCATGTGCAAACCCATGCACATGCACAAGGCCGGCCCTCCACGGGGCAACAATGTAAAGTGGGGTTTGCATGGCCATGTACTGGTCCAGCTTCAACACTCCACCGAATGTGACCAAAACATTCTAATTCACACAGATGTGTCATGTCTATGATCAAGCAAGTATGAAATCATGGATGAATGTAGGGGCAGTGATTCCAAAAAAAGGTACTCCCTGGGAACTGATATCAATGCGCATGTTTGACCATGACCCAGACAGGCAGTGAGATGACTGGGAATGTGTGAACTACCTGTGGCCTCATTGCTCCTAAACAACAATCTCGCAATTTCCCAACTTAGCCCCACGTCAATGTAGGAAATAGGGCTGTGTGTAAAAAAGCCTAAGTGTAAGTTATGTGGCTGCCACAGCTCGGAGCAATGATTTGTTCGAGTGTGCAGCGGTCGGACTCCTGGGATGGTCTGTGCGTAAGTGTGAAGGTCATTCCATGCAAGAGAACTGCGAGCAAGGACTTCTGTGTGTGGGGTGTGTATACGTTGGTCTTTGGTTAGCGCTGTGCGTAGTGTGGGAGTCGTCATCAGCGGCTATGGTATCGCTCAGGGGTGCCGGGCGCATGCAATCCCAAGGTCGGAGGTGCAGATGTGCTACCGCCTTCTAGTTCAGACAAAGGTGCTTACATCCCTAATGTTAGTTTGTCATCTGTTTGCATTCTGGAAAAGTGATGTGGATTGGGGGGGATGTCACTGCTTCGCCTTCCGGCACGGTTGAACCCTAACCAGCCATGTACGTGCCCTCACGGTCAATTTTGCATGCTCTGATGTAGCAGTGGTGTTTTGCTGCAGTCTGACAGTGATGTGTACAGGTAGCTGTGAGGAGGCGCTTGACTTCTCACCTTGCACCTATTAGCTGACACTGTTCACTACTATTGATGGATGATGTCCGTGTACACATGTGATCTGTACATGGCACATATGTCCAGGGGACACCTTGGTGTGTTCCACGCAAGGTATTTCTGCTGACCTTTTGGCTGGCGTGCATCTCCCATGTTGCTGAGGTGTTCTCTGGGCCCCATCCCCCTTACGTCCATGTTGCTCATGTTGTGGGACTTGAGTCACAGGGTGCATCTCTGCATCAGGGTGGTTCATAATTGACCCCAAATGACACCCGCAATTCCATATTTGACCCCAAATGACACCCGCAATTCCATATGTGACCCCACATGACACCCAAAATTCATATCTGACCCCAAATGACACCCTGTTGTCTTTTTTTGAACCCCAATGACAGCCTTCATGTCATGTTATTGTACACATGTGATACGCTGATGAGTGGGATTACGTACTACATTTGACACCCTGAAATGGCATTTCGAATATGTGACACCCTAAACAGCCTCTCTGTACAGAGGTGACATACCCACCATCTATATGCTAATTGTGAGATTGTCAGCACTTAATGTTGCACTTACACTTGTCAGAGTGATGTGCTAATGCAGAGGACTGACATGCACACAGGGAATGTGTGTTGCAATGAATTCATTTGCACATGCTGTTCATGTGGTCATTGTACTGTTCCATGATTGCTAAGGACAGTCACAATGTGACGTGCTCATGCGAAGAAATTGCTAATGATCGTGTTCCTTCGGGCTATTCCTGCTGCAGCTGCAGTGGGGTGTGGTCCACCTGCCTCATCTTCCTCATCATCGTCCGGTGCATCTGGCACTCGGATCCAAGGGGCATTGGTGCGTACACATATGTTGTGCAATACACAACACGCAATGATCATCTTGCACACTATTTCTGGGCTGTACAGAAGTCTTCCACCTGTGATGTCCAGGCACCTGAAACGTGACTTTAACAAGCCAAATGTGCGCTCAACAATGCCCCTGGTGCGTTTGTGGGCCACATTGTACTGCCTCTGGGCCGGGGTGTTCGGGGCTCGGAGGGGTGTCATCATCCACGGGCAGAGTGCATATCCTGATCACCTGTGAGAGGTAAGTGAGATTAGTGTAAATTGGTGGTTCTGCATGCTGTGTTGGCAGACTTACAAGTTTTGTGTGGTGTGTGATTTGTGTGACTTTGGCATTCATGTTTGCCATGCATTGCTTCTGGCAAATGTGCGGGATCAATGTGTATTACGTAGCCTCACAGCTGCTCCTCCCTCCCCCGAGCCTATTTACTTGTGAGCGCTGCACGGTTGCATCACTTGCACTCCTACGGCACACCATTGTCATGCCTGTCTGCGCATGTACGCAGGCCTGACAACAACACTGTAATGTTGGCCATTGAAGGTGGGCGGCCACGTGTGTGTAGGACTATGGTAAGGATAGGGCGGACACAGATCTGGATTTCAGGCCTGGCTGAACTCGTGCTGCGATTGAGGCTAGGCCTTTGGCTTATGCTGCGGCAATGAAGATACACACACAACAGTTGGCATGTATGAGCCAAGACCCCGAGCGGTCTTGCGCTCCTTTATTTATCCATTCGGGCGAGCCCGCCCTCCGGGTGCATGCTGCATTGCAAAATTGTCGATTATGGGCCGGGTGGCGCCGACACTACAACAGAGACACACACCATAGTTACTCTTGTGGCCAGCCCGGAACTTAACCACCCCCAGAGCCGGAACTGAACCATGCCCAGAGCCCGGAACTGAACCACACCCAGGGCCCCGGGCCATTTCTTCACACTCCTCACACGCCTACGCGTGTACCGCCGCTGCGGCGCTGGGATGTTGTGCACTTCGGAGTACGTCTCCAGGCGTTCCGCCCAGGCTTTCCAGCGGCCTGCCTGGGACGGGGGTGGCCCGTGACTGTGAAGGGCTCCAGTGGCGTTACTGAGGACTTGCTGTTGGCTGCCCGGAGGCGGACTTGTGGGGTAGCCAAACGGGACGATGACTTGAGGTGCACTAAGGTAGGCCCACCTGAAGAGCTGAGCAGGTGTGCAGCCTGCAATGATGCAGTAGGCCTGCAGGTCAGGACTGGATTTGATTTGTGTGAGACATGCTGGACCGCTTTGTAGGAGAGTAGGATCTGCTTCACATTTTTGCTGATGCTTCACTGTTTTTCGACTTTAGTCTGGCTGGGGCCCTGCTAATCAGAACCCCAGCCTAGCTGCTTCCTCTCTAAAATGGTTTCCATGTGCCTTAGGCACATCTCTGATTGGAATCTGGAGTGCCCTTATAAGTCCCTAGTATATGGTATACTATGTACCCAGGGCATAGGTACCTCAGAGGCCTGCCAGGGGCTGAAGCATGTATTGTGCCACCCCTGGAAGGCCAGCCAAAAGGACACCACAGGTCTGCTACTGCAGCCTGGGTAAGGTGGTGCATGCACCCCTTACTGTGATATAGGCTACCTATATCACTACATACATACACACATATAAACCTATAAGTCACTCCTATGGCAGGCCTTATCAATCTGGAGGCAGAGTGCGTGGTTCCTATGTGAGAGGGTGCCCCTGCATGAGCTGGGCCCCTCTGCAGCATTCGGAGACCCTTCTCTGATGCTGTTTGTAGTGCAGCCCGACCATATACTCTTAAGCGCATTATAACCTCGCGTTAAATGCTAACTTTGGGATGGCTGCACGGAAACATGTCGTGTTTGGTGTCAAACATCTTGGAATACTACCCCCCCCACCAGTTCTGGCAGCGGGGATAGCATTCCACCCTTCTAGAGGGAGAGACATGTACACACCGGTATACCCGGTACTGACTTTCCAGAGCCCTGGCATCACAAAATGGATGCCGCTGCCACAGACATGAGTCTGTCCTCCTGCTGCTGACCGAAACTCCAGCAGGGGAGGCCTGGACAATAGGTTTCCTGTCCCAGGTAGGTGTAACCACCTCCCCAGACAGGATAGTGTGTATTGGGGCTGGGCGGGAGCACTCTCTGGTGCTTTGAAGTCCTGCACTGGGGGCACATTTGGTGTCCCTGTGCATACCCCAGTTCAAACCGGCTCAGGGGCTTCCTGCTCTGGCGCGAAACTGGACAAAGGGAAAGGGGTGTAACCACCCCTCTGCCCTGACCCTCCCATAGGTGGGTCCCCAGAGTATGTCCAACCCCCTATCTTAGTATAAGTATGGGACTCCAGTCCTTAGGACTTTAGATCAACCTGGACGAAACTCTGACACAGAATCCTGGACCTTCGACGCTCTACTTCAAGATTAGAGGACTGAAGAATCTCCCTTGTGGTCAAGGAGTGACTCCCCTGCTTGGCAGGCACCAAAGAAGCAATTGTCTGGTCTGCATCGCCGAAGTCTTTGCATCACCAGAGGTGGATTTCCAGACTTCTCCGAGGCTGCCCTGGGTCCCCAGCAAAGCTGAGGCCCGTAGCTGTCGTGGGTAACGTGGAACCGTGACCCCTGGACACCGATCGCATTTGCAAGTGCATCCTCTTCTGGGTGCCCCACGAAGTTGTGCTTTGGGCTCCGAGTAGCCCCAGCCTCCAGCACCAACTGCACCGAAGATCACTGGCCTCCACTCTACGAGTGTCCTGTGAGCCAGCTCCACGTGTGTCGACTCGAGGCTCCTTTGCGGTCACTAGTCCGTTGGTTAGTAGGCCCTCCCGAAGGCCAATATTCTTCTGCTTGGGCTCCCTGGTTGCTCCAGGCTTGCCCTGACTTACCTTTGCTGGGTGAGTCCCACAGACCTTGCTGGTCTGCACCATCGTCCTTCTTCTATTTCCACGAGACTTGCCGTTGCCAAGGCTTGTTGGGGCCAATCTGGTCGCCGACACCCCTGCAATCGACAGACGTCGTGGGGCAGCTCGAATCCAGCTCCTGGTCATCGTCGACGCCTCCTGGACCTCTTGGCTGAAGAGTCAAGATGACCGTCAACCTACCTGAAGCACTCGACTTCGGTGGGCATCTGCTCATCGCCTTCCTGGTCACTGGCTAGTGACCCAGACTCTGTCCCCTCTGCTTTCAGGTTCTTCAGATCTTTGATCCACCTTTGGATCCACCCGAACACTTTCGACTTGGCCGCCAGCAGCACTTTGCAGCAGATCGCCATTGAAAACGACGACGAAACCCGACCCCGAAAGACACCTATGCACCCGGCTCCCCTGGGTGAGGTAACTCGAGTACTCCAGTGCTCCCGTGGGTATTGATACTAGAACAGCCTAGTTCTAAAAGGGTTTGCTCCAAGTCCTCCTCTAAGTGTCCCTTTTCTTTAAAATTCCAACCGCGACTTTCCCCATAGAAGTCAACGGCGATTCGCGGCTGTGTTCTCACACTGCACGCGTCCCCCGTGGGTCCCCTGTGTCACTACCTTGGGTGGTTCCTTGTGGTCCAAGCACTTCTACAGGCTCTAGGCCCTGTGTCTAGTTCAGTCGTGGTTCTTATACCACTTTATTGGTATATGGTTTGGTACGCCCCTAGGGCTCAAACGTGTATTTGTGCTATTACTGTAGATAACTAACTTATAACTTATGTACTTGAACGCTAGCCTCATAAAGAGACTAGAGGGGTGTGTTTAGCAATAAATACATATATTTTGAATATATAACTGGTGTGGTCCTCTTTCATTTGGTCACTCAAGAGATTATAGACTGGTAAAACAAGCTGCTTTACATTCCTCCAAGACTTAGCCTGAAGGCTGCTCTCCATAGCTACCACTAGGATAGCTTTCAATAAAGGTTGTCTTTAACCTATCTCCAATAAGGGGTTGTTTGGACTGGTGCAAGGTGCCCACTATAATTAGTGGACAGCATATACCAGGCCAACTTCTCACATTGGTGTGCAGCGTGTGGGATTCCAGCTTGCTATTGTTTTACCAGATAATCTCAATTGAATTGATCAACTGAAAACCACTAAGGGTACCTAAGGTACATATAAATCAAGCTTAGTATACAGTAAGTTCTACTGAACTTAGAGTTGTGTGTTAAGGGATAGCACACCCTTTCTACAACTCAAGAGAGTTTAGTAGGCCACACTAGAGTAGGTAGTGCATACACCACACCTCACTAGTAATGTCTTCAAAGCCAGGACCCAGTGAGTCCTTGCCAGAAGCCAGTGGGCTTCTTCCCTCCAAGTATGATAAACTCCCATTCTTGGAATTGAGAGCATTATGCAATACTAGGAAGCTGAAGGCAGGCAAAAGTGCCAGCACCCAACACCTCAGGGAGGTGTTACTGGCTGATGATCTCAGCAGGCCCCTAGGGTCTGAAGGGGTAGGCAGAGAGGGTGGGGCAGAAGATGAGGAAGGGGTCAGGGGTGAAGAAACCCAGGCCCCCCCCTCTGAAACTGGCCAGGAAGGTGAAAATGACCTTGACCTGGAGAACCCAATTCCTCCTGTGGAGGAGGAGGAGGATCAGAATGACCTCCCCTTTGTCCCCCAGGAAGAATTGTGAGTGTGCCCAGAAGGTCTAGATCTCCTTCTCAGGAGTCTAACCACTCTGACACCTCAATAGGGACCTCTGTCTCCTCTCATAGGAGAGAATCCTCTCATGACAGGAGAAAGAGACTGATTGAGTATGAGCAAGCCCAGCTTGAACTCAGAAAACAGCAGTTGGCTATAGACAGGGAGTCCCTAGATCTCTACAAAGAGAGAAAAAAGATGGGACTAGAGTCCCATGGTGGCAGCAATTTCCCCAGAGATAGGGAAAGGTCTTATGACCATAGAAACCTGAGCAAGATTGTCCCTCCCTACCAGAGTGGGGATGACATCCACAAATGGATAACTGCACTGGAGAGGGCCTGTAAAGTACAGAGGGTCCCTCAGGAGCAGTGGGCAGCAATCTTGTGGCTCTCCTTTGCAGACAAAGGTAGAGATAAGCTCCTCACTGTTAAAGAGGAGGATGCTGATAAATACACAGTCTTAAAGAGTGCTCTGATTGATGGGTTTGGCCTAACCACTGAACAATACAGGTTAAAGTTCAGAGATACCCAAAAGGCACAGACTCAAGACTGGGTGGACTTTGTTGATTGTTCTGCCAAGGCTCTGGAAGGTTGGTTATTGGGCAGTAAGGTATGTGACTTCACAGGATTGTACAATCTTATCATGAGGGAGCAGATCCTTAATAATTGTCAAAATCAGCTGTTGCATCAGCACCTGGTGGACTCTGATCTGACCTCTCCCCAAGAATTGGGAAAGAAGGCAGACAAATGGGTCAGAACCAGGGTGAGGCAGAAGGTACAGAACCAAGGTGGTGACCCTAAGAAGCAAGATTCTAAAAACTCTGATAAGGGTGGGGAGAAGGGTAAAGACCAAAAGTCTTCACAAGGCCCCCAAAAATCTTCTTCAGGTGGGGATTCACAGTCTAACAAGGGAAGAGGCCAAAAGAAACCATGGTGCAAGGTCTGTAAGCAAAAGACCCACTGGACCAGTGATTGCACCAAGTCCAAAGACTCTACTCCAGCCCCCACCAATGCCCCTAAGGCACCTGCTCCCCCTAGTGCAGTTACAATTGGTGGTGGGACTACACAAGCCAAGGGTTTAGTAGGGTTGACCCTGGGTAAGGAGATGAGCTCTGACCTAGTCAGAGAACTCACTCAGGCTGTCCTAGTCTGTGATGGAGGCATGGATGTGACCTCCTCTGTGAGTCCCAGTAATCTGGGCAAGTACAGGCAACAGCCCTTAATCAATGGAAAAGAGGCTTTGGCATTTAGGGACACAGGGGCAAGTGTCACCATGGTGACACAAGACCTTGTGAATCCTGGGCAGATTATACTTGGTGAAATGTACCAAGTGACCAATGCTAGCAACGTCAGAACAGACCATACTCTGGCAGTTGTTAACTTCTCCTGGGGAGGGGTAACTGGCCTTAAGAAGGTTGTGGTAAGTGCAGACCTACCCGTTGAATGCTTGCTTGGCAATGATTTAGAAACTTCAGCTTGGGCAGAAGTGGAGCTCAGGACCCATGCAGAAATGCTGGGCATCCCTGCAGATGTGTTTGCTGTGACCAGGTCACAAGCCAAAATGTCTAACACTGAACAGGCCTTGGATTCTGGAATAATGGACCAAGTGCCCTCCAAGAAGAGGAGTAGTAGGGTAAAGGCAGTGCCTTCCCCCTTGGCTCAGAAGGAAGATCAGTCTCTTGAGGGGGATGATCTCAGTCCTGAGGAAGGAACTGTCCCAGAGGAGCTTGAACCTGACCAGGTTGAGTTCTTGGGGACAGGGGGCCCTTCCAGGGCAGATCTGAGCCAGGAGCAGCAGAGCTGCCCCTCTCTTGAACCCCTCAGACAGCAAGCTGCTGCTGAGGCTGCTGGGAAAGCTAGTGGTCCCCATACTGTGTATTGGGATGATGGACTCTTGTACTCAGAGTGTAGAGACCCCAAGCCTGGTGCCACCAGGAGGTTGGTTATACCTCTGAAGTTCAGGGGCTTCCTATTGACCCTAGCCCATGACATTCCCTTAGCAGGTCACCTGGGCCAGAACAAGACTTGGGACAGAATTGTCCCTCACTTTCACTGGCCCCACATGTCTGAAGACACCAAGGAGTTTTGTCGCTCCTGTGTAACCTGCCAGGCCAGTGGCAAGGCAGGTGGCACTACAAAGGCCCCCTGATACCACTACCTGTGGTGGGGGTTCCCTTTGAAAGGGTGGGGATTGACATTGTTGGTCCCATGGATCCCCAAACAGCATCTGGGCACAGGTTTATCCTGGTGGTAGTGGATCATGCCACCAGGTACCCAGAAGCTATTCCCCTTAGGACCACTACAGCACCTGTGGTGGCAAGAGCCCTCCTGGGAATTTTCTCAAGAGTGGGCTTCCCTAAGGAGGTTGTATCAGACAGGGGTGCTAACTTTATGTCTGGATACTTGAAAGCAATGTGGAAGGAGTGTGGAGTGACTTACAAGTTCACCACACCCTATCACCCACAATGCAATGGTTTAGTTGAGAGATTCAACAAAACCTTGAAGGGCATGATTAAAGGGCTCCCAGAAAAGCTTAGGCGAAGATGGGACATACTCTTGCCCTGCCTTTTATTTGCATACAGGGAGGTGCCTCAAAAGGGGTTGGCTACAGCCCTTTTGAACTTTTGTTTGGTCACCCTGTCAGGGGTCCATTGTGCTTGGTGAAGGAAGGATGGGAGTTACCTCTCAAGCCCCCAAAGCAAGACATAGTGGACTATGTACTTGGTCTCCGCTCCAGGATGGCTGAGTACATGAAAAGGCAACTAAAAACCTTGAGGCTAGCCAGGAACTTCAAAAAGCCTGGCATGACCAAAGGCTGTACTGACTGTTTACCAGCCAGGACAGAAGGTGTGGGTGTTGGAGCCAGTGGCCCCAGCAGCTCTCCAAGACAAATGGAGTGGACCCCATACCATTGTTGAACAGAAGGGTGAGGTTACCTATTTAGTAGACCTAGGAACACCCAGGAGTCCCCACAGGGTTCTCCATGTCAACAGGTTAAAACCATATGTGGACAGGGCAGACATGGGCTTGCTCATGGCTACTGATGAGGGACAGGAGGAAGAGAGTGACCCACTCCCTGACCTGCTCTCACAGAACCCTGATGATGGGTCAGTGGATGGTGTAGCCTTGGCAGGCAGCCTCACTGCCCAGCAGCAAACTGATTGCAGACAGGTGCTCAATCAGTTCAGGCACATATTCTCACTGACACCCAGTCAGACCACCTGGTGCACTCATGAAGTGGACACTGGGGACAGTCTGCCTATTAAAAATAAGATTTATAGGCAACCTGACCATGTCAGGGACTGTATCAGGACAGAAGTCCAGAAAATGTTGGATTTGGGAGTTATTGAACCCTCAGATAGCCCTTGGGCTAGTCCAGTGGTCCTTGTGCCAAAACCTCACACCAATGGTGGGAAAAGAGAGATGAGGTTTTGTGTGGACTACAGGGGTCTCAATGCAGTCACTAGGACTGATGCCCATCCAATACCTAGGGCAGATGAGCTAATAGACACTTTGGCCTCAGCCAAGTATCTAAGCACATTTGACCTGACAGCTGGCTACTGGCAGATCAGACTAGCTGATGATGCAAAGCCAAAGACAGCATTCTCAACCCCTAGTGGGCATTATCAATTTGTGGTGATGCCCTTTGGTCTGAAGAATGCACCTGCCACTTTTCAGAGGTTGGTGAATACAGTCCTTACAGGTCTGGAAGCCTATAGTGCAGCATATCTAGATGATATTGCTGTCTTTAGCTCCACCTGGGAGGATCACCTGGTCCACCTCAGAAATGTTTTGCAGGCCCTGCAGAAAGCAGGCCTGACTATCAAGGCCACCAAGTGCCAGATAGGGCAGAGTCAGGTTGTGTACCTGGGCCACCTTGTGGGTGGAGGCCAGGTTCAACCACTGCAGAGCAAGATCCAGACCATCATGGACTGGACTGCTCCAACTACCCAGACTCAGGTGAGAGCCTTTTAGGCCTGACTGGGTACTATAGGAGATTTGTCAAGGGGTATGGATCAATAGTGACACCCCTGAATGACTTAACTTCCAAGAAAATGCCCAAAAAGGTTCAGTGGACAGTTAGCTGTCAAAAGGCATTTGATGACCTAAAGCAGGCCATGTGCACTGCTCCCATTCTACAGAGTCCTGATTACTCCAAGAAGTTCATTGTCCAAACAGATGCATCTGAATTGGGGGTAGGGGCTGTACTGTCACAATTGAATGATGAAGGTCAGGATCAGCCAGTAGCTTTTATTAGCAGAAGGCTGACCCCTAGAGAGAAACGTTGGTCAGCCATTGAGAGGGAGGCCTTTGCTGTGGTCTGGGCTCTGAAGAAGTTGAGGCCATACTTGTTTGGTACTCACTTCCTTGTTCAAACCGACCATAAGCCCCTCTTATGGCTAAAACAAATGAAGGGTGAAAACCCCAAACTGCTTAGGTGGTCCATTTCCCTACAGGGGATGGACTTCACAGTGGAACATAGACCTGGGAGTAACCATGCCAATGCAGATGGACTCTCTAGGTACTTCCACTTAGAACATGAAGACTTAACTGGGCAAGGTTAGTTTAATGTCCCTACGTTTGGGGGGTTGTGTAGGAGAGTAGGATCTGCTTCACATGGGTACCCCCACTTTTTGCTGATGCTTCACTGTTTTTCGACTTTAGTCTGGCTGGGGCCCTGCTAATCAGAACCCCAGCCTAGCTGCTTCCTCTCTAAAATGGTTTCCATGTGCCTTAGGCACATCTCTGATTGGAATCTGGAGTGCCCTTATAAGTCCCTAGTATATGGTATACTATGTACCCAGGGCATAGGTACCTCAGAGGCCTGCCAGGGGCTGAAGCATGTATTGTGCCACCCCTGGAAGGCCAGCCAAAAGGACACCACAGGTCTGCTACTGCAGCCTGGGTAAGGTGGTGCATGCACCCCTTACTGTGATATAGGCTACCTATATCACTACATACATACACACATATAAACCTATAAGTCACTCCTATGGCAGGCCTTATCAATCCTGGAGGCAGAGTGCGTGGTTCCTATGTGAGAGGGTGCCCCTGCATGAGCTGGGCCCCTCTGCAGCATTCGGAGACCCTTCTCTGATGCTGTTTGTAGTGCAGCCCGACCATATACTCTTAAGAGCATTATAACCTCGCGTTAAATGCTAACTTTGGGATGGCTGCACGGAAACATGTCGTGTTTGGTGTCAAACATCTTGGAATACTACCCCCCCCGCCAGTACTGGCGGCGGGGGTAGCATTCCACCCTTCTAGAGGGAGAGACATGTACACACCGGTATACCCGGTACTGACTTTCCAGAGCCCTGGCATCACAAAATGGATGCCGCTGCCACAGACACAAGTCTGGCCTCCTGCTGCTGACCGAAACTCCGGCAGGGGAGGCCTGGACAATAGGTTTCCTGTCCCAGGGAGGTGTAACCACCGCCCCAGACAGGATAGTGTGTATTGGGGCTGGGCGGGAGCACTCTCTGGTGCTTTGAAGTCCTGCACTGGGGGCACATTTGGTGTCCCTGTGCATACCCCAGTTCAAACCGGCTCAGGGGCTTCCAGCCCCTGCTCTGGCACGAAACTGGACCAAGGGAAAGGGGTGTAACCACCCCTCTGCCCTGACCCTCCCATAGGTGGGTCCCCAGAGTATGTCCAACCCCCTATCTTAGTATAAGTATGGGACCCCAGTCCTTAGGACTTTAGATCAACCTGGACGAAACTCTGACACAGAATCCTGGACCTTCGACGCTCTACTTCAAGATTAGAGGACTGAAGAATCTCCCTTGGGGTCAAGGAGTGACTCCCCTGCTTGGCAGGCACCAAAGAAGCAATTGTCCGGTCTGCATCGCTGAAGCTCCCGCCGGACGCCGAAGTCTTTGCATCACCAGAGGTGGATTTCCAGACTTCTTCGAGGCTGCCCTGAGTCCCCAGCAAAGCTGAGGCCCGTAGCTGTCGTGGGTAACGTGGAACCGTGACCCCTGGACACCAATCGCATTTGCAAGTGTATCCTCTTCTGGGTCTCCCACGAAGTTGTGCTTTGGGCTCCGAGTAGCCCCAGCCTCCAGCACCGACTGCACCGAAGATCACTGGCCTCCACTCTACGAGTGTCCCGTGAGCTAGCTCTACGTGCGTCCACTCTAGGCTCCTTCACGGTCACTAGTCCGTTGGCTAGTAGGCCCTCCCAAAGGCCAATCTTCTTCTGCTTGGGCTCCCTGGTTGCTCCAGGCGTGCCCTGACTTACCCTTGCTGGGTGAGTCCCACAGACCTTGCTGGTCTGCATCATCGTCCTTCTTCCATTTCCACAAGACTTGCCGTTGCCAAGGCTTGTTGGGGCCAATCTGGTCGCCGACACCCCTGCAATCGACAGACGTCGTGGGACAGCTCAAATCCAGCTCCTAGTCATCGTCGACACCTCCTGGACCTCGTGGCTGAAGAGTCAAGACAACCGTCAACCTACCTGAAGCACTCGACATCGGTGGGCATCTGCTCATCGCCTTCCTGGTCACTGGCTAGTGACCCAGACTCTGTCCCCTCTGCTTTCAGGTTCTTCAGATCTTCGATCCACCTTTGGATCCACCCGAACACTTTCGACTTGGCCGCCAGCAGCACTTTGCAGCAGATCGCCATTGAAAACGACGACGAAACCCGACCCCGAAAGACACCTATGCACCCGGCTCCCTGGGTGAGGTAACTCGAGTACTCCGGTGCTCCCGTGGGTATTGACACTAGAACAGCCTAGTTCTAAAAGGGTTTGCTCCAAGTCCTCCTCTAAGTGTCCCTTTTCTTTAAAATTCCAACCGCGACTTTCTCCATAGAAGTCAACGGCGATTCGCGGCTGTGTTCTCACACTGCACGCGTCCCCCGTGGGTCCCCTGTGTCACTACCTTGGGTGGTTCCTTGTGGTCCAAGCACTTCTACAGGCTCTAGGCCCTGTGTCTAGTTCAGTCGTGGTTCTTATACCACTTTATTGGTATATGGTTTGGTACGCCCCTAGGGCTCAAACGTGTATTTGTGCTATTACTGTAGATAACTAACTTATAACTTATGTACTTCGAACTCTAGCCTCATAAAGAGACTAGAGGGGTGTGTTTAGCAATAAATACATATATTTTGAATATATACCTGGTGTGGTCCTCTTTCATTTGGTCACTCAAGAGATTATAGACTGGTAAAACAAGCTGCTTTACATTCCTTCAAGACTTAGCCTGAAGGCTGCTCTCCATAGCTACCACTAGGATAGCTTTCAATAAAGGTTGTCTTTAACCTATCTCCAATAAGGGGTTGTTTGGACTGGTGCAAGGTGCCCACTATAATTAGTGGACAGCATATACCAGGCCAACTTCTCACACGCAGTGTATGCCGGAGGGAGCAGTCAGCACACACAGAACTCTGCGGTGCGGTGCCGCAGGGTGCGCTGGGGGCCTGTTGCGCGGAAGCCAGCGGTCGGCTGAGGAGGATGCCAAGTTCATGGGCCTCGGCCTTGAAGATTTCACCGGCACGTGGTGGGTCCTCTTGGAGACACGCCGGTGGCGGCAGGTGAGCAGTGTGGCCTGGGTGCGCAGGGGCGGGCAATCATCGCTAGGCACTGGACGGGTCTGGGGACCAGCGGGCTGGGGTACAGCAGGCGCACAGGATCGCGCAGGCACCACCGGTCATGCCGGTGGCCTCATGGCAGGGTGAGGGGCGCTGCCCTGGCAGACACGCCCCTGCAGGCGATGACGAGATGTGCGCCGGGTGGCGTGTGACGTAGCCACCTCGTCGCCGGTGTAAATTTGGCCGTGGAAGGTGGTCGGCCACGTGTGTGTAGGCCTATTGTCAGGATATGGCGGACACAGAGACACACGCAGTAGTTACTTTGGTGGCCATCCCGGGAGTGAACCACGCCCAGAGCCCCGGGCTATTCATTCACACTCCTACGCTGGACTGGCATAAGCCGGGCCAGCCCACTACGCTTACGCTTACAAGGGGGGCGACATAGCTACATGTCCAAGGTCTTCCCCACTGCCTGAGGTAACATGGTTGCGTCCACTGTCCACAACACCACAAAAACCAGCAGTATATGTCCACATGGACATGTCTGTGCTCCGCATACTCAAGACTGTCCAGCACATCACCGCCACACTTGGCATTGTGTACATTCTTATTCATGGGTCACTTGCCTCCTTCGCACATTCTTGGTTCCCACCTCTCCCCACATTCTGCAATTGTGTGGCAGAGGGGCTATGCCTTTGTGGATGGTTTGTCTACATGTCTGGCCCCTTTTACCACAGTTACTTGTGTTGTCGTGTCTGGTAGGTGGGCATGTTGGTTGGCATGTTGTATGTGATTTTGTTATGTGTGCATTCCCATAGTTGTGAGTTGTATGATTGTGGAGTTGAGGTGTGTGGTGTGTTCCGTTGGTACTTACCAACGAGCAGTACATTTCCATAGGTGCCATCCTGAAAGCGCTGGTTGATGATGGACTGTCGGAAGATGTAGGAATCATGCACACTGCCTGGGAAGTTGGCGACGACATTGGTGAACAGTCCCCGGTGGTCCACTATTGCCTGCACATTGATAGAAAGCGTGTGCTTTCTGTTGCGGTAATTGTGTGCAATGTCGGCAGGGGGCACAAGTAGGACATGTGTGCAATCAATTGCCCCCAACATGTGCGGGAAGCCAGCTATGGCGTAGAAGCCTTGCTTGGTCTCCAGCTCTTCCTGCGCAGTGTGGGGGAAGTGGAGGTGCTGGGGTATGTAGCTGATGATGGCATCCAAGACAGGTGTGAGGAACTTTGATAGGGCTGGCTGTGAGACACCTCCGACTCTGGCAGTTGTTGGTTGGAAGGTACCAGAGGCCAACAGGTGCAGCACAGGCAGCAGCTTTGTCTGCGGAGGGATGTTGGTTGTCCGCTATGTTGGTACTGTCAGCCTGTGGGCAATGTGGGTAAGGATGCAGAGGATGGTTGTCCTTTTGAGCCTGTAGTGGGCAATTACATCTTCTGGCGTTAAGTCTCTGAGGCTGGTGCGTTTTTGGAAGGTCCGCTGTCTTGTTCTGCGCTGCCTCGGTGGTAGTCCGGGGGGTGGTCCTGGGGGTGGGGTTGGTCCTGGGGGTGGTGGCGGTGGGTGTTGTGGCCCTCTTGGGTCTCCAAGCTGCATGATTAGTAGCTCCATGGCATCTGTTGGTCTTCAGATGTGGCTCTGGGCTGGGCTTCCTTTATACTGCAGGTTTATGTCCTACTTAAGACCAGAAAAAAGCAGGTCTTAAGTCCCTGCTGCTAAGGCGCCTTATCGCCTGTTTTGGGCCGCATCGCTGATCTGGCTGGTTGTTGAGAATATCGCGAAGTGGTGTTATCGTGAATTTTTGCACGGGAACGCCTCGTCTGCATATGATTAGCGTTAGTTGTCGCTGTCAGCCTTGGCGATGTTTTTAGCGGCAGCTATCACAGGTAAACTGGCGATGTCGGCTGTTTGCGCAGGCTTGTGAATAGGGCGATAAATCTATCGCCACTTTCGTGGCGGTAAAGTGCCACTAAATCGGCGATGTGTCCTTGAGAATATTCCCCATAGTTTTTGTTATAACTGTTACTACACATGGGTGAGGATTAGACAAGTAATGACAATGATTAGTGCGAATGTCCAGACATTAAGCTAGCCCTCACCACCATAGCTGTCCCGGCTTAGGGGGCTGCTGGCAGTGCACACTGCACACACTTGCAAGGGGCTGAGAGGGCCAATTGCAGCAATATTGTAAGGAGTGGTAAAACCACACTACACACACAAATGAGCAAGACAATGCAGCCCTGGTGTTCAAAATGGTGGCAGATTTAGGTTTCAGCAGCTGCAAGAAAGAATTCTATTAAGCACCTAACTTTAAATACCTCAGTTCAAGGCAAGAAAGTCAATAATACTTCAGTTACTTACCCACAATCACATTACTCCAATGCTCCTTCCACACCCCACTCTTTACATCATGAGGTGTTTCCACACACAGGAGTCAGGTACCCTGATGCTTCCCTAAAAGAAAAACATGTAAACTTCTCCCATGCTCCTAGTGTGACTGCAAAGGACCACCTCTACCCAGACGCCTTCTGAGCAGATTACTAAAGCAGACTGCAATCAGATTAGGGCACACAGCAGGGGTGTGGGAGGATCTGGGACAAGGGAGGAGAATTACTGGTAAATAATCAAAGTGTTACCACCTTATCGCTTCCAATCCCAGCCCTCACACCAAGAGAATATATCAAAGTAGACAGGATGGTAATCGGTCACCCACCAAGTTAGCCAGCCATAAAAGCAAAGTTCACATACAATGGAGGAAGGACGAAGCCCAGAAGGTCAACAAAGCCTCAACTACCAGAGCCAAAGCAATCCAACAAACTCTAGAAGCCAAAAAGGCAGCGGGCACATCGTGTGTGCCCATAGCCTCAGGGGCCCAAAATTAGGGAACTCCTGCATTAGGGACCCACAAGAAACAGCAAAAGAACCAATAAAGTCAAAGGCTACATCACTAAGCCATGAGCAGCGATACAGAAAAAGAGTCATGAGGGACCAAAAGACACAAACACTGTTCAACAAAAGAGGTACTCCACAGCTCGAGTAAAAACAAGAAGATAAGGTCACTTATTCCACCCCAGGGGGAGGCAGCAAAAGTAACAACATTTGTGAAGTCCCAGGTGTTTTATAGGCCACAGAGACTCCGAAAATAAACCCAACCCCAAGAACTCATGAAGTTGCTTAGGAAAGGTTTTGCTAAGTTCGCCCTAAGTTGGCAGGGTATGCCCAGACGTGGGTCCCTTGCTCACTTTGCCACTGGATTCAAGATAGCCTGGCTGATGAGGGTTATGAACCCGAAACCGGTCCCAGGATGCTTGTTTCCGGTCCAGGGAAGACATGGCTTGGCAGTTCGGGCTGGACTGTTCCCATGAGGCACAGGGTCAGACTGATTTGCATATGGCCATGTCTGAACTGGGGTGGCGGAGTGAGCTAAAGAGTGATGATGGATTAAACCCAGATCAGTTGACTGGGGGTGAGTGCTTGCAATGTTCAACACTCCGTCCATCATCCCCTTTGGTTTTGCTAAGTTCGCCCTAAGTTGGCAGGGTATGCCCAGACGTGGGTCCCTTGCTCACTTTGCCACTGGATTCAAGATAGCCTGGCTGATGAGGGTTATGAACCCGAAACCGGTCCCAGGATGCTTGTTTCCGGTCCAGGGAAGACATGGCTTGGCAGTTCGGGCTGGACTGTTCCCATGAGGTACAGGGTCAGACTGATTTGCATATGGCCATGTCTGAACTGGGGTGGCGGAGTGAGCTAAAGAATGATGACTGATTAAACCCAGATCAGTTGACTGGGGGTGAGTGCTTGCAATGTTCAACACTCCGTCCATCATCCCCTTTGGTTTTGCATAAATAGATACCACACCACATCTAGAACAGAGCACAAGAGCACAACTTGCCTGAAAAAGGTCCCAAAAGGCAAACTAAAGGGAAAACCAGAAGCAGGGCCAAAAGTCACCAACAAGGCGACAGATTAGTGTCCAACACACGGTGAAGAAAGACTCAGCCCAAAGAAACAGGCATATCATTGTAAAAAATTCCCAAGAAGGCCCCAGAAGAAGTTCACCCTATGAAAAGTGCAGGACCTACAATACCACTTAAAGAGATAAGCCCAGAAGATGAAATACTCAAACACCATGTTCCAGGGAATGCCTACCCACACCAGAGCACAGGCAAGGCCAGGCAAGTGCAGGGGCTCCAGAATACAAGCCGAGTGAACCAAGAAAAGGTCAAGAACCCAAGGAAGGAATCAAACAGGCACAGGTCATGTCAGATGTAGCAACTGCCAAGTTCCCAATAAGAAGGTCCACGCAAAGTGCGTGACCAGACAAAACTGAGCGAGAGAAGGCCCAATACCTGAACAAGAGGGCATGCAAGGTCAAATTCATAGACCATCAAGGAACATGGGATAAGGAATGCAGAGCCAAAAGATCCAGCAGAAAAGGGAACAGTGAGAAGAAGAAACTTCTCAAAGGCATCTCATGCTCTGAGCTCTAACACCCAAGAGGCAGCCAGGCCTGCAGACATCCAGAAGAGCAACTAGAGGTCCATCAAAGTGCATAGTGGAGCAGCAGAGGAGCACTCATTGCAACAATGACCAAGCAAGCATGGCAGACATTAAAGGCAGAACTATCAAAGAACAACAAATCCCCAAGAAACTGCAGGAAAGAGATAGGCCCAAGGGGAAAAAGCTATAGACAGGGGGTAATACCAGAGATCCATACACATTTTCAAAGCCACCAAGCAAATAAGGTGTGGAGGTCATGAAGGAGCAAGCAGAAAAAGATCAAGGTAAGGCAGCCCACATTAACCCATGCACATAGAGGCAAACATTATCAGAAGGAGAGAGAGCAGATAAAAAGTGACCAGACAGGATCCCATATGTGTCAAAGAATGAATCTTCAAGATGAGCACGCACGGGCACAATACACAAGGGGAGCAAATATACAACAAACAAAGAATATAATCACCCAAACCAAAGAACACATGGGCCCCTCTGCAGCCCCCAGAGAGCAAGACGAGAGACCCATCACAGACACCATTGCCAGGACACTGAGAGTACCCAATGAGCTGTTATCACACAAGGCGGCAACACCCAAAGTGAGGCTGTGAAGGCAGAGAATACCATAGAAAAAAACCACCCATTGGAATGCAAGGCCATCGAGCTCACTGGGGAGCAAGGGGGTCGCCCCCAATAGTTCTAAAGCACCACCCGGATAAAGCAAAGTTCCAACAAAATATACATAGGACAATTTACCACCAAACCACCTGCAAAGAAGTTGTCTGGAGGCAAACTCCACCAACAAACAGAAGCTTCAACAGCAAAAACAAAGACAAGCTGGGAGTCCACAATGCTTCAACTCCCACAGCACTGAGAAAGCAACACAAAACCTGGGTAGAGGGACAGGACGTAGCAGAGAGAAACACATGGTCAGCAACCACAACCTCCAAGAGCCAGCCATAAGAGTATACCTGTAAGAGATCAAGAGCCGCAAGGAGCCCAAGTTAAAACAGGCAGAAAGGCCAGTCTGAGATAAAAATACAAAGCTCTTCACATGAGCCATAAAGTGAGGAGGAGAAGGAAGGCAGACCTCTCCGAAAAGCCCAAGCCCAAATTATGAAGGGAGTGGGCCAAAGCAAAATGGCAAAACCAAGCTCCCAGCAGTTAAAGGAGAATACAACCACAAACAAAACCATCAGTGGAAACCAGAAGGTAACTCACAATACCCCAAGAGAATGTCAATCAGTGCAATGTGTCATACCAGGACACATGTGCCCAGCTCCTGGACCAGGCTATTCCATAGATGAAAGCGAAGGGAACAGCCCAATGCAAAACACCAACCAGAGAAAAAATGAGGGCAGAAGGACTACACTAGAAGTACCGACCCCTACTTTGAAAAACTGCATGGAGGCAAATGGAAGCAAAAGAGCAGAGGCACAGCACTTTCAAAGAATGCCCAACGCAACCAACCAGACAATAGGGGGTCTGGGGAAACCCATCAGCAACCACACACATTACTCAAACCAAGCAATCAGGAGTGGACTGGCAGGGTAGCAGGATGGAGCAGAGAGGCAAAGCCCAATTCCACATGTACTAGGCCAATGTATACAGAGCAAGCAAAACCATTTCTAGCTGAACACAAGAAACAGCCTCATGACAAACGCAGGTCTTTATGAACAAGAAAAAGAGATGGGAATAGGGCAACTGGGCCTGGGAAAACTAAGGCACATGCCTCGCACCCAAAGAACAAATTGGGGGGTGGGGGAGGCACACAACTGTCAAGTAGTGAAGGAGCCAGTGAAGGGTAGGACAAAATCAGAACTGGAATAACACTGCTCCTAACGAATTCAGTAGGGAGGGAGAGTATACATACAGACGCAAGACAAGGAGACAGGGCACACATCCCACAAGCCTGAATTCTCGCAAGGACCCATTGGAAAAGCCCAAAACCATCACAGACACACAAGGACAAAACGAGGGGCACCACCTGCAGCACAGTTTTAGGGGCCCAGTGCTGCATTCATGGCACAACACCCAAGCCCCACAGTGAGCACATGGAGGAGGGCCCAGCCCTCTGGTTCATAGAGGGGGCAATAGCTAGCTAACCAGAGGCCCACAGCACCATCAGGCAGAATCACCCCAATACCAGTTCACAAGACCATTGGCAAGCAGTGAAGAACAGGTAACCATCATGGGAGCACCACACAATCTACAACAAGTCATGCAAGGGGGCTGGAATAGACAACACTTAATAGAATGTAATGAGATAGGGAATGGCCAACAAACTGAAGGACACTCATCTGTCCTCTAGCAAAGGGGAAGAAACATTCTGGAAAGAAGCCTCAACACCAGCCCCATGCCAAGAAGAAGAATATTGAACAGCAGGGCAAGTAGAGGAACCAGCTATACATAGTCCCAAACAAGCCCAGTAGGAGGCATGGGTGCAGACAAAGTCACCAGAAATCATACCACATGCAAATCCAGCAAAAGTCAGGAAAACACCCCACAGTCAGCAGAGACGCCTCAAATGGTACACAGGTTAAACAGGCTCTCCCATCCAGAGGCAAGAAAGACTAAGTGACTGTCTACCACAGAAGATAGACTAAAGGTGAGTTTTTTGAGAAGGGGTCGTCCTTTGTAGAGACAGATGGAGTGGAGGAGTATATTTTTTTCTTTTGGATAGGCAGCGAGGTGCCTATCTTCAGGGTGTGGACAAACCTCATCATGTGATAAGGAGATAATTTCTCTAATCCGAGTTGTGATCTGGCTTTGGAGCTGGTGTCTTAAATCAAAGGCAGCCTGTCTGCAGAAGAGGGTAAACTCACTTCTCACATTGACTCTGAGATAAAACGACTAAGATATGAAAGGGTTTTACTTTCTAAAGCTATGATCAAAAAAATAAGTTTATTTTGGGTTTTTCCCCTACAAACAACATATAAAACAGTTTAACGGAATTACATATTTACAACAGTGATTAAATAATGAAGAGAGACAAAATATATGAGACATTTAAAATCTGTATCTATAATATCCCATAAAAACTATAAATACCACCACCTATTTATCTTCCTTAATTCTGAACTTCCTTTCTCGTAATCCATGTGGCATATGAAAACTTTGCTAAACTGTAGACCATCACTTCGCTTGTGCCCGATCTAAAAATTATCAGTGCTACCAGTTTTTTTCCCACCAAGTAGCCTACATACTGGGGGGTAGATTTACAACAAACTGATGCAACGCGGCACCGCAAGCCAGATTGCTACGCCGCTCTGCACCATAAGGAAAGTGCAGGATGTGTCCTATTTACACCAATACGACACATCCCTGTCCTTTCCGTTGCGCTGGCGTGCAATTGACTGCCTAGCGCCAACGCAGGCACCCTTGCATCATGGTAGGAATTATTGTTTTTATGCAGGAAGGGACACCTTTCTGCAAAATGGATGCGTTTTCCTCCTTCTATGTGTGTTGCAGAATGCAGCACACATAGAAAGAGGGAAGAACGATGAGAAATAAAGATATTTCTCCTCGGGGAGGCGTAGGCTTTTGACACATTCCCAGGGTTTCAAGTCCTTGTAAATCTGGGAATGCGTCAGAATTCATGGGTGCTGCGTGGAAACACCCACCACAACACCCATGGAATGCCTCTTTGACACAGAGTAAGGCAAGGCAGTGACTTGCGCTGCTTTGCCCTACTCAATATCGACAAGGCCATGAAAATCCACATAGAGTGGCTTTGCCTGGCCTCGTAGATATCGGTCTGCCTGCGCTGCCGCTGTGTCAAAAAAAGAGACGCAGCGGCGGTGCAGGCTCTTTGTAAATATGCCCCTGGGAATATCCATTTTTCTGAGGGTGCTCATGAGCTTTGCAAAAGAACCACAAATGCGAGAAAGTTTCCTTTTCCCGTTTACAGCCTGGACATGCATCCGTTACCATGCTTGAATTGTGCCATTTTGAGCAAAAGTTAATTGCTGGTAGAGTCACATATCTACATTTTATATGCAATTGCCTGCAGAAGGCGTGGTGATATAATCCATAAATGATTCAAAGTAGTAGCTCAGGGGCATATTAGCAAGACCCACGTTAAATTATCGCCGTTTAGCGGCAGGAAACTGCCGCTAAACGGCGATAATGGGCTTGCTAATATGCGTTATGAAAGTCCAATAGAAGCCCAGGTTAGATGTCCTGCACATCTAACCTGGGCTCTATTGAATTCTATAACGCATATTAGCAAGCCCATTAGCGCTCGCTTTAGCGGCAGTTTCCTGCCGCTAAAACGGCGATAATTTTAACGTGGGTCTTGCTAATATGCCCTATAGTTTTAAATCCGGAAAAGCTCCTGTGAGCGAGTCCAGTGGTGTTGTAATATAATCATTTTCAGAGGCAACCTGCCAGTACCTATCTGCAAGCAGTTTTTTTGTCACGATATATGCATTCCCCCGATTGTCTTCTAACTCGCTCAACAATAGGAAGGATAGCTTTGAATGAACAGTTCCCCGATTAACCAATAGATCACTCAACCCCAGGAAGGCTTGCTTTGAATGAACTGTTTTAAGCCATGTAATCTTATGGGAAGTATTCTAAACTAGAACCTCTTCTAAAGCTAGCAGATAATCTAATAATTTTTTGGTGCACCCCAGTCTCCTCCAGAACACCAATACACTCAGGTTGGCTTTTGGGGCAATAGGTTTAATGCCCAAATCAATATACAGGGGTATTGATGGTGTGCTCTGTGGTAAATCCATTAAAGCTCATAGAAATGTATTTTCCACAGATGCTAACTGCATCAGTTTCTTATTTCCCCATAACTCACCGCCATAAAAAGCCCCTCCTAGAACTTGAATATTGTAAATTTGTATAGCCAATGAAACAGACCTGGAGGAAGTGGATCTATAGAATCTAAGTATCCCTGTGGTGCTCTGTTGTAATTTAAGCACAGCCTTCCCAATTTGATTTGTCCAATCCAAATTAGAGGTCGTTTTGACACCTAGATAGTCAAAATCTGCTACTCTTTCTAGCCTTGGGTTGCCCAACATAAACCCTCCTTGAAAAGATTAATGTGGGTAGAGGGACATACATTTTTCTTTTTGTGGTGTTTACCTCTAAGCCTCAAGCATTACAAAACGCTACAAACTTATCCAATAGCAATTATACATCCCTGGGTGATTTGGAGATGAAGAATGTATCATCGACAAAATGCAATGCAGGCATTCTGGGACTGGCTACTACTGCGGGCAATCATTTCTGCAGCTATTAAGATGACTGATAACATCATTTATATAAAGGGAAAATAATGTTGGCGCAATGACACATCCCTGTCGCACTCTCCTGTCAGTTAAAATGTGATCTGTCAATTCACCCTGTTCTCCCAACTTCATTTGAGCATAGTTTCCATTGCTCATGTGTATAATAACTGAAAATCTTTCACCTGGGACTCCCATTTGACCTAGAACAGCCAACAGTTTTGAGGTAGGTATCAGATCAAAGGTCGACTTCAGACGTACAAATATAACGTACAGGTGAACCTTTCTTTATTATAACTGTCTTCCAGTAGACAATATAAAACCTATGGACCTGATCAATTGTGCTTTCGTTCTTCCTGAAGCCAGCTTGTATAGATGTCAGAATATTGTGCATGTCAGCCCATTCGTATAATTTGTTGAGGACTTGATGACAAAGATTTTTTTAAGGCTATTGATCAAACGTATCAGCCTGTAGTTACATGGGTTGTCTCTATTTCCCTTTGAATAAATTTGGACAATTTCTTTTCCATGTGGAGGGGATTGAGCCACCACTCAGAATGGCTTCAATCAAGGGTTTGTACATGGTACCCAAATATCTGTATTATCAAAGAAGGAGAGAGGGGGACTAGGAGCTGCTAAAGGTCCAGGGCCCGTGCTCTGAGGCTATAATCAAATCAACAAGCACTTGCAATGCAATCGGTCTCGCCTTTGGGACCTTATATGTATTTAGCTATGCAGCACATTAGCCTGGGTGCTGAAACATCTACTGTTCTTTAACATGGAGGGAAAGTAAGCACCAAACTGCGTGACACGCCAGGTATGGGAACACATGGACAGAAATATTGCTTTTCAGTGGGAAACAGGTATAGTCCAAAGCTCTGTTTTTAATATAAAATCAGGGCCTTCGGTGGTCATATCACTGAAAATACAAGATATCTATAGAAAATATTATTGTCTACGGGTGCTTGTGGAAGACAATTTTTATGGACTGGAATCTAGAGAATGCTAAAATGATTATGGCATTTTACTGACCTCTGCTGGTTGTTTTCTATCAAGAAAGTTAAATCGAGGCAGTTGCCAGAAAAATTTTAAAAAAGAAAGTCCCTCAGCAGAAAGCAATTCTGGTATTTTACTGACCTCTACTGGTCGTTTTCTATCAAGGCAGTTAAATAGAGGCAGTTGAACAGAAAAAAAAGTCCCTAAGCGGAAGCAGACAAGTCCTAGGGCTGATCTCCAGAGCCCACAAAGTACATACACATATAAGTATATACTAAAGTATATACAAGAGGTCTCGAATGCTCGACCTAAAAGGGAGTCACTGTTCCTAAGAGATACAGAAAGGATGTCTAGGTTCTGGACAGGATATAGGGGACAGTCAACAAGACTGTTTCTTGTTTCCCTCACACATCCCTAGGGATGTCATGCTTCATCATCGGGCGGGTACTCCTCGTCGGGCCAGCGCTGCAATGCCCTACAGGTCCCTCGAAGGGTCACTTTAGCGGTGATCTTTTGGTTTTATTGCCATTTGATGAGTGTGAGGGTGTCCGATTGGGGTGGTGTGTCATATGTGTGACAAAGTGAGTTAAAACTAACTAGGGGATATCAAATCAACCTTTAAAATGTAGATTTCCCTGCCAGAGTAAAAAACCAAGAGCGGTTGCTGTTACTTAGAGGGTAATAATGTGCCCAAGTAGCTTTGTGTGATTTTGGGGGGAAAAAATACAGGTCAACATGTTTCACGCCTTTGTGGTCTCTAATAGGCTCTAATAGTTTGCACATGAGCTGAGTCATGAAAACATTTAGAATGTATATTGTGCAACGAACATGATTTAAAAATATGATACACTAATTTCAAAATTCAAAAACGTGTATTTCTTTAATATATGGAAGTTTTTCACCTTAATACATCAGATTATATCTCTACATAGACAGGCATTTATTAAAAGTGATAACATTTAGAAGCATTCATGATTCACCCCAACGACAATGCCATTAGTGAACTAACAGGCAAGTCAGTAATCATGTAAACCTTAAACCTGGCTTAAATTTCTAATATATATAGAGCAACATAACAGTCTGTTCAATCAAATATAAGAGGTGCTTGTACAGCGCACATCCTGAATGTAAGTATTTAAAGTCACAATAAAAAAATAAGGCTCTGTGAAATAAAATGTGTGCCCAGGATCACACAATTTGGACAAGCAGGGACGCAGGCATCTCTCCTCTTTCCCTCTCATTTACATCAAAGATGTCTGTTTAGTTTTTTATTCTTTGATCACAACGAAAAAAACGGAAATAGAGATAGCAGACCCGACACCGACATAGAGAAACCGACATAGAGATAGCAGACCCCAGACCCAACTGACAAGCCAAGAATGCATTTATCTGGAAAATGTCACACCGCAAACACCCCCCTCATGAAGCTACGCCCCTGGGGGCTGCTGAAGCGAGCACACAGTGAGATCAGACAGTGACAGTGCTTTAAAACGATATGCAAAGACATAGGGGCTGATTTAGAGCTTGGCAGATGACTTACTCCAGCACAAAAGTCCACCTTATTACAAGTGCATTATATCCTTTGGTACTTTGTAATAAGGCACACAGGCTATCCGTATCATTTGTGACTGAGTAGCGCATTAGCTAAACTCGAAAACAGTCCCATCATTTTAAAGAGGGATCACTTTCTGATCAGTTCGCATTGCACAGTGAAAGATGTGGCACCAGGCTGCGCCTCTTCTGGGGCTGTGTCCGGCCAACCCAACATGGCCTGTTTTTGCCAGTCAGGTGCGCGTCTACAAATACACTGGTTTGCAACATCCATACATGGCACCGAAATGACATATCTTTTCCAGGGATTTTTTTCCCCACCACTATCTCATTACCCGCACTGTGCATGCTGGCAACATGCAGGACAGAACCACCTGACATATGTTCTACTAGAAGCCAGCAGCACCTATTGTGAAAAGTTGGACTGACAAATCTGTGCACGGTGCCAAGAACAGTGACGAATGCCAGCCACAGAGGAGCAGCGTGTCAGAACTTAATTTGTCCTTATGAGTGAGTCGGGGGTGGTAAGCAAATAAATCAATGGCGACTTAATCCCTAAGAAAATGGCAAACACGAAAATTTGACCACCTATAATAAAAAATGTGCAGTAAAATGCCCCTTTCTTTGCCATGTTGACGTTCTTTTTGGGAGGAGGTTTGGTGGGGTTTGCTCGCTCCCCGCAGAAGGGGGCTGGTATCATTATCAAACCTGCCAGAGCTGTTTTTGGCTCCAAGGCCTGCCCTGCCTGCTGTCTTTTGTTTTAGGATGTTACACATGCGATAATGAAAAACATTGGGATAAAACACATTCAATTTTCTTCACCCTTTGAGCTCTAGGAGTTCCGACAGTAAAACAACTATTGTTTTCTTTTTTTCTGTTCAGACATGAAGTTAGGCTTGCTTGTAGAGAGCTTAATCAAAAGCTGCAGAAGCATGTGGAGAAGTAATTTAGAAAAAAATGAACTTTTGTTTAAAAATACAGAGTCATGTCAGCAGGCCTGAAATTCATCTTTGGGTATCTGAGCATGTGAAAGAGAGCGTTTGAAGAGAAGGCGTGGTTCCGGTCATGGGGCCAGATGTACATACAATTGGTCGCAAAGATCTGCTTGTGACCAGTATTCTTGCGACCGGTGTGGTAATTTGCAAAATGACCTAACTACTAATAGGTTGTTTCAAATTACTGATTCGTAGTTGGTCGCAATATCCAAGTGAATATTAATGAAGTAGGCCTAAAATTGTGACTAACTATTAATCACAGCCATCACAGGGATGGTGGCCTGCTAGGGTCAGCAGACCTCCATGTCTGTGATTGCTTTTAAATACAACAATTTATTTTCTTTAAATGCAACCTGGTTTACTTAAAGGAAAACGAGATGCATTTAAACAAAAATAAAATAAAAAGTGTAATTATTATTTTTTAAGAGTAGGCAGTGGCCCATTGGTACAATATCTACTTTAAAAAACATTTGTTTTCAACATTCACAAAGAGGAAGGGTTCTGCGAATGGGTTACCACCTCCTTTGAGGTGTTGGTAAAATATTAATGTTTTGAGACCGCATTTCAGTTGCAATCATTGATATATATCTCTACGATTCAGATTTGAAAGGGACGCCCTAAAACACCCCTTCCAAATATAGTTATTTGGTCGCAAACTCAAATTGCAATTTGGTAGCATGTTACCAAATCGCAATATGGGTTTGATACATTAGAACAAGCCTTTTTGCAGTTGCAAACAGCAAGATTCTGCGAATCGGGCTGTTTGCGACTGCTGAAAGGCTTCGTACATCTGGCCCTTACTGCCTTCCACATCGCAATCTTTCATATGGTTTCTTAATTAAAATCAGTATCTCATTCCATATATGCATTCAAAGCACAGAAGCTGCTGATAATCTCCTCTGAAAGTTGGTAAAAACTGAAAAAAAAACATAAAAAGATTGCTTAAAAGGAATGCGATTATGACTTTAAATTGAGGAACATTTTGAACGTTGGCGATGCAAAAGACTCCAAGAACCAGGATGCACTGCGGGCTCACTGAGGCGCAACACCAGAATAGTATGCATGCTGCAGATGAGTGGAAACACATTCTCTTCATACAATGAAGAATACGTTCATGCATTTAGCAAGCATATTTTTACACCTATGACAGAATTACACTGTTTCACCTTTATGGTTGTCAAGAAAATCTACTCGGATTATTCCTTTGCCACAATAACACAGTAAGGCAGACTTGTTTGTGTTTTTAATAATAATTTTCATTGAACCAAATACATAGTAGAGGTGTCCACAGAGCGAGGAATTATGCAACATTTTTTTTTTCAAACAAACATATTATTTCATCCATGAAGAACTTACTAGAAGTAAAGGCTTGTACACAGTTGCTATGACTGTGTGATGTATTTGGGTTAGTGAAAAGAATTTCAGAGATTTATTGCTTTGTATAAATAGAGTGGATGTTCTCATTTGAGTAATTATTGGTGTAACCATTATATGTCATCAATATAGAAATGTTCACCAAACTTCGTGAGGCAGTCAGATTATGGGGCAGGCACTGGTAAAAGGGTGGGGCCAAAAGATGGGATATTCAATGGAATTTCTAGATTTTCCAGATGTACATGCTCGTTATAGATGCCAGTGGCAACTGCTTCCGAAAGGTGGGTGATGAAAAAATAAATAACATAAACTTACCTTTGCCGCCAGCGCACACCTCTCCTCTGTCCTCACATGGCACTGGCAGTACTGAAAGCACCCAGGCTCCCAGACTCGCCCAACCAATCGTGATGCTGCATCAGCATTGTCGTGATTGGTCTCAGCGACCTTTTTGGCCACTCTGGTAGTGCCTGGGAGCCTGGGCATGTTCACAACCGGGCTGTGCACATGACTGTTTGGCCCGCCCAGTCCTCAATCTGCTCTGGCGAGCTCAGCCCCACCTGCCCCGACCTGCTCCAAGTCCCGCACAGAAAAATAAAATGATTATACCTTCTTGTTATATCATTTTATTTTTATTTTTTGCCACTGCTCAAAGACCAGTGGGGTGATGCTCCTCCGCCTTAGCGGAGGAGCCGCCACTGGTAGTAGCCTCTGCATGTGGAGTTGTATATTTGGTCTTTGATGTGCAAAGGAAACAACGTAATATTCTCTTTTAAATTCGCCAAATCAGCAAAGAGCTTCCCAGGCATACAACTCTGTATCTTTTTGCCACCATTCATATCCCTCCTCACCAAAGAGGGACCCATGTAAATGATCAAACAAAACACACTATGAAGTGCTACCCTTTACCATTTTCAGTGCACCACATGCTCCCATTCCTCTGCTCTTACTGACCCACAATAGAGCACAGCCCCTACCTATTTTATTGACTCATGCTGTTCACTATTACCTCATCCACACCATGTCTTTCTTTGCATTCTCCTATTATAGTCTTGCAAAAATAAAGCAACAAGCACCAGACCTCAAGAAGCAATCCAGAGTTGTATGAGACACTCACACCATGTATAGCATTACATGCACAATGAGAGATTCTTACAAAGTCCCCCATTCCTATCTCCGAAGAACAGAGACTTGTTTGTATTGTTAAGATGACCCATGACAAGTACTCATTCTAATGTTGGCTTTTCCTTGGCTTCCTATGCTTACAATACTTTAATTCTACTGACAGAAAAACGAAAAGTACCAGAATGCAAAGGATAGTGCAGGAATTGGTGAGGACTTGACTCCATTCACTGCCTCAAGCTAGGACATCCATTATAGAAAATGGGGTAACCCAGTTAAGTGTCAAAGGACCTGGGTGTCGATCGGTAAGGAAAACAGTTGGTCCCTGACACACCTGAATATACTTCAATTAGTAAGTATATTTATGGAATTCAGTACACAATTTCCAAATGCAAACACATCCAACAAACAATTCAATGGTCACCAGAAATAAATTAATTTGCAAACATCAATTTATTCTTTATATCCAAAACATGGAGAACATACATGGGATATGCTATGTTGCACGGTTATTTTCAAAAGAGGGAAAAGGGGGTGAGACATAAGTGCTCATGTGTAAGATAGCAAGGAAAGGTAAGAGTGCATCAAAGGATATTTGAAAAGTACAGGTTAAAATATTCCAAAAGGAGGGATCCGACCAAAATATTACTGATAAAGCCGGTACCCCTACAACGGTGTTCAAGCTAGGACATAGTTTTTTTATGATGCACTGTCCTGCAACAATTCAGTCATCAAGCATTCTTACAAGGCGTCTTTACCAAAGGCATATGCGTTTGTAATACGGAAATGAATCACCCACAGAACCCTCATTGCAAACCTTTACCCTCATTTATAGCAGTAGTATTAAATATGTTTACTCGGTCGTTTTAACCATAAAACTTCACAGATAAAACATCATATAAAAAATGTATTCCATTTCAATATAATTTGGGAGAATCACGTAATCTATAAATAGTAAAAATATTATAAAAATACATTAAAATCAGTTAAAACTATACTCAGCTGCATTAACTATTCTTCATAAAGTGCAAGTACATAACAAGACCACTTATTTTGAACAAGAATTTCAGTACCTGTATGATGATCATATGGCACCTGATTGTGGAATATTAGAGTCCTTTTAGGCATTATTAATGAAGTTACACCTTATACGCCAGGCCTGCAGTAAGTACCTGGACATCGAGAAAACCACCCACTCAGTGTTTTCAAATTGTAATATGCGCATTGCCTGTGTATAGCGCACCAGGGACAATTACCAACACACCGGGACAATCCATTTGGACCTGGGTTTTTGCAAAGAGGGGGCAGAAGAACACGAAGGGGCTTATTTACAAGCCCCTTGCGCCACTTTTGCATAATTTTTAACATGGGAAAAGTGACATAATGGTGGCGCAAGGGGCTTGTAAATAAGCCCCAAAATGTTCCACAGTTTCAGTGCAAGACAAGCATGCAAGGCATTGGGGTGATATACTACTCGCCTGCCACCTATTCCTGAGCGCATCCACTGGGAGAATCCCATATCTAAATTTCAGGAAAAGCAATCTAGCCAGAAGTGGCTCAACCTGATCCAGAAATTGTTCAAAAGCTTGAAAACTTTTCACACCCATGAACCGCCTGATTAGGGTGCAATGTGTCATTGAAAGTAACCATTTTTTCCTGGATAGAAGCCCAATATCTATCCTTCAGATGCAAAAACATCCCCTTGCTAAGGTTTTCACCCTGGTTTATATTACAACTTGACATGATAGTACTGAGATATCCACAAAGCTCTTATATGGCACCTCTCTCCTGAAGTCGATAATGCTCTGCCATGAATCGGTACTGAAGAGCTCACACAAAAACCTCTGTTATGACTTCAAGAGTGTGTGTGGGATTTCAATACTGAGACACTCACAGTACTCTGAGGGCCATATTATCAAGAAAGGCGCAAACATTATTGCCGCTTTAGCGGCAGGAAACTGCCGCTAAAGCGGCAATAAGGGGCTTGATAATATGCCCTAGAGAATTCCAATAGAAGCCCAGGTTCTGGTGTCAAGGACATCAAAGCTGGGCTTCTATTGGAATTGTCTAGGGCATATTATCAAGCCCCTTATCGCCGCTTTAGCGGCAGTTTCCTGCCGCTAAAGCGGCGATAATGTTTGCGCCTTTCTTGATAATATGGCCCTTAATATATTATTTATCACACGCCATTCCAATAGATAGTTGAAGGAAGCCCCTTTTTCTGTGTGGGTAGATCTTGGAGTTGACAGTTCAGTTGTTTTTTTATGAAAAACGATTTTATTGTATGGTTACTAAAAGCCATTGCACAAATAAAATTACATTACATATCTAAATAGCTAAATTGAGATGCAGCCAAATTATCAAAGAATAGAAATCTAATTACATGCCTTTTATAATTGTAAACAGAACTTCATGTAAACAATTAAGCAAAACTACAAAAGTGGAAATTAAAATGCCATTTTTCAATGCTCAAACGATGCAAATTACCCACCAAATTCAAAAGAGAACAAAAATAGTTGAATATCCAGAATATGGTATGTAATACTATGGATCGATCTTGAATTTAAATTCCTTGTTAAAGTGCTAAGGGGCAAAAGCGTCCGCGAACCACATTGAAGTGCTAATATAAAATATAAGGATCAATAAGATAATCACAAATTGACAAATCAGCGCCTAAAAGAAATTATAAATAAAGGTTCATAGTTGAATCATAAAGGAACCAAGAATTTAGAATTTAGAATTAAGAATTTGTGATTTGTGCGCAGCATCGAGGCTTACAGAGTTTTAAAGTATGACACGCACCCACCTATTGTTTTTGCTGTATCTCGCTTCCTAAACTGTATGTGGCACATTCGGCGGGCCTGTTTAAAGTAGCTTCTACGGGGAATTTTAAATGTATTGAACTTGCGTAGGTCGAGCAATTCTGTCCCCATGCTCTGGGCCCCGCATCTTAGTCTTACAGTTGTATTTTTTAAATTTTTTTAGATTGCAGCTTATCCTCGGATGGTTGTTTTTATTTTATTTTTAATGGGTTGATGATAGTATTATGTATAATTCCACATCCCTGTTGCACCTTTACGTACTGTGTGTTTTGTCCTTTTCATTTCTGAGATGATCATTGCATTGGAAGATGATTGTGCGCTACTCAAATTTTTAACTACAAGTGTATATCATTTGCTTTTATTGTTTGTACTTTTATGGCCCTAGAGGCCGAAACAAAGTTAATAAATGGAATAAAGGAACCAACTCAAATTTACATCCTGCAGAAGTCAATAAAATGTGTACCTTTGAGTATGGCATAATAATATTAGCTGTAAATAACTGACTGGAGGCAGTTAACTTAGAATGTGTTATACAAATGCTGTATATTTAATTCCTGAACATGCAAATAACCCCGGTCCTGCTCCAGTTAGGACTGTCCAGCCCAAACTTCCCTGTCTGGTCTCATCTGAACAGGAACATAAGCAAGCCCAAACCACTTTTTGCCTATCCGGACCTCTTTAGTAGGGGACAGTGAGCATGGGACCCACATTTTAGCATACAGTTTGGGTGTCATCCTGAGAAAAGTAAACGTGATGGGTGGAATGCTTAACTTAACCTGAGACTCTGGTAATTGCTCAGGGCTGCATTTCCAGTCAGTATTTCTTTGCACACCATGTCACCTCAGACATAAACCAGTCATTTGCAAATCAGCCTTGGTCCTGCTCCAGTAGGAACAGTCCAGTTCATAGATGTCCATCACGTCATTAAAAGCATGTCCTCCACCTTTTTAATAACAACAAAATGAATGCACTTAAGAATCAATTTACAAGCAGCTGATTCTTAAAACTGAAGTTAGATCTCAGTCAGCATAGGTGGAATAGTCTGACAGTTGAGGACTCTTTAAAAAGAGAGGCAGCTCAGAAATATAAACAAATACAAGGAGGGGTCTGGGCACTTTCATGATTCTCCTCATTAAAATCTCTGTTACCCCCCTAACCCACTTACAAAATAGAAGAGGGGAAAAGATGCCAGCAATAGAGGAAACTCCAACTCGAACATCAAAAATATAAATTGGATCTACCCCGTGACAGACAGACAGTGAGCAACTGTTTCAACATTTAATTATTCTCTCCAATAGTTAATTACCAGCCATCTGAAATGTGTCTCATGTTGATGTTATCTAGTTATCTCCAAGGAGGGGTGGGTGGGTCAGTGAGTTTAGCTCAGACAAACACACATCATAGGCTCCTGGTGGTACGCCCATTTTTGGAGTGCTTGTGATTCTCATTTGTTAGATCTTTGAACCTTAGGGTGATCTTTCCCCAAAGTTTTTGCCTCACCTCCTCCGTTTTGATTAACATATTTTTGTTGGCCATAGGACACTGCTAAGCAGCGCTAGAGTGCTTGTGCTCATTCCCTAAACCATGGTTACATTGGCTTCTACGTAATTGGCATATTTAATTTACTGATAAGTCCCTAGTACTGTAAAACATGTCCCGGGCCTGCAATTGCAGCCTGCATGTAGTTTTAAACTGCCATGTTGACTTGGCATTAAAACCCTTTGCCAAGCCTTAAACTCCCCTTTTATTGCATATGTCACCCCTAAGGTAGGCCATAGGAGCCCATAGGGCAGGACGCTGTGTAATTAAAAGGTTGAACATGTACTTTTAAGTTTTACATGTCCTGATAGTGAAAAACTCCTATATTCGGTTTTTACTACTGTGAGGCCTACACCTCCCATAGGATACCATTGGGGATTTCTTATTACATTTAATAAACTGTAATTTTCCATTGGGAGCCGGTTGGTACGTTATGTTTGGTGCCTATGCAATTTTAATGATAAACCCTCTTTAATGGTAAAGTTGGATTTTTCATTCCTATTTTGAAAATGCCACAAGTTGGCATTTTCCTGCCCTTAGCCCTATTGTGTCAATAGTCTGGCCTGGGTCACATGACTGGGTGTAACTGACAGACTTTGTAAATTCCTCACAGACAGCCACACAATAGAGGGATTAGGCGTGCCTGAGTGGGCCATCTGCTGGCAAGATAAAGGGATGGAGCTAAGCCCACCCCCTCTTACAAAAGAATAGCCTGTGCTACCTTCACACAAAGGGCCTAATAACACTGCATTGTCACTTCTGCCAGCTTGGAGCAAGGGAAGGGGAGGCAGGAGATTCCATGCAGTTCAAAGACACTGTCTAGAGGCTTCTCCCACCTTCCAGAACCAGGGCATGGTATAAAAGTAGACCTCAGACACCAACTCTTCAGTACACTTCTGGAGCTGCAGATATCCTGCCAGGAAGAAGGACTACTGTGCTGCTACAAGACTGCCACTTTGCTGGACTGCTGCTCTAAAAGAACTACTGCCCTGCTGTGCTGACCTGCTGCCTGCTGAACTCTTACCTTGGGAAGAAGAACTGTACCCGCAACTTCATCTTGAACCCAGGACCCCAGAGTGACTCTAAGGGCTAGTCTTTTGTCTCCTGATCAGAGCCTCAGAGACATAACAGGATTCCCAAACAGCTCCTGGGCCCATCTGCAGCGAGTTACTGGCCCACAAGTGAAGGCTCTCAGGTTCTGGACCCTTGGTGTGGCTCTTGCAATCTAGCTTTTGGGTTCTTCACAACCGTAAATGGGTCTGTTCGCATTGAGACAGTGCCGTTCACACTGAAATTCAACGTGAGCCGCCGTCAGCCCATCTCGTCACACAGCAAGCATTGATTGCCTGCCGAGGACCACCAACGCAAAGCACCAGCTTGTCCACCCACAACACCCGGCCTGCTCTTCGCACTACGTCAACCACCGTCCATAAAGCTCTCCTTGCTTCCCCGACCCGCTCCAATGTGAACAAGACTCTTGGCACAAAACTTGAAAAGGTAAAACTTCAACGGGACTGATCTGGGGCTGCATCCGACATGCGTTCCATCACGGTCGGCCTGAACGTTTGACTTTGACCCAGTCCAGCACGACCCGATAGTCGTGGTTGGAGCTTTGTTTATTTTTGGTGCTATTTTACAATTTATTCTTTGCAAATTCATAACTCCAGTTCTACTGATTGGAGTTTTGCTGGGTTTTTTTTCATTTATTCAATTTTGCTCTATTTTTCTAACTTGGTGTGGGATACTTTTTGCGTTGTGTTTTCACTGTTTTACTGTTTGAAGTGTTACACAAATACTTTACAAATTGCCTCTAAGTTAAGCCTGACTGCTCTGTGTCAAGCTACTAGGGCGTTGAGCACAGGTTAATTTGGGGTTTGCTTGTGCTTTACTCTGACAAGGATTGTGGCCGCTGCTTGACCAGGGCGCACACTCCAGTTAACCAGTAACCCAACTTCTCACACAATTTATCTGGCTCCCAGAACAGATACAGAAACAAATCAATTTTAAGCTATCTCTTTGCACCTTCTACTCTGCCTTGAGTACCAGTACACTCTGCCGGCAACCGTAAGGACCTGTACTCAAGATGAGTAAATGAGAAGTTTCAGTACTGGGAGCCAGAAAGTACTGCCTATACTAGAGCTTATCTGCTGTGTAGTCAAAAACTGCTACTAATATGACATTTATTGGGGGATTAAGTGGCTTTTCTCCCTTCACTTTAAGGTGTAGAATCCATTATTAACTCCAATAGAATAACATTTTTATAAATGATATTTAGAACTTATATTTTGATCAGATGCTCCACCCTATACCCTCAGAGCCTCGTGATGATATTATAATTTTATTAGGGCTCGGAAGAAGCCTCCCGGCTGCATGGATGCTGCACCAAAACAAAAAATAAACTGGACACTACCTGACAAAGCCATATGAAAAGAGCTAGTAAAATATAATTCTAGCTCTTGTAAGTCTCACAATTCTTTTAAACACGCTATTTGGGCAGTTGAACTGAATAAATACTAGGATTCATATCCCCAAAAGTTTTCAAACGTTTAGGGCAACATCTCTCTTCCTGTGATTCCCCCATTGTTCTTCATAACCTCAAGGAGGTCAGGGGTGCTCCCACAGTGCCCTTTGATAACCCTTTACTGAGCTTTTTCTGCAGCATCAGATTCAGGTTCTAGTTCAATATGTTTGTTTATAACTAATACACCAAATAGCATATTATACTCAGCACATCTGCATACATACTCGGAGTGTGTGTGTGTGTGTGTGGTGTTGAGATGGCTTACCCTATTTATTCAGTCCTAAGCTTTAATATAAAAATCCAATGTAAAGAATATGTGCAGACAAAGAAAGAAGACATAGGAAGATTAGGTGAAGAAATGTAGTACATTAAAGGGACATAATTAATAAATTATAGTTGACACCAAATATCCTATTTACAGTTTGCTTAATTCTTTTACGCTCCACCTTAGTTCCTAGCCCTGCTATCACTAGTGGCATAGATTACTTTGTGAATAACAAATATCTCCCAATAATGTTAACCTAATACAACTGGTTCAGGTATATCATCTTCAAAATAATTTAATTTGGAGGCATTGCATCCATTGTGAAAATCACTTTTCATAATAAGGAAAAAGGTTGCACCTTGCTTTCCAGACTATTGCCTAGACTAGACGGAGCTAAACATTTTCCTTGTCTGTGTTTGCTAATGTTATGGGTTGTGTATTGGACTGAATTCTAAGCCTTGAAAGCCCCATCTTCTGTTTGAATCAGACCTCTCAAGAACCCAGTGTACCTGATAACTTAATGTTATTGCATTCTCATAGTTACAATTGTTACATTAAACCTTAGGAACCATGTTCCTCTGAACTCCTTTTTCAAGCATGGTGATTCTGCAACTACATTCAATTTAATTGCTTTTGTAAAAAAATATGTTTTCCAGTACTTTAGAAACTTGTGGTGACATTTCTATTTCTTAGGCTTAAAGTGTAATACTGAAATTTAAATCCATGAGATATTTTCTTTTGTATGTCAAATAAAATCTAATTAAATAGCGTTATTCGAACATTAAATAACTATCATAAAAGCAAGTACAATTCATGGTTCAAGAAAATGAATACAAAAACCCAATCATATCGACATTAGAAGGCTGTGGATTCTGCATATCGATTGAAAATCATTGCAGTAAAAAATAAATAAACTATACATTAAAATAGGACGCTGTAACACATTCAAAAGAGCAGGGACTTCCTTACATCAAGGACATTTATTTTTACAAATGAACATACAGCATAGCATATCTCAGGTGTACTCAACAATTGCAAATACAGTAATGGAGGCCTGAAACTGGACAGACCCGAGACCCCCCAGGACCGAGATTAGGAAGGCCATGGTACAACGATGGTAAAACTTACAAACAAAAGTAAAATGAAGGAGACTTTAGGGGATCTTTCATCCCAAAGAGAAAACAAAGAAAACATCTAATGGTTCCCATCCTAAATCTAGTTCTTTCATAAATATTAGGCACAAAGTTCAAGTAAGGCTCCAGGCCAGGAGTGGGTTGGATTAAAATATATTCCTGATTCTGGAGCTTGGACAACTCTAATGCCTCCCTTTCCCGCTGCCTCCAGTCCAGTAAGACCATCTGATCCAAGCAATGCCTATTTTAGTAAGGCTGCGTGTTTGGGAAAAAACTGTTGGTCTACCCAAAACTGAACACATTCACTTGATACGTGTATATCAAAATGTTATAGGTCCTTAATACATAGTGGAAAGTATTTTTCCTCCACCAGGCAGGAACAATGTAAAGCAAGTGTGGATAGGAAAATTAGCTGGGCACACCATTTTCCTATCTGCATGTATGCGATATTTGCATAGTGCAAACCTAACTAAAGAGCAGTGGAAATGTTAGCAGAGCACAGTACTTTGCCAAAGTCAAGGATTCAGTCACAATCGAAGGGAAAGTTAGGTTGTGAGAATAGATGCGCACTTTTATATCGTGATGTGTGTTTTACCCCTCTTTTGGGCAGTTTGTGCTTACTTTTTGTCCACATAAGCTATCCACATCCAATTTGTGTCCTTTCTTTCCAGCATCCTGGGGATTCTAAAGGTATCCAGGGATTGTGTATTCCCTTGGAGGGGACCAAGGAATTAGCCAAAATATGGCTACATTTTGGTTTTTTGGAGGAAAATGAGGAAAAAGTGCTGCAAAAGAAAGTGTCTGCTTTTTTCTTGCAGATGGCACGAACCAATGGTTTGCAGTGCTAAAGTCTCCAGCTTCCTAGCTTTCAGGAACAGGCAGACTTGAATCAGAAAAACAGATTTTTCAAAAAAGTTTTGGCATTTTAATGGGAAATAGCCCATTTGTCCTATTTTTTGTGCTTGCAACCTCCTTCCAGTTAGTGGTGAAAATGGGTGTGGAAACCATGGTGGATCCTAAAAAGCTTTACATTTCTGAAAAGTAGAAACAATTTTGAACTCAGAATGGAGTCATTTGTGTAGATCCTTTAAGGTTTTCCTATAAAAGTTAACAGTTGAAATGAAACAAAATTGAAGTGAGATTAAAAAAACAGCCATTTTCAATTCATTCAATTCAAAATATCTTTATTCGAATATAAAAAATATCCATAAAAGCACAATAAAAACAATTCATAGATGGCAACATATTCAAGACAAAAGATACAATACATTTATAGCAATGACTAAAATGGATCATAAATAACATAATATATCATATATTAACAATCAATGGTGGAGTTTTAATATCAATACAATAAAATACATTTCTAACGACCTTCATTGGGCACACATAGTTCTACGTGACCGTACGGCCGACTTCAGGAATGATCCGACACGGAAAATTAATTCATCATCCGCCAATTTAAGCACTTCCGTGTAGGCTAACCTGAAATCGGAGATAGCCCGTGATTTAAAAAAGGTATCAAAAATCCTTTTGCAAATTTAAAATAAAAACTGCAAAAGAATAAAAAATGCAACATTGTTTGATTACTATGTGCATTACATGGACACGGCAATGCATCAAGATCAGTATTGTAGCCCAAGGGGAAGCATAATAAATATTTCATAGTGCCTGCTCGTAAACGAAATAACAACCCTCTTTCCCAATGTCCTAAGGGTTTTAAGAGATATCTAGCAGGCAAATAAGAACAATTCTCTATGGACATATACCTTACAACTGAGGTTTTCTTGGTCTCTCTCCAGTGCCTTTCGTCGCTATATTTTTTGTACAATGCTTCTTGTATTGCTTTTTTATTAATTAGCTCGGATTGAATTGGATTTAAAAAGATGCGTAAATAATTTACTCCTTTTAGGCTCTCTTTTACAGCAGCAAGCCATGGTATATCCCCGCCCCTCTCACATCTAAGGCAATCCGTTATTATATCTCTAGTGAGGGTTGCCACAGTGTTGTTCCAGATTGCAACCCAGAACAGTGCCGGACGAGCCCTAATATAATCTTCAATATAGGGCAAGTTCAGTTCTTTGTGGCACACATATACCGATGAAGAAATCGGTGCACCCAAGAGTTTTCTACATAGTCTATTTTCTTCAGATTGGATACTACTACATTTGGTAAAGCCCCAGATTTCTGCTCCATAGGTTGCAATAGGAGCACACTGCAGTTTAAAAAGTTTCTTAAGAGCTAGGGCGGTTTCAGACCTTTTGGGTTGGGGTAATCCCAAAAGTGTATTAATGCTTCTTGACAATTTGCTCCTGCTGTGTGCCACATGTTCAGACCATGAGCCATTTGTAGAGTAAAGTAACCCAAGATAAGAAAAAGTGCAAGTGCTTTGTAAACTTTCTGAGTCAACAATAATTTTATTAATGGGGCGCTTTTTAGGACCGCGTGCCATTAAAAATGATTTTTAAAATTAGTCCTCAAATCTAAAACAGCCATAAAATCTACAAAACCTCGTACTAAAATGCGTAAAGCATTCGGGGTGCGTGCCATTAAAACCGCATCATCGGCATACAATAGTGCAGGCAGTGTATTGCCATTTATACTCGGTACGTCGTGGGTAAGTCTTACTAGTGAATCATGCAAATCATTAATATATAAAATAAAAAGAAGGGGTGCCAAAACGCACCCCTGTCTGACACCTCTATCAATTTTAATATCACTTGATACGTCCCCATCCTGACTAATCCTCACACGCGCATGCAAATCTCTGTGCAAATATGCTAAAAAATGGACTAAAACTTCATCCAAGCCTTGTTTTAAAAGAATAGACCATAAGCGTGACCTATTAACGAGGTCAAACGCAGAGGTGAGGTCCATGAAGGCGAGATATATGGGAGATTTTTTTGCAACAGTATACTTGCCAATAATCAAATTTAAATTCAGACACTGTTCTACTGTGCCTACTTTACTTCTAAACCCCAGTTGACACTGCCTTAAAATATTGTCGCCCTCAGCCCATGACCTTATCTTATTATAGAGAATCCTTCCCAGGATTTTCAGGGTATTGTCAATGAGGGAAATAGGTCTGTAACAACTGGGGTTAGAACGATCGCCCTTTTTAAAAATCGGTACAATAATACTCATGGACCACGTGCTCGGGATTGTATCATAGGTTAAATTATTAAAAACGTTCAATAAAAGGGGTGCCCAAAAATCTGGGTTATTTTTAATAAGATCGATGGGCAGCCCATCAGGGCCCGGCGCTTTATTACCCAGACTTTGTTGAATTGCATCCTCCACTTCCAGCAGAGTTATATCTATTGGGGTAGGCACATGATATTCATATAGGTCCTCTATACCAATTGGGGCAGAGTAGATTTTAGAGAAATGGGCCACCCATAAGTCGCTGGTTATATTACAACTAATAGCAGTTAGGGGATGTCCTAATGTCCTAATGTTTTTAACTGCCACCCAGAAACCATTTCCCTTTTTTAAGGATGCACTGCATGCTAAGCTTTCCCAGTGATTTTTTAGGATTTCATCTTTCCTTTGTGTAGTTACTGTCTTATAATGGAGCCTCAAGGTTTTAACGAGTACCCGATCTCTAGGGGTCATTGACAATGCCTTGCGAAGCTTTCTGTTTGCTAAGGAGCAGTCTTTATTAAACCATCTCGGTCCCGTTCTAACTTTCGTAATAGGCCTTGACAACAACCATTTTGTGCCAACACACAGTTGAGTGAATGCACCAATCACATCGGGATTATGATCCTTAAATGACAGGCAGGTGTCGACAAGTTGCGAGAAGGCAGTTAACATATTATCAAATAACTTGTTGATATCAATTCCTCGCCAAACTAATCTCAAATTATCCGTAGAGGGTAACAGATTCCTAGCACCACACTCCTTATTGTTTACAGATTTGGGGGCAATTTCCAATAATATTTTAATGGGGTTGTGGTCTCCATGATGGGTCGGTATAACCTCTGCACTTAACAAACTATCTTCTAAGATTGAGGAAATAAAAACATAATCAATAGTGGATGCGCAACCCCTGCCTCTATATGTTGGTTCAATACGGTTATCTTTATCGGGGATAGCAGCAATATCCATAGTATTAATTAGATTATAATTGCATAAATAGTCTGATAATTCTATACCCCTCGTACACCGAGACAAATAAGTGGTCGGAAATATTGGTATGTTATTACTCATTGGAATCCTTGCATTAAAATCTCCCCCACACAAATGCCGACAACATTAGTAAAAACCTTAAGGTTTTGTAGAGTTAAAATAAAATTAAACAAATTATTAAACATGATATTTGGCACCGAGTAAAAATCATTATTGTAAAAGTTAATTAAACATATGGAAATACCCTCGTAAAAATCAAAGCCTGTATGCTATCATTTCTTGTATCTAAAACATTCACATTGCCACCCGTTAAAATATTCACCCAAATCGAGAGCCCACCAGATGGTCGCCCTACTTTGGGGACCGGGACGACATTATTAAAACACTGGAACCCTTCTAGGTAGAAATCCCGAGTGGCCCAGGTTTCTTGCATCATTATGATGTCCTGATTTTCAACTATTTCAATCCAGTCTGGTAAATTCATTTTAGATGCTAGACCGGCGACATTCCAACTAAGTATACTCAGTTTAGAGTTGATGCCAGACCTAGTTGGATTTAAATGTCCTACCAAAGGGCATTCATCAATTGAACTATTAGTTTCAATAGGTAACTGGGCGGGTACAAGTCAATCTTGAGTGTCTAAAGAGGACAGAGGCAAAAACCTATTATGCCTCGATAGGAAAGCACCAGCATTCATTTGTGAGCTAAAAATTGGTTTATAGAAGTATCCCAATGGGAGCAAAAAGATATTGCTGGGCCCCATACCTGTATCTTCCTGAACCTTTAATAGGGATTTCACCAACGCAGGGTTACGAAAATTAACAACAATACAATCCCCTCGATATTTTTAACAGAGGGCCCAACCCAGCTTATCCTTCGTACCATAATAATATTATTTGCATCAGCCACCTTATACCCCTTATGTTTGGCTAACCAATCAACGCACTTATTGCGAAGTTGGTACCATGTCTCAATTTGATTTTTCTTTAGTGGAGGTACACCTGCAAATACACAGACAAATGGACAGGATGCAGGTGGAAGGTTCAATATATCTTTACTAGCTTGAGTTTCTATATTGTTTACTTGAGATAAAGTCCCCCCATGTATATTAAGATCCCTTGTGTTGGAGCTCTCTGTAGTGGCACACATAGTGCCACTAAAATCAGGTTGTGTGTGTAAATTTGTAACTGGCAAAATATTTAATCCTACAGTGTCAGGTATATTTCCTGATGTAACAATATCCTTTGCTATGGGGCACCCTATTACCTTCTCACAAGTGGGACATGTCCCAGATGGTAATAACAGTGAGGCTAGTGGGGCAGGGACATGTAACTGAGGGACAGTATCAGCCAATATCAGCCTTGACTCCACCCCCTCTACTAGAGCAGGTTTAACATTCTTAAGTTGGGAGCATAATTTATTTGACAGAGTGTCCAGCCTATCAAGCCGTTTCCACAAAGCACAGAAATTGGAATCAATCAGATCTTTAATTTGCCCAAAAATGCTATTAATAACAGTATCAATAAAAGTCTCTCCCAAGCCATTATATGGAGAAGAGGGCAATATAATACTCGTCTGAGTGCCAACAGAGTTCCTTAGTTCTTCATAGTGAGGGGGGATAACAGATTCAGGATTCAGAGACTGAGACTGTGAAGGTTTATGTAGCCAAGTGCTCATAGCAGAACGAGTGGAACCGGTGCGAGGTGGTTGTTTTCTCTTCAAAGGGGCAGACTTTACTGTTTTCCTCTTCCTCTTTGCACCCACACACTCTATAGCACTGGTCAAGGGAGAATCCTGATCAGTAATAGTTCTGATAGCCTTTGGGCTCTGTGTCAAAATTACTTCATGTCCAGGCATAGAACCGATGGCAGAAGTTGGTGAGCTCATCAAATGAGCATTCCGAGCACTACTGGGCAGGAGAGAGCCAACTGTATCAGCCAATTCAGGCCCTAACATAGGACCATCATGCAAAGCATCAATGCCAAGGGATAGTCTCCTCTCTGTTAAATTAATCTCGTTAGAGACTATATTCACAGCCCTTTCCAGCATACTGTCTATACTTGTAATTACTGGGCGGAAGGGTATTGTATCAGTTCTCTTCCCCATATTTAAAATTTAAGCAGCCGGGATACAGGTGATCAAGGGGCAGTGCTCACCTGGTTCAATACCACCAATGAAAGAGAAATGGCCCAGCCCGGCCTCAGTCGGACACTGACGGGCAAGGACGGGCCCGCCCTTGGCCCGGGCTTCGCCCGGGCGCTGCCCGCGCGCGTCCCACGCTGCGGAGGGCCGGTCCTCAACTTATTGCGCCACCTGGCGCCGCGGTGATGATGACAGCGGGCGTCCTTCCCTGCGCCTGCTGGGATTCGTGGTCCGCTAGCGCCGTTCCCCTCACGGCTGGCAGGAGGAGAGAAGAGACTGAGGGAAAGCCGTTCCCCTCACGGCTGGCAAGGAAGAAGAAATGCTGGGGCAGAGCCGTTCCCCTCATGGCAGTGGCTGCTGGTGAGTGAGCGCGTCCCGCGCTGCGGAGGGCCGGTCCTCAACTTATTGCGTCACCTGGCACTGCGGTGATGATGACAGCGGGCGTCCTTCCCTGCGCCTGCTGGGATTCGTGGTCCGCTAGCGCCGTTCCCCTCACGGCTGGCAGGAGGAGAGAAGAGACTGAGGGAAAGCCGTTCCCCTCACGGCTGGCAAGGAAGAAGAAATGCTGGGGCAGAGCCGTTCCCCTCACGGCAGTGGCTGCTGGTGAGTGAGGGCGTCCCGCGCTGCGGAGGGCCGGTCCTCAACTTATTGCGCCACCTGGCGCCGCGGTGATGATGACAGTGGGCGTCCTTCCCTGCGCCTGCTGGGATTCGTGGTCCGCTAGCGCCGTTCCCCTCACGGCTGGCAGGAGGAGAGAAGAGACTGAGGGAAAGCCGTTCCTCTCATGGCTGGCAAGGAAGAAGAAATGCTGGGGCAGAGCCGTTCCCCTCACGGCAGTGGCTGCTGGTGAGTGAGCGCGTCCCGCGCTGCGGAGGGCCGGTCCTCAACTTATTGCGCCACCTGGCGCCACGGTGATGATGACAGCGGGCGTCCTTCCCTGCGCCTGCTGGGATTCGTGGTCCGCTAGTGCCGTTCCCCTCACGGCTGGCAGGAGGAGAGAAGAGACTGAGGGAAAGCCGTTCCCCTCACGGCTGGCAAGGAAGAAGAAATGCTGGGGCAGAGCCGTTCCCCTCACGGCAGTGGCTGCTGGTGAGTGAGCGCGTCAAACAGCCATTTGGTTCCACATTTTCATTTGTAACTTCTTATTATTATGACAGATTTGCAAAAGCAATATACTGTTACCTCCGCTGGACCTTTCTGGTTGCGGGGATATATAGGGCTTGTAGGTTCTCCAAGAACCCGAGGCTCCCAGAGCCAACAACCAGACTGCACCTTACAATGGTTTTTCATTGTGTACCGACTATACAGCAATTCACATGGTAAACTAAAAAGAATGGGAAAAGGGTATGAAGGAAAACTCTGTATTTCTGAAATGTTCATCAGGAATGTAGGAGCAGTGGTTGCTTGTACAGCTCTGAATTTATGAGTACCCTTACAGGCATGTGGTTCAGAGGGCAATTTGTAGAATGTCTTCCGTGTTACACACTTGCTTACATTTGAAAGGCACAAATGTAGAGATATTCTATTGGTAATAACAAATGTTCTACTATTCTGTATTCCCACATGTCTCCTGATAAAAACAGTACCCCACTTGTGTGACTGGGCCTTGCCCCTATGACACAAAACACCCCAAAACATGACCTAGGAGATATCATATTTTACCTAGCAGAATGCATGTTTTTTTACAAGGTGGGTAGCTGTGGAATTTGGGCCCCAGCTCAGCCGGCACCTAGGGAAACCTACCAAACCAGCACATTTTTTAAAACTAGACATCCAGGGAAGTCCAGAGTGGAGTGACTTGCATGGCAATCACCAGGTTTTATTTACCCAGAATCCTCTGCAATGCTCAAAGTTTACCTAAAAAACCACATTTCCCAAGCATTTCTATGAGGAAGTGTCCTGGAATCTGCAGGCAGCCACAAATTTCCTACGACCCAGCGTTCCCCCTAGTCCCCCAAGAAGAATGGTGCCTCACTTGTGTGGGTAGGCCAAGTGCCAATGACACAAATGGGCACTAAATGCAACCTATACACATCACATTTTTCCACTGAAAAGCAATGTGTTTTTTTGCAATGTGGGTAACTGTGGATTTTTGGCCCCAGCTTAGCCAACACCTAGGGAAACCTACCAAACCAGCACATTTGTGAAAACTAGACACCTGGGGGAGTACTGGGTGGGGTGACTTACGTGGCTCTCACCAGGTTTTTTTTTTACGTAGAATCCCCTGCAAAGCTCCAACTTTGCCTACAAAAAACTAAGGGGCATATTAGCAAGACCGGCGATAAAATTATCGCCGTTTTAGCGGCAGGAAACTGCCGCTAAAATGGCGATAATGGGCTTGCTAATATGCGTTATAGAATTCAATAGAAGCCCAGGTTAGATGTCTTGCACATCTAACCTGGGCTTCTATTGGAATTCTATAACGCATATTAGCAAGCCCATTATGCGATAATTTTATCGCCGGTCTTGCTAATATGCCCCTAATTTTCCTAACATTTCTGTGAGAAAAAGTCCTGGAATCAGCAGGCAGCCACACGTTTCCTACCACCCAGTGTTTCCCAGAGTCTCCGGAGAAGAATGGTGCTTCATTTATGTGGGTAGGCCAAGTGCCCACAACACAAACGGGCGCAAATGAGACTTAGACGTATCACATTTTTCCACTGAAGAAAATGTGTTTTTGCAATGTGGATAGCTGTGGATTTTGGACCCCAGCTCAGCCGGCACCTAGGGAAACCTACCAAACCAGCAAATTTTTTAAAACTAGTGTTATAATCTACTTGTTGGTTAATGCATCCTCCCTATTCTTGTTCTCTGCCTTGCTGCTCAGCCAATGGTGATGTCATTGGTATGTTGAGTGTGTTTGTGCTTGAGGAGAAATCAGTTGGAGCGGATGGGCTGAGCAGCAAGGAGGCTGCTCCTGGTGGGGCATATTATGGATCTTACTATCATCCTGCAACTTATATTTGAACCTGTAACCTGATGAATAAACCAATAACTTGTTTTCTACACGACCTGTCTACGAGACATCCTTCAATTTAACACTGGCAGCGATTTGAAAAGAACCTGTGTGTGATACTTCAATGGATAATGGTCTATGAAGCCTAAAGAAACTTCAAGGAAAAAGAATTTCATGAGAACTTACAAGCTGTGTATTTGAGGGAAGCTGGCACCCCTGAGCCCCACTAGTGACCACTCCATCGGTCGCCCTACCAAGTAAGTGTCAGCTCCTGTTGGACTTTCCCCTTTCTCTACTCTGCTGCATTGGAACAGGAATGTCCTTCTCTCACTTTGTGCGTCTGTACTAAAATCCTTTGAACAGAGCCAATCACAGACCTGAGGTTCAAGAGTACTTACTAGAGGTTGTTTTCTCGTTTTCGTCAACAAGTGCTGACTGATCTGTTTTGTCAACCGTTCAGCAAAACATGTACTTGGATCATACCTTGGCTCTCTTCCACATGTGGCGTTACTGGATGTTGTGTGAAATGCACTAATTCACACTTTGGAAGACTTGTGAGGTGAGCCAATCCTTTGTTTTCACTTGTCTCTGGCAACCTCTCAGCGTGTGTCTTTGAAACTTTTTACGTTACGTTTAAAATAAGAGTGCATGCTGCAAGACCTACATTCTGTTATTACATTCTGCTCAAGTTACTGTGACTGCAGCATTACAGGGATAGCAGCAGCATTTGCAGGGCCAAGCCTTGAGAGGTTCGACACCTTTTTGTCTGTGATAGTCTCCTTTGAGACATCGAGACTTTGGGCGTTAGCCAACCGCCATGTTGCGATTCAAAAGACTGAGGCATGAGTTACAAACAGCGTGCGCAGTCTTACCTGAACTTGATTGTCCTGCGTTGTTATCAGGGATTCCCTCTGACGTTCCAAGCTGCTCACGGTGTATACCTGCTTCTTGACGCCTGCATGCCTCGACGTGCCGTGAGGCATCCGGCGGGACGTGTGGATACGTGCCGCCATTTTGTGTTTGGTGGCTCCAGTTTATCACCTTTAGAAGTATTGCAGTCACGTAATGAGTTGATCGCACTTTGCCAACCACGCTGTTGTTTTTCTTCGCTGCAAGGAAGTTTGAACAAGCGGAGTGCACCCTGTGGACACCAGATACTCGTTGCTTTTGTTGAAGTCTGTGTTCATTATTACAAACTGTGTGCAGTGGTGCATACCAGCACCTTGTTTCCGTCAAGATTGTACATGTTGTGTGCCTTTTTGCTGATTCCGTCTTTGGAGCATGCGGAGCGTGTCATCACATTTGTTGATCTACGGTGACACGCACACCTAATGTACTCATGTGCCTTTTTGCTGATGCCGTCTTTGGAGCATGTGGAGCGTGTTATCACATTTGTTGATCTACGGTGACACGCACACCTACCCATTTGTTGATCTACGGTGACACGCACACCTACACATTTGTTGATCTACGGTGTCACGCACACCTAATGTACTCTTTACTATATTTCTTTTAAATTCTAAATTAGAGATCTGTCAATGCTTAATTCTCTTTATCTTTCCTGGATCTTTTAGCTTGGACATGTTTTCATTTTTGCTAGTGATACAATTACTAATTTTATTGCATTCTATACTGCAAATGCCAATGTCTTAACGTGTATTTTCCTGTGTGAGAGAATTACCTCACAGTGTCATTTACTTAATTCGGTTTACGCTTACTGGAGCTTAGCTTTTGCGTTCTGTTTCATAGGGAGGTGAGTTCCCCTATAGGGAGGTGTGTTTCCCTATTACGTTTTGTTTTGTTTTATTGGGAGGTGTTTCCCCTATAGGGAGGTGTGTTCCCCTATTACAGTGTGCTTGTTTCTTAGGGAGGTGTTTCCCCTATAGGGAGGTGTGTTCCCCTATTACAGTGTGCTTGTTCTGTTTCATAGGGAGGTGTGTTCCCCTATTACGGTGTTCAGTTTCATAGGGAGGTGTGTTCCCTATTACGGTGTTTCTTAGGGAGGTGTTTCCCCTATAGGGAGGTGTGTTCCCCTAATACAGTGTGTTTGTTCTGTTTCATAGGGAGGTATGTTTCCCTATTACGGTGTTTCTTAGGGAGGTTTTTCCCCCTATAGGGAGGTATGTTTCCCTATTACGGTGTGTTTGTTCTGTTTCATAGGGAGGTGTGTTTCCCTATTACGGTTTCGTTCAGTTTTATTGGGAGGTGTATTCCCTTATAGGGAGGTGTGTTCCCCTATTACGGTTGTGCAGTTTCATAGGGAGGATTTTTCCCCTATTAGTGCCGTGTTCATCTATGCATATTTTGAGATGTTCATACCATATTTTCTTATGTATAATACATGTTATATACTGTTTTGGGTTTGTGTATATGCCCTGTTTGTATGTTGTTGTGCCTGGCAAAGTGGTGTTATACACCCACTGTTTGTAAGTATGATACCTTTGCTTTTGTCTTTCCTTGGTATGTGTGTCTTATCATCTCACATACATTTGATTTTCTGTAATCATTATATTTATTTATGTATTTATTTATTTTAAAGGTTTTATATAGCGCTGGCTAGACCCAGGAGTATCAGAGCGCTTTACAGAAGTCCGAGGAGGTACAGTAATCTATACATTAGGTCAAAAACATTACAATAAGAACCAATATAACAGGAAAGCAGATAAATACGAATGCTATTTACAAGAGACCCCAATATTTGTTGAGGAGGAACAATTTGAGGTCTTTTTTGAAGTTGACGTAGGAAGAGTTACAGCGAAGGTCTTTGGGCAGGGAGTTCCAGATGGAAGAGGCGTTTCCAGAGAAGGATCGAGCTTGTGTGCATTTCTTTTTTAACAAAGGGGGGATAAGAGTGAGGGTGTTTGTGCTCCTTGTCGGTCGGGTCCAACCCGCTTTGTGGAGTTTGTCGGAGAGGTAGCATGGGGAGTTTTGGTGAAGGGCTTTGTGCGTGATACATGCAATCTTATAGGTGGATCTGCCTTCGATGGGAAGCCATTTGAGGGCTTTAAGAGCGGGGGAGATGTGGTCAAAACGTTTGTAGTCGGAGATAAGTCTAGCTGCAAGGTTGAGCACAGATTTGAGTGGTGCAAGATGGACTTTAGGTGTTCCGACGAGGATAGCGTTACCATAGTCTACTCTCGACAGGACCAGTGATTGAACCACAATTTTTAAGTCATCAGCCGGGATGAAGGGTTTGATTTTCTTGAGGTGACGGAGAGTGAAGAGTGCTCCTTTGGCAGTGGTTTTTATGTGGGAGGTAAGGGCAAGGTTGTTCGCAATGGTGATGCCTAGAGATTTAACTGAATTGGAAGTGGTGAGAGAGCAGTTGAGAGCATTAAGGTCGGATATCCAGTCATGAATGGGTAGTGGGTTGTTTTTGGGGGAGAAGAGAATGATTTTGTTTTTTTTAGGGTTGAGTTTGAGATGATTGTGGTGGAACCATGATTTGATCTTGGTCAGGGTGTCATTGAGGTGTAAGACATCAGAGTGGGATTTGATCTTATAGTAAAGTTGAGTGTCATCGGCATAGAGGTGGTAATTGATTCCTGCTTGTTTGAAGAGAGCAGGAGAAAGAATGGAACCCTGGGGGACGCCGAGGGAGATTGAGGTGGGGTTGGAAAGGCAGTTCTCGATTTTGATTTGTTGGGTTCTGTGTCGGAGAAAGGAGGTGAACCAGTTGAGGACATGGCCATTGAGGCCAAAGCGGACTTTAAGAGTGTTGAGTAAGGCAGTGTGGTTAACTGTGTCGAAAGCAGCGGACAGGTCGAGGAGAATGAGTAGGCAAGACTCGCCATTGTCGAGAAAGTGATGTATGTCGTCCACTATATTGAGCATGGCCGATTCTGTGCTGCATCCTTTTCTAAAGCCAGATTGCAGTGAGTCAAAGAGGTTGAAAGTGTTGATGTGATTATCCAGCTGGAGCAGGGCGCATTTTTCAAGGGCTTTGGAGAGAAGAGGGAGGTTGGAGATAGGACGGAGGTTATTTGGGTCATTGGGATCTGCGTTGGGATTTTTGGGGATGGGTGTGATTTGACCCAGTTGGAGGGAGCCAGGAACACACCCAGTGGTCAGGGATGAGTTTATAAAGGTGGTCCAAAGTGGGGCGATGATATGTTTGAGGTCTTGGACAAGGTTGGAGGGCATAGGGTCTTTGGTGTGAGAGGATGGTTTAAGCTTAGAGATGATGTTATAGACTTCATGCTCCGTGACAGGGAGAAAATTATGCCAGGAGGCATTGTTTTTTTTGTTGTTGGGGGAGAAAAGGGTTGGATACAGGTGGGAAGGTAACGGGTGAAAGACAGGGAGGGACCTTGGGAGGAATAGATGGGGGTGGGGATTCAGGAGAGATGTCAAAATAAGGTAGTGGGTTGGGAGAGAAGGGATTTAAGAGGAAGGATTGATCAATTTTGTTGATTTTATCAGTGAAGAAATTTGCATTTTCTTCACATTTCTCATTTGTTGCCGTCTGTTTTTGGGGGGCAGAGATTGTCTGTTTTTTGACGATGCTAAATAGTTCTCTGGGTCTATTTTTGGCCCTATCAAGTTGTGTGCGGAAGAAGGAGGTCTTTTCCTTGAGGATGTGTTTTTTGTAGTTGGACCTAGCAGATCTGAGTAGGGCTAGATGGGAGGGGGACGGGTGTTGCCTCCATGTTCTTTCGGACAGTCTAAGGGAGCGTCTTTCATTGTTGAGGTCAGAGTTGAACCAGGATTTGGAAGGTAAGTTTCTTTGGGCTTTTAGTTTGGGAGGGGCCACTTGGTCTAGGACCTCGGTGATTGATTTATTATAATGCTCGGTGAGTGCGTTCGCATTATGGGAGAGGGGTGCGAGCAGGAATTGGGCTTTGAGTTTAGTTTCTAGTTCTCCGGGGGGGATAAGATGAAGGTTTCTGGTCAATTTCTTGTGTTTGATAATTTTGGGGTGGGGGGGGGGGCCGTAGAGGTGATCGTGAAGAGGATGAGGTGATGGTCAGACCAGTCGATGGGGATGATGTTGGAAAGGGAGGCCAAATCTTTATTAGTGATGATGGCATCAAGAGTAGCCCCTTTGGTGTGAGTTGGAGTCTGACAAATTTGTTTAAGGTCACTAATCTCCAGAAGATTCGTTAGGAGATTAACAGCAGGGTCTTTGGTATCGTTCCAATGGAGATTGAAGTCTCCAAGGAAGAGGTTTTTAGAGTTGGAAAGAGAGGATTGGGTGAGGAGGTCGGAAAGTTCCTCTGCGAAGGGAAGGGATTCACCAGGGGGATGGTAGATATTATGTAGGCGAATAGGTGGGGCGCCCTGAATTTTAAGTTCTGCTCTGAGGTATTCAAAGGTGGCAGGGTCAGAGTTCTTGACAAGCGAGAGTTGGAGTTAATTTTTAAAGATGATAGCTAAACCACCTCCAATTCTATCTAGTCGGTCTTTTCTGAGTATGGAATAACCAGGGGGGGAGAGTAGGTCAAGGATAGGTGTAGAGTGGGCCTTGAGCCAAGTTTCCGTAAGGAAGGCAATGTCAATGTTTTCACTGAGAATGGTTTCAGCTATTTCAGTCGCATGAAGATGGGGGCCACTTGGCCCCTTCCCAAGCTTCTTTAGGCCCTCGTGACCCCAACCCCCAAGGCCTATGTTAAAAGGGATGGGGGCCACGCAGCCCACTTCCCTGAGACATTATCGACCCCAGGGACCCCATCTTAGGGGCCCACATTTGTAAAAGGTAGGTGCCCTGGTGCCTGTCTAAGGCACCCATCATACTCTCATTGGGGGCTGCATGGGAGAGCCCCAAGCTTCAGCGTCTCCAGTGGGCTCTCCACATGTAGCGAAATACAGCATTGCTCCTGTCTGCATGGAACAGCTGTTAATGCTGCTCCCTGCAGGGGGAGCACTTTTTTTTATCTGTTTCCCTACCTGCATTAGTGTGGGCAGGGAAACAAATAAAAAATCCACTCCCACAGATGGGAGCATTTTTAAAGCTCCCGTTCGCTGGGAGCCGACTTGATATACGCTCCCGATTGGCAGAGATTAAAAATGCTTCTGCCAAGCGAGAGCAAACACAGGTTTCCCTGTCTACGCAGATGCAGGCAGGGAAACCTCTATGTTCTGGGGGTGGGCTACCTACGACATAGCTACTGAGCCACCCCTCTCTTAAAGTAATCGTCCCCAGGAGAGGACACCCCGGGGTCTTAATGGCTCGGGGAGGGGGGCTTCACGGCCCCCTCCCCATTTTGTTAAATTTGAGCCCTGGTGGGGGTAGGCTCCCAAGGGCCATTGGAAGCTTGGGGAGGAGGGCTGTGTAACCTCCCTCCCCATTTCGTCAAATTTCAGCCCCAGGGTTGGGCACCCCAGGGCCTTTGGAGGCTTGGGGAGGGGGCATGTGACCCTCTCCCCATATAAGCGGTTCTCAGCCCCAGAGGTGGGCTACCCACGGCCTCTAGAGGCTTGGGAAGGGGGTCACGTGGCCCTTCTCCCCTTTATGAATACAACCCTGGGGGTGGGTTCCCCGGGTCATAAGTTTTAGAATTGCGGCTCCACCACCATTTTGTTTTTGGTTTTTTTCTTCAATCCCATGAGAGTCCCACCGGATTACTGCATTATTTGCCAATTTTGTTTTCTTTTTGCCCCAGGGTGGTTCCCTCTGGGTCCCCCCATGGGACCTTAAGGGTCAGGGTTTCTATACCCAGCCCAATTATATACATTTTTTTTAGTTCAGGACAGGGGACTAAGTCCCCGAGTGCTGTAATAGGTGCCAGCAAAAATTTTCTCATGTTGCTGGCAGCCAATCAGAGCACTCGCTCCCACAAGAGTCTGACTCCTGCGGTAGCAAGATGGGCCAATGAGAACGTTCTATTTTTAAATTGGATTTCTCAATAGAGTCTCTCAAGACACTCTCAGACCCAACTGTCCAGATATTCAATTATTTTTGTCCCTTAATTTCTCAAAAACTTTTGAGCGAATTTACACTAAATCACAAGAAGCACAATCTGCGGAAGAAGATCTAGCTTCTTGCCAAATGTGGAGTAACTCCGTTGAGCACCCTTTTCTGTAGCCTTGTCTAAAGAAGTCTATGGAAAGTTCATGGGGATTTTTCATTTTGGGACCCCCCTATTTTGTCGGCCCATGCTTGACGGATCACCCTTAACTTTTTCACACACAAACTAGTCAAAGTGTAGCACCTTTTTGAAAAGTTTCATGGTGATTTGTCAAACGGTGCCAATGTTATTAGCAACACTAAAAACGCTTTTTCTATGTAACAGCTGACCTAACTATGCCTACATAGAGGTGACCGCCACGAGGAGTGTGTATATATACTCACAGAAAAAAACAAAGGTTAACTTTATTCTTTCTATACAAACCAAACTTAAAATACACAAACATTACAAATTCTAAAGTTATAGTTATGCCTTCAACTTATACATTACACATTACACACCACAATAAAATTAATACAACTTTATTTACTCTTTAACTACAAACCAAGTAAACTACACAAAAATTAAAATTTGTTAACTTCTATTTGTACCTTTAATTTATAATTTACACTACACCTTCAAATGATTATAACTCGTGCACCTCCATACACATTATTCAACTGCATAGCCACACTACGTTAACTATAACTCGCCACGCTGCCAAGCATTGTGTTATTTGCAATATCATAACTGAGGGGCAGATTCACAGAACTAATCTGAGATAAAATCCTAAACTTACTACTTTTGGTATTCACAGAAGGCATTTAGTAGTAGTAAAGTTAGGAGTCCTAACTTTACTACTACTAAATGCCTTCTGTGAATACCAAAAGTAGTAAGTTTAGGATTTTATCTCAGATTAGTTCTGTGAATCGGCCCCTATAATTATAAATACTATTATTTTAAATGGTATGAATAAAATAATAGAAAACAGTATAAGCAGTGCATGGAGAAGGCGTGAGTTATACCATACAGTGGAATGGCGTAGAGTGGAGTGCTGTAGAGTGCAATAGCGTACACTAGACTAGCATATACTGAAATAGCGCACAGTGGAGTAGCATACAATGGAGTGGTATAGAGTGGATTAGCATACACTGGAGTGGGGTACAGTGCAAGGCATACAGTGGAGTGGGTAGAGTGGAGTGAGGTACAGTAGGGAGCTTTCAGTGGAATAGTGTACAGTGGAGTGGCCTACAGTGGAGTGGGGTAGAGTTAAGTGGCATAGAGTCCAATAGCATAGAGTTGACTTTAGTTGCGTATGGTGAAATAGTGTATAGTGGAGTGGCGTACAGTGGAATTACCTAGAGTGGATTAGCGTACAGTGGAGTATCAGAGAGTGGAGTGGCGTAGAATGAAATGTGGTAGAGTGAAATAGAATACAGTGGAGAAGTGTAGAGTGCAATGGGGTAGAGTGGAGAGGCGTACAGTGGAGTGAGGACCGGTGTGGTGAAATACAGTAGAATAGCCTAGATTGGAGTAGCGTGGGGTGGAATACTGTATAGTGGAAGGGCTTACAGTGGGGTGGCATAAACTGGAGTGGCAAAGAGTGGAATAGTGTATAGTGGGCTAGCATACACTGAAATAGCATACAGTGGAGTGGCATAAGGTGAGTGTAGTATACTAGAGTGGCATAGATTGGAATACTGTACAGTGGAATGACCTAATCAATCAATCAATCAATCAATCATGTCACTTATAAAGCGCACTACATACCCGCGAGGGTCTCAAGGCGCTGGGGGAAGAGGGGGGTGGTGCTGCTACTGATCGAAGAGCCAGGTCTTGAGGAGTCTTCTGAAGGCCAGTAGGTCTTGGGTCTGTCGGAGGTTGGTGGGGAGGGTGTTCCAGGTCTTGGCGGCGAGGTGGGAGAAGGATCTGCCGCCGGCTGTCGTTTTCCGGATGCGGGGGACTGTGGCGAGGGCGAGGCTGCTCGAGCGGAGCTGGCGGGTGGGGGTGTAGAAGCTGAGTCGTCTGTTGAGGTAGGCTGGTCCGGAGTTGTGGAGTGCTTTGTGTGCGTGGGTGAGGAGCTGGAAGGTTATCCTCTTGTTGACAGGGAGCCAGTGCAGGTCTCTCAGGTGGGGTGTGATGTGGCTGCGTCGGGGGATGTCGAGGATAAGACGTGCAGAGGCGTTCTGGATGCGTTGCAGCCGTCTCAGGAGCTTAGCCGTCGTTCCTGCGTAGAGGGCGTTTCCGTAGTCCAGCCTGCTGGTGACGAGGGCCTGGGTGACTGTTTTTCTTGTTTCGGTGGGGATCCACTTGAAGATCCTGCGGAGCATTCGGAGGATGTTGAAGCAGGATGAGGAAACGGCGTTGACCTGCTTAGTCATGGAGAGGGTGGGGTCGAGGATGACCCCTAGGTTGCGTACGTGGTCGGTGGGTGGCGGGGCTGTTCCCAGTGATGTTGGCCACCAGGAGTCGTCCCAGGCTGAAGGGTTGGAACCAAGGATGAGGACCTCCGTCTTGTCCGAGATTCAGCTTCAGGCGGCTGGTCCTCATCCATTCGGCGACGGCCTTCATTCCTTCGTGGAGGTGGGCTTTGGCGGTGTGAGGGTCTTTGGTGAGGGAGAGGATCAGCTGGGTGTCGTCGGCGTAGGAGATGATGTTGAGGTTGTGCTGTCGGGCGACGTGGGCGAGGGGTGCCATGTAGATGTTGAACAGCGTTGGGCTGAGGGAGGAGCCTTGGGGTACGCCGCAGATGATCTTGGTGGCCTTGGATCGGAAGGGGCGAGGCGGACGCTTTGTGTTCTGCCGGAAAGGAAGGATGTGGTCCAGTCCAGGGCCTTCTCTTGGATCCCGGCGTCGTGAAGGCGTGTTCGTAGTGTGTGGTGGCAGACCGTGTCGAAGGCGGCTGATAGGTCCAGGAGGATGAGGGCTGCTGTTTCTCCGTTGTCTAGCAGGGTCCTGATGTCATCGGTGGTGGCGATGAGGGCGGTTTCGGTGCTGTGGTTGCTGCGGAAGCCGGACTGGGAAGGGTCCAGGATGTTGTTCTCCTCGAGGTAGCGGGTCAGTTGTTTGTTGACGATTTTCTCGGTGACCTTCGCGGGGAACGGGAGCAGAGAGATGGGTCGGAAGTTCTTGAGGTCCTTGGGGTCTGCCTTGGGTTTCTTGAGTAAGGCGGTGATCTCGGCGTGCTTCCAGCTTTCCGGGAAGGTTGCTGTCTCGAAGGAGATGTTGATTATTTTCCGGAGATGGGGCGCGATGGCTGTACTGGCTTTGTTGAAGATGTGGTGAGGGCACGGGTCTAGCGGTGAACCGGAGTGGATGGTGTTCATGATCTCGCTGGTGTCCTCGTCGTTGATGTTGGTCCAGGAGAGCAGGCGGTTGGTGGTTGTGGGGGCAGTGGTCTCGGTGGTTGCCGGGGCGGTCGTGGTGTTGAAGCTGTCGTGGATGTCGGCGATTTTGCGGTGGAAGGAGGTGGCCAGTGAGTCGCACAGGTCTTGCGACGGCTGGATGTCGTTGGTGTTGGAGCTGGGGTTGGAGAGTTCCTTCACGATGTTGAAGAGCTCTTTGCTGTTGTGTGCGTTGTTGTCTAGGCGGTCTTTGAGTGAGGCCCTTTTGGCGGATCTGATGAGGTGATGGTGATTGCGGGTGGCGCTCTTGTGGGCGGCGTAGCTGTCCGCTGTCCGTTCGTGGAGCCAGATCTTCTCCAGTTTTCGGCATGTTCGTTTGGAGGCCTGGAGGTCTTCGGTGAACCAGGTGGCTTTCTTGCTGGTGTGGCTGTTGGGCGGATTCTTGAGCGGGGCGAGGGTGTTGGCGCAGTCGTCGATCCACTGTCTGAGGTTGCGGGCGGCGGTGTCGGGGTCGGAGGGTTCGGCGGGTGGGCTCAGGGCGAGGGTTGTGGAGTGGGGTGCAGTGGAGTACTGTACAGTGGAATAGTGTTTAGTGGAGTGGCCTACAGTGGAGTGGGGTAGAGTGGAGTGGCATAGAGTCGAATAGCTTAGTATTGAGTGGAGTAGAGTGGAGTTGCATACAGTAGAATAGTGTATAGTGGAGTGGCGAAGAGTGGAGTGTCATAGAGTGGGATAGCATAGAGTAGAGTGTCATAGAGTGGAGTTGCATACAGTGGAATAGTGTAGAGTGGATTGACATACTGTGTAGTGGTGTACAGTGGAGTGGAGAAGACTACAGTGGGATGGCATATAGTGGTATAGCGTTCGTAGAGTGGTGCACAGAGCAGTGACACAGATTGGAGTGTGGTAGAGTGGACTTGTGCACAGTGGAATAGCACAGATTGGAGTGGCATGGAGTGAAGTGGCACAGAGTGGAGTGGCTTAGAGCATAGTGGTGTAGAATGGATTGGCGTGGGGGTGGAGAGAAGTACAGTGTGGTGGTTTGCAGTTGAAAAATACATTGGAGTGGTGTACCGTTAAATAGCATACACTGGACTGGGATGGAGAGTAGTGGCATAGAGTGGAGTGGCATACAGTGGAGTGAGGTACAGTGTAGTGGTATACAGTGTAATAGCGTACTGTGGAGTGTCATAGAGTAGAGTATTGTAGATTGGAGTGACATACAGTGGAATAGTGTAGAGTGTAGTGGAGTAGAGAGGTGTGGCATAGAGTCAAGTCTCATACAGTGGACTACCGTATAGTGGAGTCATGTACAATGTAGTGGTGGCATAGAGTATAATAGTGTAGAGTGTAGTGTTGTAGAGTGGAGGGGTGACCAGTAGAGTGGCGTAGACTGGAGTGTCATGCATTGGAGTGGCAGAGAGTGTAATAGCATAGTATGCCACTCCTCTGTACTCCACTCCACTCTAGGTGCAGTGGCATAGAATGGAGTGGAGTACAGTGGAGAGGCGTACAAATGGATTAGCATAAAGTGTAATAGGACAGAGTGGAGTGGAGTCGCATATAGTGGAGTGTTGTAGAGTGGAGTATGGTAATTGAAACAGACAAAGCATGAAAGTGTGTGAACATATGTAGATGTAATGTGTCAGGAATATAAATTATGAGGTGTAAATGGTCTTTTTGGTAGGATGTAGTAATAGTGTAAGTAGTGTTAAAGTCATAAGTTTTAAAAAATGTAGTTATATATAGTGCTGCAGTATACCACAGTAAGTTTGCTGTATACCGCAGTATATGCAGATGAGAAGTCACTATGTGATTAGTTAATGACTTTATTTACCATTGGTAAAAGGCAGCCATGTAGTTTTTAGGACAGTTTGGCTGTGTTCTGCAGCTCACTGTATTCTGGGATAGGGTTTTAGATATAGGTAGGTAGTACGTTTTATTTTTGTACTCTGCCTATTACCATTTTATTAAAGTGGAAATAGGTAGATACATGTATCTATAATTTACTATATATCTTTATAGCACTTTAGGGAGAACTAGACTTTTTAAAAACTTTTTTAAGTAGTGCTGTAATCTGTAGATATTTCCGCAGTACTTTGTAACCTTTTTTGTGCATATTTAAATATGTTAAAAATAGAAAATACACTGTAGTACACAATATTTGTCAATTATAGTGTACTACAGTGTTTTCAAATTTTTTAACATATATATTTTTAAATTATTTAAGTACTGCGGTACTCACGAGGTAGAGTACCGTGGTACTCCGTACATTCTTTTTTTAAATATATGTAAAATTATAAATATTTTTCCCTACCTATTACCACTTTAATAGAGTGGCATAGAGTGGTAATAGGTAGGGGAAAAATATCAAACTTAATGCCTACCTATATCTAAAAAAACGTAACTCAGAATACAGCCAAAGTGTACCTAAAAACAACACGGCTGCCTTTAACTGTTGTTATGGAAGTCATTAGCCAATCACATTATGACTTGTCATTGCTATGTACCGTGGTACTTCTACAAAATACTGAGAAATGTTTTGAAAGTACCATGACAACAGATCTCACTAAGTTAAAATGCCTTATAAATTTAAAAAATGTACCCTACTTACCTGTAGTACCCAAAAGGATAATCTGCGCACCGTAATGTGAAATCCTTGAAAATTTCATGGAAATCCATCCAGCTGTTTTCGCGTTACTTGAGATACAAAACGTCTATGGAAAATGCATAGGTGGAAAAGAGGACTTTGGGACCACCATTTTATCTTTGCACCTCCTGGACCAATCACCGTAAAACTTTCCATACTTAGCCAATGTAGATAATGCTATGGTTCTGGAATGTTCGGTGGACATTCAGATCAAACGGGTACAAAGTTATTAATCAGGAAAATCAGAGGAACTCCTATCTCTGGTAACCCTAACTATAACTACAGAGTGGCTACTACCATATATATATATAGTGACATATTACCTACTGGCGGTCGCCAGTAGGTAGTTATAGTTTGGACCTATTATCCATAGGAAATTCGTAACATTCTTTTCCCAATAACTTTGGCGCCGGTTCACGAATCTTTGCGAAATTTTCAAAACTTATGGCCCGCTCCGGTCACCTCCTATCTTGAAAGTTTCGGGATGATTCGCCAAGCGGGGACCGAGAAAAAAGGGGGGTCCCAAAACATGTTTTCTCCATGTTAATTCCCATAGGAAACTTTAGCCACAGCTACAGCCCGAACTGCTGAACGGAATTACACCAAATTTGGCAAAAAGGTAGTGCTTGGTTCAGAAAGCGCCCTTTTTTTTAAATGGTGTAAATCCGTTCAGTAGTTCCTGAGAAATTCAAAAAATAAAAGTTTCGATATCTATGGCCGCGGTGGATCCGCGCACCCTCCCGATCACGAGCTTCATGCTAATTGGCTGTCAACACTCCAAACCAGGAAGTGTTGGCAGCCATCTTGTGTCTCGGTAGAACCGAGGCACAAGAAAAGAGAAAAACTAAGGCGCAAAACAAGAAAAGGGGGCAGGGTAGAAACACCCTGACCCCCCAGGCCTGCTCAGGGGGTCCCACAAGGACCCCCAGGGCCCAAAAAAGCATTTTTTTTTTTTTAAATCGACCGAATTCGCGCTGGGTGCGCGAATCCGGACCGCAAAAAAAAAAAAAATGAAGCGCAGGCTTCCGCGCTTCGTTATTATTTAGCCCCCGGGTGGGCCAAGTCCTGGGGGCATGCGAAAATTTAATAGCGGGGGCCCAGGGAGGCCTCCGCAGCCCCAGGGACCGCCAACCCCGGGGCTTTTCATAAATATTTGCGGGGGCACACAGCCCCCCTGCAGCCCCGGGGACCGCCACCCCCCGGGGCTTGGTTTTTTTAATGTTGGGGGGCCTCCAAGGCCCCCCCAAGACCCGGGGACTGCCACCCCCGGGGCCTTTGTCAAATATTTGCGGGGGCACATAGCCCCCCCACACGCCCCGGGGACTGCCACCTCCCCGGGGCTTTGAAAATGTTGGGAGGGGGCCGCACGGCCCCCCTCCTGGAGCCTGTGATGGCCCTGGGGACCGCCACCCCCAGGGCCGGCTGCTGCAGTGTCCCGGGTGCCCACCCCGGGACACTGCTGTTTGCAATGACAGGGCGGGAGCCTCGCAGCTCCCGCACTGTCATGCAGTACTGCTTGCTTCATTGAAGCAAGAGCAGGGAAACCTGCTCTCGCTTCAATGAAGCAAAGCAGATTGCTTTTCCACACAGGGAGCTGCATGTCAGCAGCTCCCCATGTGGAAAAGCAATGCCGGATCCTGCAGGACGCGGGGAGCCGGCGGGACCGTGGGAGCATTGGGGATCCCCCCACGGTCCCCAACGGATAGGTCCTGCCCCGGGGGATATGCCCCGGGGCCATATTTGGCCTGAGGAGGGGGGCCACGCGGCCATCCTCACAAAAAAAAAAGGATGGCCAGGCCCCGGGGGATGGGGTCCCCGGGGCCAGAGGTGGCCCAGGAGGGGGGCCACGAGGCCCCCCTCCCACAACAAAAATAATAAATAAAGGCGGGCCCCCGGGGATGGGGTCCCCGGGGCCAATAGAGGCCTTAGGAGGGGGGGCCATGCAGCCCCCTTCCTATAAAAAAACAAGATGTTTGGCCATGCCCCGGGGGATGGGGTCCCCGGGGCCGGAATTGGCCACGGGAGGGGGGCACACGCGTCCCCCCTCCCATTTACATTTTTTTTTTTTTTAAAAGGGGGCCAGGCCCTGGGGATGGGGTCCCCAGGGCCCACAAAATAGGAAAGGAAAGGGGGCCACACAGCCCCCTTCTTTAAAAAAAAACACCGGCATCGCCGAGGCCCCACCCCCTCCCAGCAACACTCTGCAAACGCGCACTGTGGTGCGTTTTGAGTTGGGAAATGAATTCCCCTTGAATACTGGGGGTCCCTGGGGGCCAACTAGCCCACCAGGTACCTCCAGTAAGTGCCAAATGGCTGTGTTGCAGAGAGGTGGTCCAGGCCACGCCCCTTTTTACACCTCTCTGCAACGCAGCTCTGTGGGGCTTACTGGAGGGACCTGGTGGGCTAGTTGGCCCCCAGGGACCCTCAGGATTCAAGGGGACTTGATCCCCCAACTTAAAACGCACCACAGGGCGTGTTTTCAGAGTGGTGAAGGGAGGGGGCAGGGCCTGATGTGACATGTGTGCAAACAGGCCCTGTGGCGCGTTTTAAGGTGGGGAATTAATTCCCCTTCAATCCTGAGGGTCCCTGGGGGACAACTAGCCCACCAGGTACTGCCAGTAAGTGCCACAGGGCTGCGTTGCAGAGAGGTGTAAAAAAGGGCGTGGCCTCAGACCACCTCTCTGCAATGCAGCCCTGTGGCGCTAACTGGAGGTACCTGGTGGGCTAGTTGACCCAGGGGCCCTCAGGATTCAAGGGACTTAATCCTCAACTTAAAAACGCGCCACGGGGCACGTTTGCACAGTGGTGAAGGAAGGGGGCGGGGCCTGAAGTGACATGTGTGCAAACACGCCCTGTGGCGCATTTAAAGTTGGGGAATTCATTCCCTTTCAATCCTGAGGGCCCCTGGGGGCCAACTAGCCCACCAGGTGCTTCCAGTAAGCGCCACTGTGCAGAGTTGCAGAGAGGTGGTCCAGGCCATGCCCCTTTTTATGACTCTCTGCAACGCAGCTCTGTGGCACTTACTGGAGGTACCTGGTTGGCTAATTGGACCCCAGGGACCGTCAGTATTCAAGGGGACTTAATCTCCCAACTTAAAACGGCCACAGGGCGTGTTTGCACACGTCACCTCAGGCCCCCCCCTCCCTTCACCACTGTGCAAACGTGCCCCGTAGGGCGTTTTAAGAGGTAGTTTTAATCCCCCTACCCTATTATATACTAGGGCTTTACAGAGGAGGTCATGCTAATCACAGGGGTACCCCAACACATAGTGTTCGCTAGTGTATGTAGGTGTTTTCACTGTATTCTAAGTGACTTTTAGCATAGCTCTGGCTCTAGGCCTGGTTAGTCAGAGTCAGTTACCACCAGTACCCGTCTGAAAAAGATGTGGGCACAGGATGATTTTGCAACAAGGCCTCTTTCTGCTCCTCTGTTGGTTCTTTCTGCACATGTCTTGCTTCTTCCTGCACTTTTCGTCGTCTTTGTGGACTTCTGTTGCTTCTTTCTGCATTTCTTTTGCTTCTTTCTGTGCGTTTTTTCTTTTTTCTTCACATGTCCTACCTCTGTAGGCATAGTTAGAAACTAGCATTTAAAAAACCTTTGAAATTCACTTAAAAAACCATAGGTTTCAGGCACGTTATAGTTACAAATTAGCATTTAAAAAACCTTTGAAATTCACTGAAAAATCCATAGGTTTCAGACACGTTATAGTTAGAAATTAGCATTTAAAAAACATTTGAAATTCACTGAAAAAACCATAGGTTTCAGGCACGTTATAGTTAGAAATTAGCATTTAAAAAACCTTAGAAATTCACTGAAAAAACCATAGGTTTTAGGGACAGTTATAGTTAGTTGGACATTTCACTCGTACAAAACCTGTGAAACTCCCCCGTTATAGTTAGTTCAGCTAACTATAACTCGCGCCCCCGCAATGCACTGCTGATGACGTCACATATTACATCACTCATGACATGGTCAGTGACATCACTGATGACATCACTGATGACATCTCAAATGACATCACTGATGACATCACTGATGACATCATCCATGTGATAATTTCATGCATCTTCTCACACCCTAATATAACCTTTGATATACCCAGTCTAAATTACAGACTGCCATTCTCAAAACCATAGACACTCCAACACCAATAACTACATACCCACTCACTCATTATTAGGTCTACACACACATTTACTCACTCACCCGTACAATCACTCATACTTATGGTCACTCAGTACAGGACTATCATATGCACTCATACACCTATATAGACACTCACACACTGCCACTGATCCATAGAGGTACTCACACACCTAGTCAGTCATGCAAATAATTAATCACACTCCCATTTACTTACCTATACAGTTATACACACCAGCTCACTTACTCATACAAATACTAGCACATTCTTACGCTCTTATACAATCACTGATACAAGCACACACTCATCCATACAGCCACTCTCACAATCACACACTCTCACGTATAGCCATTTATATACTCCAACACACATATATACTGCCTTTCACATATGTAGTTACTCACACATGTACCACTGAGATATACATTTACTCACTAACACAGCCATACACACACTCACCCACCCATACAGTCCATCACAGATGCACTCTTGAAAACATGCACCCAGTGAATCACCCACTCACACATCTATGCACAGAGTCACACACACCCCACCCATTCAAACACTCAGGCACCCATACAGATACTCAGACAACAAATCAATAACCCATATAGACACTCATGTAGCTATTCGCAAACACATGCAGCCGCTTACACACCAACAGACAGACAGATACAGACATTCACACAGTTTACTCACTAACCCATGCATTCAGTAAGTTACGTTTAATCACTCACTTATAGACTCAGTCACGCACCTACTAAATCATCCATTCAGACACTTATACACCCACTCATTCTTCAATACGCCTTTCCCTATATATATTAAACATATTTAAACTTTACAGAAACACAAAGTCACTGGATGATGTCATCAGTGATGTCATCAATGATGTCATTTGAGATGTCATCAGTGATGTCATCAGTGATGTCACTGACCATGTCATGAGTGATGTAATATGTGACGTCATCGGCAGTGCATTGCGGGCGCGCGAGTTATAGTTAGCTGAAATAACTATAACGGGGAAATTTCACTGGTTTTGTACGAGTGAAATGTGCAACTAACTATAACTGTCCCTAAAACCTATGGTTTTTTCAGTGAATTTCTAAGGTTTTTTTAATGCTAATTTCTAACTATAACGTGCCTGAAACCTATGGTTTTTTCAGTGAATTTCAAAGGTTTTTTAAATGCTAATTTCTAACTATAACGTGTCTGAAACCTATGGTTTTCTCAGTGAATATATATATATATATATATATTCACTGAAAAAACCATAGGTTTCAGGGGCGTTATAGTTAGTTGGACATTTCACTCGTACAAAACCATAGAAATTCCCCCGTTATAGTTAGTTCAGCTAACTATAACTCGCGCGCCCGCAATGCACTGCTGATCACGTCACATATTACATCACTCATGACATGGTCAGTGACATCACTCATGACATCACTGATGACATCTCAAATGATATCACTGATGACATCATCCTTGTGATAGAGTGGCAGACCTCCTCTCACCCTAATATAACCTTTGATACACACACCCAAAAATACAAACTAACATTTTCAAAACAATGGACATACCAATACCAGTTACAACACACCTATTCAGTAATTCCAAGATCTACACACACATCCACTCATTCACCAACAGTCCCTATACAGTCACTCATACACGTACTCACTCATCAAATGTACTCATACACCTATACATCCTGTTACACACCGCCACTCATCCATAGAGTTACTCACACACATAGTAACACATGCAAACAAAGTATCAAACATCCATTTACTTGCATATACAGTTATACACACACTACCACACTTACTTCTACAGAAACTTACACATACTTACTCTCTTAAACAATCACTTATAGAAACACCTACTTATTTGTACAGGAACTCTTCCAATCTTTCACTCTCACATATACTTACTTATATACACCAATACTCACATATACTAGTTTAAAACATATGTAGTTACTATTAAAGACACTATTGAGACAGTCATTCACTCACTAACACACCCATACACATACTCATCCACCTATACAGTCCTGCACACATGCTGTCTTCAACACATACAAACAGTGAGTCACTCATTCATGCATCTATGCACTAAGTAATACCCCCCACCAAACCATACAGACACTCAGACACTCATACTGATACTCAAAAAACCAACTAATAACCCATATAGAGCCCTCATGTAGCTACTGACCAACCCATGCAGCCACTTATACACAAAGTGAGAGACTGATACAGATATTTTCATATTTAAACATTACTCACTAACCCATGTATTCACTAAGATACACTTAGTCAGTTATACAATCAATTTTACCCCAAAAAAATCATCCATTTAGACACTTATATACCCATTTATTCTTCCATCGACCTTGAGATATACATATATAAAACATATTTAATTTTCAGAAAAACACACATTCACTGGATGATGTCATCAGTGATGTCATTTGAGATGTCATCAGTGATGTCATGAGTGATGTCACTGACCATGTCATGAGTGATGTAATATGTGATGTCATCAGCAGTGCATTGCGGGCGCGCGAGTTATAGTTAGCTGAACTAACTATAACGGGGGAATTTCTATGGTTTTGTACGAGTGAAATGTCCAACTAACTATAACGCCCCTGAAACCTATGGTTTTTTCAGTGAATTTCGAAGGTTTTTAAATGCTAATTTCTAACTATAACGTGCCTGAAACCTATGGTTTTTTCAGTGAATTTCTAAGGTTTTTTAAATGCTAATTTCTAACTATAACGTGCCTGAAACCTATGGTTTTTTTAGTGAATATATATATATTTATTATACTATGTATACATGTGAAAATGTCTCGGTCCCCTGTTTGCCTCGGTGGCACGGACAAAATGGGTGGAACTGACGTCAGCTCGCCGACGAGGTCCTCTTATGGCTCCGATGACGTCATACGGTGTCGCGAGCGGAGCCGTGCTCGTTGACGTGGGAGAGCTAGGAAAGAATTTCCATGGAATGCTGGTGCAGGGGATATTCACCTAAGTGTTCAGGCTAGTCCTTTGGGAGCAACTGTTTATGTTGCCACTCCAGAAACCGAAACCAGTGATCCGAGGGCAGAGGCCCTGCAGATGGCACACAAGGTGGGGTGCCCAGTCGTGTGCACCGGCGGGGCAGCGAAGTGACAAGCACCACAACCCACAAAAAGGTAACGAGGGCACTGAATAACACAGGATCTTCTCTTTGTATCTGGCAGGAACAACAAAGTTAAAATGCCCTAGTACCAAAATGTAGAATTAGTGCTACAACGGTCTTCAAGAGGACCTGCGATGCCGCTTCTGCCTCCCGTACCCTGGAGGCGGCACATGGGTCACGCGGTACGGTCATACTGCGGTGGGACGCACACTCGTTGACCTCTCATGGCTCTGCTCCACACTTCAGGGAGGACGCTTTCCATTAGCTATGTTTTCTGATGACATGTCGCGCCGGCCCCGTCCAACAACAGAACTCCTTTAGATCCAAACAGACTCTTCCACTCTCTCACCGGAAGTGAAACCAGGCCACGCGGACACTTTCACAATACAACAGCCGGGAATGCACTTTTCGGTAAAAACCACATTCCTTCCTCCTAATTAATCAAATAAACGTCTCACTGAAGAACAGGGGCCAGCTTCGATCGGTAAACAGCCGTTACAACGACTTTTTACTTTGCGATACCATTACAACGCATGCATTACCATGCATGCGCTGTACATCACGAAGTCATTACTACGCATTTTTTAGAATGCATGGTCATTTACCACGCATGCCTTTACAACAAATTTTGTTGTAAAGGTATGTATGGTAAATGACCATGCGTTCTAAAAACATGTAGACGATCCATGTCATTGTAAGGAAACAGAGGCTGTTCCGTTTCTTCACAACGACGTGCACCGCCCTCAGAGATGACGTGAAGCAGGAACCACGAGGAGAGAGGAACCATGAGGAGTGAGAGGTAAGAGGGATTGGGCATGGGGTGGGGGTTTCTTTTCTAGGGTTTAGGGTAGTGCAGTGGTGTTTGGATGGTGTAGGGGGTCGTGCTGGGGGTAGTGTTTTAGGGTTTAGGGTAGTGCAGTGGTGTTTGGGTAGTGTAGGGGGTCGTGCTGGGGTAGAGTTTTAGGGTTTAGGGTAGTGCAGTAGTGTAGGGGGTCATACTGGGGGTAGTGTTTTAGGGTTTAGGGTAGTGCAGTGGTGTATGGTTAGTGTAGGGGGTCATGCTGGGGTAGTGTTTTAGGGTTTAGGGTAGTGCAGTGGTGTTTGAGTAGTGTAGGGGGTCATGCTGGTGGTAGTGTTTTAGGGTTTAGGGTAGTGCAGTTGTGTTTGTGTAGTGTAGGGGTCATGCTGGGGGTAGTGTTTTATGGTTTAGGGTAGTGCAGTGGTGTTTGGGTAGTGTAGGGGGTCATGCTGGGGGTAGATTTAGGGTTTAGGGTAGTGCAGTGGTGTTTGGGTAGTGTAGGGGGTTGTGATGGGGGTAGTGCTTTAGGGTTTATGTTAGTGCAGTGGTGTTTGGGTAGTGTAGAGGGTAGTGCTGGGGTAGTGTTTTAGGGTTTAGGGCAGTGCAGTGGTGTTTGTGTAGTGAAGGGGGTCATGCTGTGGGTAGTGTTTTAGGGTTTAGGGTAGTGCTGTCGTGTTTGTGTAGTGTAGGGGGTCGTGTTTTAGGGTAGTGCAGTGGTGTTTGGGTAGTGTAGAGGGTCATGCTGGGGTTAGTGTTTTAGGGTTTAGGGTAGTGCAGTGGTGTTTGGGTAGTATAGGGGGTCGTGCTGGGGGTAGTGTTTTAGGGTTTAGGGTAGTGCAGTGGTGTTTGTGTAGTGTGGGGTGTCATGCTGGGGGTATATTTAGGGTTTAGTGTAGTGCAGTGGTGTTTGGGTAGTGTAAGAGTCGTGCTGGGGGTAGTGTTTTAGGGTTTAGGGTAGTGCAGTGGTGTTTGGGTAGTATAGGGAGTCGTGCTGGTGGAAGTGTTTTAGGGTTTAGGGTAGTGCAGTTATGTTTGGGTAGTGTAGGGTGTCGTGCTGGGGGTAGTGTTTTAGGGTTTAGGGTAGTGCAGTGGTGTTTGGGTAGTGGAGGGGTAGTGTTTTAGGGTTTAGGGTAGTGCACCCAACCAGCCACAATATCCGTGGACAAAGGGGATCCTGACTCTTTGGAACGCTCCGTCAATTGAATAATTTGGGTCAAGGGCCCTACCACGTCCAAGACCTATCAATTCCTTTCTTGGGATCCCTCATATACTTGGAGAAAAAGGTACATAGTTTCTCATCAATTTCAGGCATGTGTACCACCTTCCCCTTCAGTGAGGGCCTGGGGCATTCTCCCCTCATCCTATTCCTGACCTCCCTTTCAAGGGGTTGATGGATTTTCCCCACCACATACTCTGCCACTTCGGCGTCAGGTGTCCACTCTGCCGACCTAGGATGGTAAATTTGGGTAGGCTCGAACATGTCCGAGTGGACCCCGTCCCCAACCGGGGACTGAGAGGAGTGGGACTCTGGACGCCAGGGACACCCTGAGTCCTTATCCTCATCGGAGGAGAAATTGTCCTCCGATACACCCTCTCCCTCTAAGGGAAACCCGCCATCGGGGTCTACAATAGTGGTGACAGTGTCGCAATTTTCTCCGGGCTCCTCCTCCTCCCGGCAGGGTGCATGTTTTAGCGTTCGCGCACTCTTGAGGAAGGTCTCCGTAAGTTTATCAAATCCTTCCAAGTGCCCCGCGTTATGCTTAACGGCCCTTTTATTCCCCATCTGGGAGCTACTTGGACCCACCACCACCAGATCTGGGTCACTGAACTCCCCAGGGATGCTCTTCGCCAGCTTATCAACCTGATCCCTAAGAGGAGCCAGCACCCTAGAAATAGCCAGAGAGAGGGCTTGGTCCACTGCTGGAGGGAGAAGTTGGGGGGCCATTCCTCCTCCACTTCCTGGTAGGAGGAGTAAAAATGGTCTTCTGGAGAAGACATGATAGCAGAGGGTGTGAGCACAGAACAAATGCCCTTAAAATCCTTAAGACAGCCCCCTCGCCGGTGCTCCAACAGCTGGGCTTTCCCCGAAGCTGTTATAAGAATAGACTGAGGCGCAATACCAATTAACACCATTAGGTGGTGCTGGTCACTAATGTGGCCGTGTGGGGAAATCACGCGTAGCGGTGTCAAAATTAGGCGAGTGTTGGTCGGGAATCAAGCGGACACTAAAGGAGTGACCGGATTCCCAAACGCGCGTAAAGACCAGCGGGAGCGCTCGACGGAGCTGGCTCGCTCAGACCAGACGCGCCTGACAGGATCTCACTGCGTGCAGAGCACACAGCGGGAGAAACTGCGAGGGGGAGAACGCGATCGGGCAAGAGCCTGCTGCGCAGGGAATATGAAACAATACCAAGGCAATAATGCTAATAACGTGCACAAGAAACCGCTATACAAACAGCAACAACGTCAGATTAATCCAAGAATGTAAGGAATGCAATTAACTGACGAGCAGTGAAGAAAGAGGAAGCGGAAGGGATGTCACGATATTATATACAATGGACTGTGATATGATTGGACTATAGTTGCCTTGGAGACTACCCCCTAATGGTTCATGGGTTGTGTAGTCTTTTGTTTAATGATTGTTGTGTTACGTTTTCTTTGAACTGCTGTGCAAATAAAGTGAGGAAAGATATGCATAATCCTCGCCTCCGTCCTGCCATACAATTCATTAAACTTTATTTGATCTGATTTAGAAACATAGATCATAAAAGTGTACATAAAAACAGTAAATCCTCTTTCCTAATACAATACAGTGAGAATTAATTAAAACCAGTAGGTAAAAATGGGTGTTACAAAGCCCGGTTCAGAGCAACTTCAGGTTAACAGAATCGTAAAGTTCAATGTTTCGCAAGATCAATCTCATGTACTTCGTGCAAAATATGCAATAAGGGGTCCAAGTAAGATGTAACGCTCCAATACCTGACCAGTTTGCACTATATAAAACTGCAGAAAAACAAAAAATAAAAAGTGTTTTGCACACTTCTGTCATTGGGCTATATGTGGGCTACATCTGGGTGATATTTGTGCTACATTTGGGCTCTTTTTTCTCTGGTGGCCATCTTGGGAGACTTATTTGTTATGAAGTTTCCTAATTTCGTCATTTACTGCAGTCTCCTCAGTGGGAAATGCTTTCAGTTTTTACTTTGATTCCATCAAGAAGGCATTCAGATGTGTCACACATTTGCCATAAATTCAGAATGTTAGCACTCTAGTTGTTCATTAGATCACTGTAGTAAAGCTACTGCTCACCAGGGAGTTAACTGGAAGTCTACTGCTGGTATTGAAAGTGATTGTTTCAGTCTGCATGTCAGAATTTTCTAATGAAATAGAAGAGGATTTGAGATCTCACTTAAAACATGCCCTAAATTTTCTTTCTGCAGCACTAACCATAGTTTCTATGGCAAAATGAACCCCTCATTTTGTTCCTTTTTAAATTAAATGTTTTAAGTGTTACCAGTTTATTCCAATCAAGATGGCTTCAGGTGTGCCATACTTTTGTCATAAGTAAGACTGTTAGCGCTCTAGTTGTTCTTTAGAACACTCTGGGAAGCTGCAGTAGAACACAAAGGCATCAACTGACAGGCTGCTCCTGTTGAAATATAACAGGAAGATATTTGAGATCTCACTTAAAACATGTCCTAATTTTTCTTTCTACAGCACTAACCATAATTCCTATGACAAAATGAACCCCCTCATTTTGTTCCTTTTTAAATTAAATGTTTTAAGAGTTACCAGTTTATTCCAATCAAGATGGCTTCAGGTGTGCCATAATTTTGTCATAAGTAAGACTGTTAGCGCTCTAGTTGTTCTTTAGAACACTCTGGGAAGCTGCAGTAGAACACAAAGGCATCAACTGACAGGCTGCTCCTGTTGAAATATAACTGGAAGATATTTGAGATCACACTTGAAACATGTCCTAATTTTTCTTTCTACAGCACTAACCATAATTTCTATGACAAAATGAACCCCATCATTTTGTTCCTTTTTAAATTAAATGTTTTAAGTGTTACCAGTTTATTCCAATCAAGATGGCTTCAGGTGTGCCATACTTTTGTCATAAGTAAGGCTGTTAGCACTCTAGTTGTTCTTTAGAACACTCTGGGAAGCTGCAGTAGAACACAAAGGAATCAACTGACAGTCTCTGCCCTTGTTGGATGTACATGTTTTACTGAGAATGTCAGACTTCATTCTCACATGACTGAGAAAGATAATGTGAATTTACAGAAAATATGCTCTCATTTTAGCTTCTGGAGCAACTTCCAAAACTGTATGGGAAAAGCATGTGAAAATAGTTTTCTCTCAAACATGATTCATGATATCCCAGCAGAAGGTTTTTCACATTGTAAAATCACCTTAGAACACACCACAATTCCTGAAATTAGTATGGTACTATCAACAAATGAATTCTAAAGTCTGTTATCACCCTTTATAGTTCTCCTTTTGGTAGCCCTCAAAATCTTTGATTCACTACAATGCATTTCAATGGGGTACTATCATTTATATTGGTCCCAAGATGGCTGCCAGCAATTCCAGGATGAAGTGCTGACAGCCAATCAGATCTCACGATGACATGTGTGGTTAGGCTCCGCCCACATATATATGTGTTTTCTTTTTCAAATTTCTCAGAAACTACTCAACGGATTTACACCATTTAATCAAAAGGCACGACTCTGAACCAAGGGCTACCTTTTTGCCAAATTTGGTGTAATTCCGTTCAGCAGTTCGGGCTGTAGCTGCGACTAAAGGTTCCTATGGAAAATTGCATTGGGAAAACAAGTTTTGGGACCCCCCTTTTTTCTCGGCCCCCACTTGACGAATCACCCCGAGACTTTCAGGATAGGAGCGGATCGGAGCGCCCCACGAGATTTGAAACTTTCACGAAGATTCATCAACCGGCGCCAAAGTTATTGGAAATAGAATGTTGTGAATTTCCTATGGAAAATAGGTCCTAACTATAACTACCTACTGGCGACCGCCAGTAGGTAATACATGTGTGTATTTATTACGGTATTTATAGTTAGGACCATGTTGCCATGGGAAAAGTGTTGTTAGACTTGCCTGTATCTTTGACAGCGCCGGTAGACGAATCTTACCAAAATTTCCCAAACAAGTGCCCCTGTGATTCCTGTTGTGCATGGAAAGGTTTGAAGCGATCCGTCAAGTGGGAGCTGAGAAAAAGGTGGGGTCAAAAAACATGCGCTTCCCATGTTAATTCCCATAGGAATTTTAGACACGACTACAGCCCAAACCGCTGAACGGAATTACATACAATTTGGCAGAAAGGTAGGTATCGGTCCAGAGAAGTGCCTTTTTCTAATTTGGTGAAATCCATTCAATAGTTTTGGAAATATTAAGGGAAATCCAAATTTGTATATATAGGGACAGAGATCCTCCTAGGATCTGACAGTCCCTGTGCTCAAATCTGATCGGCTGCCAATCATTTCAAGCCAGGAAGTGTTGGCAACCATCTTGGGACTCCACAAAAAAAGGTTAAAAAAGAGAAGAGGGTAGGAATATCCTGAACCCCTTGGCCTCTTGGGGGGGAGACCGCAAGCCAAAAAAAACAATTGAAAAAAAATATTTTCAGTGGGAGCCGCACTGGAACTGTAGCTCCCTCTGAAAATTAAAAAAAGAAGAAGCACAGGCTCCCGCGCTTCTGTAATGTTTAGCCACCAGGTGGGCCAGGTGCTGGGGGCATCAGGAATTATAAATATGCAGGGGGTGCTGGAGCTGCACTACCCATGGCCCGGGGACTGCCACGTTCCCGGGGCAAATGTTTATAAAACAATGTGGGGGCCCGTGGGGCCCCCATCGTAACCTCGGGGACCGCCACCTCCCCGGTGCTAAACATGTAACTTTAATGCGTGGGGCCCACGCAGCACCTCCCCGCAGTTATGGGTACCGCCACCTCCCCGGGGCTGCAACAAATTAATGTAGGGGGTCAGTCAGGCAAAAATCTTTATTTGGATAATTGTTTATCCATAAAAGCAATTTTAAAATACACAGCATATAAAAATCCTCATAAAAACCTTGTATAAATATATTATGAAACAGAATATACAGGTAATATGTCATAGAGCAAATTATACTCAGTGGTACACAGTACATATATATATAAACTGTAGTGTGAAAGGTCCCCATAAAATCAAACAAATAAATATCTATTTCTTAAAAACAATTATTCTAAATATCATCAGGAGTTCAAGATACCATCTTTATATAGTATTTGTATTTCATGTCATCCAGTATCATTAATAATTTCCTTCTTGCAATAACACATGTAATGTATGTTGATACGGTGTAACAAACCTATTTGTTCTCCAGTGTACATAGAAAGTTTAGTGCATCCTGATGTGAAAAGAACTTCTAAGGGAGGGATAAGGGGCACAACAAACTTCTACTAATATCTCTTTGTAGGCCACAAAATAACATGAGGTGGACAGTAGATTGTTGGGACCGGCCGTCACAGGGACATTTTGGCAATCTGATTGACCAGGCAGCCCTTTAGGGCATGCCACAAGCTGGTGCAATATGCCGTACCACATTTGTGTCAGATAAAATCTCTGCTGAGTGTTTGTTACTATAGATAAGTACTTGGGTAAACCTTGTTGGGACTGGTTTAACATGTATCTTGACACAGAGGTTTTACAGTTCCCACTAATCTTTCTTATACTCCTCCTATAATTATTGAAAGTTTTTTGATCTCCCTCTTGCTAAATTGCAGGATACTAATTGGGTTGCTAATGGTTACTCCCTCAAATATCTCAGTTAGCAGTCTATTTATGTAGGCTAGCCATGGGATCTTATGGTGCTGATCGAGATTTAAGCAGTCAAGTATGACATATTTTGAAAATGTTGAGCCTGTCTTACTCCATATGTTACCAGAAAATAATGAAGCTCTGATCAATCAAGTCTTTTATATATGGCATGTCCAACTCTTTGTGCACAATAAACGATGAGACAGTAAGAGGTACAGCCAAAATCCTACATAAAAACTGATTTTCCTGAATTTGGGGAGGTGAATGCTCGACCATAACCCACACAGCTGCCCCATATGTAGCAGTGGGAATACATTTGCTCCTATATAGCTTGGTCAATTCTCTTATTGGCTTGTGTCCGATTTTTCTAGAAAATCTAAGCAAAGCCTCCATAGTTCTGGCGGCATTTGCTTTTGCATTTATAATGTGTGAACCCCATTGGCTGGTATTGGTAAATTGTATCAAAAGTTACTGTGCACACCTTAATATTCCTTTTGTTAAACATGGTTGTTTTTTTAACACTGTAAAGCGTGCAGCCCGAGTGCGTGATCCACCCTAATTCACGCGTACATTGAAAACTAAAGACAATCGGACCGTATTAGCGTTCCTTGCACGGGCGCACAACATAGAATTACAAATAATGCTAATTTCAAAATTTCCAAAAGCATAATTATTCAATGTACTCCAAAATGTTGTTATGACTTCATTTATTTTTAAGATGATGAATCGCACGTGAGACAATGAGTCTGAAACTGCTTCTCATGCCTCAGATATGCTAATCCAAGCTTTTTTCTGGGCACGCCAAAAGACAACAAACATCTTCAGAAGTGAATCGTATTTTACCCAATGCATTTTGAGCTCATAAGAGCTCTTCTTCAGGGGTTTCACTACAAATAAAAGAACATGTGTCAATAAATTGCAACTATAAAACCATTAGGACATGTACAGTACACTTTAAAAAAACAAAAAAAAAACGTTGCATTACAGAATTATAAGTCCATGTCATGAATTACAACTAGCCCAAAAACAGCGTTTTCCCTCTGCAACCGTAACATTGAAGTTACCCAAATAATGTTCTAGGAACTCCCGAGGACAACCTCCTGTTGACATACCTTCGTAATCTTTCAGGTTGTAAACTTTGCATTATGGGATGGGTAGTTAGGTAGGGACGCTAATAGTAGGTGGTGTGTGATTGGCTCAAGAAGAGAGGAGGGGTCACTTTACACAGTTTAAAAGTTTAGCGAGATTAGAAAGGCAGGCTGCCACAGTTCAGAAAAGAGCAAGAGTGTTCACATGAAAGATTACGAAGGTATGTCAACAGGAGGTTGTCCTCGGGAGTTGGGGCATCATGCCACAGAAGTATTGTGTGGGTTTTTTGTTTGTTCGAATATAAATACTGCCGAGCAGAGAAGGCAATGTGACTGACTCAGATTAAGGGATTCCTAGAACATTATTTGGGTAACTTCAATGTTACGGTTGCAGAGGGAAAACGCTGTTTTTGGGCTAGTTGTAATTCATGACATGGATTTATAATTCTGTAATGCAATGTTTTTATTTTTTTTTATTTTTTTATTTTAAAAAGTGTACTGTACATGTGCTAATGGTTTTATAGTTGCAATTCATTGACACATGTTCTTTTATTTGTAGTGAAACCCCTGAAGAAGAGCTCTTATGAGCTCGAAATGCATTGGGTAAAATACGATTCACTTCTGAAGATGTTTGTTGTCTTTTGGCGTGCCCAGAAAAAAGCTTGGATTAGCATATCTGAGGCATGAGAAGCAGTTTCAGACTCATTGTCTCACGTGCGATTCATCATCTTAAAAATAAATGAAGTCATATCAACATTTTGGAGTACATTGAATAATTACGCTTTTGGAAATTTAGAAATTAGCATTATTTGTAATTCTATGTTGTGCGCCCGTGCAAGGAACGCTAATACGGTCAGATTGTCTTTAGTTTTCATTGGTAAATTGTATACCAAGGTAGGAAAAGCTCTGTACTTTAGTCAGTTTAACATCCTTCATGTAGTGCAGCCTTTTTTAGGGTTGCCCCTCCCGCAAACCATGGTGAATGTTTTGGTTAAGTTGAGCCTTAAATCCTGTTTCTCCATGTATGATGCAAACCCCTCCATCAAGAGCTGCAGGCCATTTGAGGTTCTTGTTATCACGATGGCATCATCTGCCTGCACAAGCACAGTAGTGATGCGAGAGCCTACTCTAGGAGCATCTGCTTCTATCTGTTGAAGTGCCTTATGTAGCCCATTAATATATATTTAAAAAAGAAAAGGCACGAGAACGCAACCATGTCTTATGCTTCTAGTCACCTTAAAACTAGGAGTGCATTCTCCTCCCAATCCATATCTTACTCTTGTAGTCAACCGCTCATATATTTGAGATAAGTGTGTGATTATGTCGGCAGGAGCACCCAACGCCATAAGTGTCTTCCATAGTATACCATGATTGACAAGATAAAAAGCGCTGCTTAAATTGGCAAAGCATGGATGGAATTAACCGTGCTTAGCCTCTGTGTATTTATAAAATTAGGAGACTAAGGCTAATACTTTGTTCGAATGTCCCTATGTCCCTTCTGAAACCGTATTGTGTGTCGGTAAGTATACTGTTTTCCAATGCCCAAACCTCTAACCTGTCCAGGATAATTCCGCCCATGATGTTTTTCGGATGAGTCTAGGATGGATATTGGCCAGTAGCATTTTGCTCCCTTCCTGTTGCCTTTTTTAAAAATGGGGACAATTATATTCTCAGCCAAGTGGGAGGAATTATACTCTGTGCCACGGCATTGAAAACCACAGTAAGTATAGGGCCCATAAAGATATATTAGATATGAAGACATCCATGGGTGTGCCATCAGGCTCGGAGCCTTGGCAGCTGCAGATTTTTCTATGGCCAATTTAACCTCCCCCATATTAACTGGATGTAAGGGTACCTTCTCAAATTTGTATTGAATCTATTCTGTTAATGTCTGTTGGATTAAAATATTCCCAAAATGTATAAACCACTCTGGGGAAGGGACAACTGTGTCTATCCTTAGATTCTGACTATCCTTCAAAAATGGGGAGTTTATTAACTTTCAAAAGAGAGTAGTATCTTTTTTTGCTGCTGCTTGATCTAATTTAGCCCATGCTTCTTCCTGCAAATATATATTCCTCTCATTTAGTGCTAATTTGTATAGATTTCTTAGTTCTCTGAATTCCTTGTAATCTCTAGGGACTGACTGTGCAGTCTTTCTTAAATTGTGATTTGCTAATGAGCATGGGGCATCAAACTACCCTGGATTTTTCCTCTGAACCCCAGTGTCTGTGTTTTTCAGTTTGTTTGCAGTACCTGTCATTATACTAGAAAAGGCACTCACAATCCCCTCTGGCGATGCCTCGGTGTTAGTGCTGGTCATCAAGTTGTCTTTATTATCATTTAAAACATCACCCAAGACTACACACTTATCAAAGCAAGCCGATTTAAGACTGACATCGTTCTTTGCTGCCACCTCAATATTAGGAGTTAAGGGAGAAGACAAGTTATTCTTAAAGTCAGCTTTTAGCTTAAATGATAGTGGCAAACGATCATTAAAAGGAACAGTATCCATAGATAGGGGCTATTAGATCTAGTGTTTGAGTAGAAACTATCACGTGATCGATACAGGAACTACATTTATTCCTTAAGAAAGCAGGTAATGAGGTTCCCTCTCACTCCAAGCTCTGCATCAACAGCTCTAGGTTGTATTTATATAATAAATCATTTATGGTGTTGCCATAATTATCATGAGGGAAATGATAAGATGGATTTCCTTTAGTATTGGTAAAGGCATAGGCCATTAACTGGGAAAGTTGGCATTGTTGTATGTTAAATTCCTCTGCCCTAATAATCATGCAGTCCTTTTTGGAGCCTTTAAAGAAGGCATCCAGTTCCCTGTCTAAATCTTCAATGACTTTGTGCCTTTGATTGTTGAACACATTATTATAGAAATTTACTAACAATAATAATTGAGATGTTTTTATTTGCAGGGATACCACTTGAAAAAAAGGGGAGGACAGATTCGATTTTACTATTTTTCCTATAATTAAAGTTGAAATTAATGTAGCCAGGCCTCCCTTGGCTCAACTAAGCACAGAAGAAAGGGCTGGTATTGTTATGGTAACAAACCAATCTATAGCGAAAGACTGTGTATGCCAGGTCTCTTGCAAAAGCCATATATGGCCCTTATCAATAATGTCTTTCTATTCCCCATTTTCTAGCTTGTTGAGATCCCGGCCACATTCCAAGTTTTGATTCTAAAGTTTGAGGGTCACCCGGTTCCCTGTATATATGTGCTCTATCTAAGGGTATGCTTTGTCTGTTTGGGAAAGGTGCACTTAAATCCTTCTCAAGGTTTGATGAGGATGTACTTAAAACTCACTCCCCAACAGGTCTGATGATTATATCATCTCCTCTTTGTTGTCAATCCGGATCATCAAGGTTATGGGCAAAGACATACCTGGGCTTCTTCCGTCGCAGACCTCCAACCCCAGGGACCACCACCTCCCCGGGACTAAGTTCAAATGTGGAGCCATTTATGCCCTTGAGACCGTCACCCCCGAGGACCAGCTCCTGCTTCCTCCAAGGTGCCCACCCTCGGGAGGTTGCTGTTTGCTTTTACTTAGGGGACGTTGACAACTCCCACCAAGCAAAAGCAAACATAACTTCGCTTTATGCAAGCCGGAGCTGTCGAACAGCTCCAGCTTGTGGTAAGTGGAGTTTTCTTCTGTTTCCCTGCACGCAAATATGCGTGCAGGGAAACAGATGAAAACATTGCTCTGAGAGACAGGGAGCTTAATTTCAACAGCCCCCTGTCTGTCAGAGGAATGCCGACTCCGGCAGGAGGTGGGGAGCCATCTAGGACCATGGGGACCTTGAGGCTACCTCCGCGGTCCCATTGCACACTGGGTACCCTAGGGTCACCCACATGACATGGCCGGGTCCATGGGGATGGGGTCCTCTGTGCCAAAATTGGTCTGAAGAGGGGGGCCCTACCTCTTCTAATAAAAATTACAAAATAAAGGTTAGAAGGCAGCAGAAAGAAGCAGAATAAAGGTCAGCAACGAGCAGAAAGAGGCACGATAAAGGTAAGAAATGAGCAGAAAGAAGCAAAATAAAGGTGAGAAACGAGCAGAAAGAGGCAAAATACAGGTCAGAAACCAGCAGCAAGATGCAACCTAGAGGTGAGAAAAGAGTAGAAAGAGACAAAATAGAGATCAGCAACGAGCAAAAAGAGGCAAAATAAAGATCAGAAACAAGCAGAAACAGGCAAAATAAAGGCCAGCAACGAACAGAAAGAGGCAAAATAGAGGTCAGAAACGAGCAGAAAGAGGCAAAATAAAGGTCAGAAATGAGGAGAAAGAGGCAAAACAGAGTTCAGCAACGAGCAGAAAGAGGCAAAATAAAGGTCAGAAAGGAGCAAAAATAGGTAAAATAAAGGTTAGAAACAAGCAGAAAGTGGTCAAATAAAGGCCAGCAATGAGCAGAAAAGGCAAAATAGAGATCAGAAGCGAGCAAAAAGAGGAAAAACAAAGCCAGCAACGAGCAGAAAGAGCCAAAATATAGATCAGAAATGAGCAGAAAGAGGCAAAATAATGGTCAGAAATGAGCAAAAAGAGGCCAAATAGAAGTCAGAAACGAACAGCAAAAGGCTGAAAATGAGCAGACAACGAGCAAAACCCACTCAGGCACTTATGCACCCACTCACAAAACAACTCAGACACTCTCACAGCAACTCACAGACTCATTCAGACATTCATGCACCCACTCCCAGACAAACAGAGACACAGACATCCACTCACACACCCAGTCAGATACTCATGCATCCACTCACACTTCTACTCACTCACCGATACAGCTACTCCCACACCCTCTTATTTACCCATACAACAACTAACACACCCACTCACACACCCACAGAACCACTTACATACCCAGTCACACATCCATACAACCACTCACATACTCATTCACTCATCTTACAGCCACTCACACAGACACTCACTCTTCAATAGAGCCACTCAAACCCTCTCACTTACCTATACACAAACTGAAACAGCTACTCACTCACCTATACAGCTACTCACACACCCACTTCCTCACCCATACAACTACTCACACAGCCAATTAGTCGCCCATACAGCCACTCACACACCTATGCAGCCACTCACACAGCCACTAACTCAGTCATACAGCCACACACACCCACTTACTCTCCAATACAGCCACTCACAAAGTCACTCACTCACACATACAGCTACTCACACACCCACTAACACATCCATACAGCTACTCACACATCAACTCACACACCCATACAGCCACTCAGATACCCACGCACACACTGATACAGACAGTCACACAGACACTCAAATGAGATATGTTAGAAGTAGTATGACTAATTACTAGTACAGAATCAATAGTAATTTAACTTATGCCGTAGCTTAGGATATATCTTTAATTCTCAAAAACCTTTTAAAATCACTTATACTCACTGGATGATGTCATAAGTGATGTCATCATTGAATCATTGATGTCATCAGTGATATCACTGACCTTGTCATGAGTGATGTAATATGTGAGGTCATAAGCATTGAATTGTAATGGCATAAGTTATAGTGAGCTCAGCTGCTGAATTTCAGTGGTTTTGAATGAGTGAAATGTGTGCCTAACTATAATGTCCCTGTAACCTTTGCTTTGTTCAGGGAATATATCTATATATTTATATATGTGATCAAGGCCTCTTCAGGCCGAAACGTGTCATGGCGGTGTAAAGGAGTAAATAAAAACATCTTGCACCAGTTATACGGAGTCCGTATTCATCCTTCCCGTCTAAGGGGAATTCAAAGGAGTGAAGATTGAAGTGAGATATATGTATATATATTCACTGAAAAAACCATAGGTTTCAGGGACGTTATAGTTAGTTGGACATTTCACTCGTACAAAACCATAGAAATTCCCCCGTTATAGTTAGTTCAGCTAACTATAACTCGCGCCCCCGCAATGCACTGCTGATGACGTCACATACCACATCATTCATGACATGGTCAGTGACATCACTGATGACATCACTCAGGCATAATACTGGCTGGGAACATGGCGGCCGCGAGGTAAACGGTCGCGGACCTTCGGAAAGGAGATGCGGGCCTAGCTCCGTTTCTGTGCCGTCCCGAACCCCCCCAACCCACGGAATTATGAATCCTGCCCCTTGAATCTTTGCCTTTTGTGGTGCAGCGACTTTTTGCCCCGGAAAGAACAAATAGAAAACTCACATTGTGAGGCTTTCCTGATGGTGGAGCTTCCGCGACCTCCGGGACCTCCGAGACTGGCCGGATCGGGCGCGTTGGAGTTGACGTGGTGGGAGGCGGCAGCGGCAGTACGCCACCTGAGGGCAGCACACGCACAGCACGGTGGAGGCAGTACAAGCTTGAACGCGGCGTTTGTGGCGTTCGCTCCACACTTTCTTCTTCATCGGAGGACGGAGTCCCTGCGATTCAGGCAAAGAGATTCCCCCCAGAATAGCGGGCATCTGAAGGGGGGTCGGGTAAGTGGAGCCCCGCCCTCCACGGAGAAGGGGATTGCTCCGCCGCTAGAAGTTAAGAAGCGGGGGAGCCTCGGACTGCCTGTACAGAGCAAATAATGAGGTATACTCTTCGCACCCATGCCCCAGGAGCAGTGGATTGCCTTAAGGGGGTAAGTCAAGGCGCCTCCTCTAACGAAGGACATGTATCTGTTGGCAAACCCCTTACAAAACCTACAAAAGTAGGGAAAGTAAAGAAGAATCAGGGGAGCCAGGGGAAGAGCCCAAGGGCGAGAAATAGAAAGATCTCACCCCTGTTAGCCAAAATAACCCCCTCTTTAAAAGCTTATTATAAGGTATTATCACAGGAAATGGCCTCGGGGGGTAACGGGCAGTTTGGGCAGAGACGGGAGGATCTGGTGGATGAGGTCAATCCTGGGGAGTCCCTGTAGGGTAGTGAGGAACAAGGAATAAAAGAACCTCAAGATGGGGCTATCAACATGCTGTGTTTCCATATCACAACCCAGAATAGGTTTAATATTCTACAGGGGAAGGAGCCGGGGGAGGACGAGCAGACAAGCAGAATTAGAGATAATGTGGAACAAGCACCCCTAGGGCCACCAATGATATCAACAGGAGAGGTTCCTGCAGCGCTGCAGTTGTCGCAGCTAGGAAACTCAGGGGCCACACTAGCTGCTATCTTAATGGAGCTGAAAATGAGCTCAGAGGCCGGTTCGAGGTGTCTGAGGCCAATCAGGCAGATATACAGGCATCATGTTCGGCGTCAGCTAAAAAACTGGACGATGTGGCCATTCGAACAGGAAATCTTGAAGAGGAAGTTGGCTCCATGAGGAATGATATTCTGAAGAATACAAAGGGAGTAGAGTCCCTGACAAAAGAGAACGCAAGCCTCAGAGACGACCTTGAGAGGCTAGAAAATCATGCTCGGAGGAATAATTTGAGGATTTTAAATATACCGGAGGCAGAAGAGGGTACAAACCTTAAAGAATTCATGGTAAAATTGCTATCAGAGACAGTCCTGAAGGATAGATTGGACATAGATCTGAATACAGAAATACAGAGGATCCATAGAGACCCCTTTAAGAAGAACCCTCATCGTCTTAAGCCAAGGAAGATTCTCATTAACTTTCTCTCCTACGTGGTAAAAGATGCCATTCTGTCATCTGCACTCAAAAATGGCCCCTTTGCAATCCGAGATACCCAGTTCACCATCAGATCAGATATATGCCATGCAACCGCTCAGAAACAGTGGGAGCTGGGCAACAAAATGGCTGAGTTGAATAAACTGGGGGCCAAAGCTCAATTAAAATTCCAGGCCACATTAAGGGTAATGTGGAATAACCAAATGAGCAATATACAGTCAGTAGAGGAAGCAGATAGGTTAATAAATGTTATCAGGGGAGGAGAGACATCAAGACGATAATTTGGCCATAATGAGAATCTTTCTTTTTTTTTTTTTTCTCTTTCCAGAATTTTATGCACGCTTAAAACAATATGATAGGGATAGGGTATGGGAAGGGGGAAAAAAGAGAAAAAAAGAGAAAGAGGGGCAAATGAATCAGGGCCCGAGCTCCACATTATAAAGGCAAATAAAACACACCTAATACACACCTAATACACCTAATATGAAGAGGCATATAATCATCACATTTTGATTTGAGGGGGGGCAGGGGTGGCACAAAACATTTTTAATCTTGATAGACTGAGCACCTCCTTCCGACGGTTCGAATGTAGGGCTTTATGCCTGAAAGTATGGGGAGGGTTCCCAGGGGGGGGCTCAAGGTTGCACAGGGTGGGGAGCAGTGGGAGAAAATAAAAAATAAGTCCTCATTAGACAGAGTTGATATAACATATAGCTCATATGAGTCCGACTCAATGTTGAGAAACTGAAAGATCCTTAGGCACCGTTATAGGGAATAATGGCAAGTGGGGGCAATGAAATAAAAATCATAACATGGAATGTAAATGGTCTAAGATCAAAAAAAAGACAGAGGATGGTACTGGGACACTTAGAAGTGTCAAGAGCCCAAGTATGTATTATACAGGAAACCCATATTACAGCAGATGAGAGTAGAGGGGTGTTCTCTAAATCTAATTGGATAGAAAGCTATGTCTCATCCAACCAATTGGACTACACAAAAGGAGTTGCCATAATAGTGAGGAAAGGATCAGGGGTGGAATTGATGAGATCTAGTACTGACGACTCAGGAAGATGGGTGATGGCCACGCTTAGATGCTCAGGTATAGAGTTTACATGTGTTGGTTTTTACGGCCCAAATACGGATGACCCCCAATATTTAGTGGACCTGCATATGAGACTGGTAGAGAAATCATCCCCCATAGTAATAGGAGGGGACTTCAATACATTATTAGACCCAATAGCGGATAGATCAAAGAGCAGGAGGGGGGCACAGCCCCAAGCATCAAAAACAAGACAGGCTCTAAAATACATGCTTGCAGAGTTACGAATGGTGGATGCCTGGAGACATTTAAGGAAGGGTAAAAGGGCTTACACTTTCCATAGTAAGAAGTATTCTTTTTCCGGCTAGATTACATATTGGTTGATAGAGAATGGGCAGGAAAAATAAAGGACGTCTGTATATCCCCCGGACATTTATCGGACCATAGTATGGTCAGTATTACACTGGGGGGGATTACTGTAAGGAAATCTGGCAGATGGACCTTGAAGAGAGCAATTTTATTGGACTCAAGAATTGCTTTCACTTTGAAGGGAAAAAGGGTGGAATTCTTCCTTATTAATGCCAATTCAGCGCCAACAAGTATTGTATGGGATACTTACAAGGCCTATATCAGAGGGATATTGCAAAATCTTGCTGCATATAAGAACAAAGAGGAACGAGTTGAACTACAAAAGTTCGAGGAGGAGATAGGGATTTTGGAAAGGGCATTGCAGCAAGATATATTTCCTAATGATGAGACAGTAAAAAAGCTAGATGAAGCTAGATTGAGTTATAGGCTGAAATTGGATAAAAAGAACAGGGAAAGGTGGGAGGCAAGCTGTAAGCAACATTTTGAATATGGGGAAAAAGCAGGGGCTCTGTTAGCTTGGAAGGCGAGGGCAGATAGGGAAAGGAATCACATTAGAGAGATGCTCATAACTCCCGAGGGGGATATATCCAATAATGAGGAGCTGATGCAGGAAAGAATGATAACTCTTTTCGCAGAACTCTATTCAGAGTCAGAAAGACCCGATGCAGAGGCTTTAAAGCGTTGGTTGTGTAATATCGGCCTCCCGAGCTTAACAGCAGAAGGGAGGGACAGGTTGAATTCCCGTTTTCGGAGGCTGAAATAAGAGAACAACTAAAGAGTATGAAGAATGGTAAGGCGGCAGGCCCCGACTCAGTTCCGGCCGAGGTTTATAAGTTATTAACAGAAGAGATAGTTCCAGAGCTGAAGTCACTTCTTAATGCTATATATAAGGAGGGGAAAAAATTCCAAATTCTTGGAATGAGGCTATTTTCATGTTAATCCTAAAACCTTCAAAGGACCCGAAAAATCCAGACTCATATCGTCCCATTTCCTTATTAAATGTGGACTTAAAAATTTATACCGGTATATTGGCGGGGAGATTAGCTAAGGAGGCAACACAACTGATACACCCCGACCAGAAAGGTTTTGTCCCTAAGAGACAGATACAAGATTTAACACTCTCTCTAATAGGAACCATAGACTTAGCGGTCGAAAGATCGATTCCTTTGGCGGTGATCACGATTGACGCCGCCAAAGCATTTGATCGGGTCTGTTGGACATTTCTGTGGGCCGTTCTAGAGATAATGGGATTTAGTTCTAACTTTATTAGTGCAGTACAGAAATTATACGAGCAACCTACAGCAAAAATGTTGCTAATCGGAGCACTAACAAGGGGATTCGAAATTAGGAGGGGGACGCGACAGGGCTGCCCCCTGTCCCCCCTTCTTTTTGATATATATATGGAACCACTTGCACACAAACTAAGGTTAGATGATAAGATCATTCCCATATACCAACTTCCGACCCACAGTAAAATAGCATTATATGCAGACGATCTTGTTGTTTACACCTCAGACCCAACACAAACATTGTCTAGAATAGAACAGCTGACTGCCGAATTTGGTTCACTCTCAGGATATCTTGTCAATTTAGGAAAAACAGAGGTAATGTGCTGGAATATGGATGGATGGGGTGGTAGAGTTTCCTTGGAGATTAAATATTTAGGGATATTAATTGTAGAGAAGATTGAAGAGATCCCCTGGTAAACTTGAAGCGCGTTATGAAGGAAATAGATAGGAACTTGGCCAGGTGGAAAAATCTACCACTGACTATATATGGGAGGGTAAACTTGATTAAAATGTCAGTTTTACCAAAGTTAACTTACCTTTTTAATTGTATACCACTCACCTTCCCAAAAGAGGAAATAACGAAAATTCAAGGAAAGATTTCTAGATTTATTTGGGCTTCCCGGGGGATCCGTCTGTCATGGAAAAAACTCAGAAGAAGTCTAAAAAAAGGGGGACTGACATTGCCAGACATTAGGCTCTATTGCATGGCTTTTCAATGGAAGAACCTCCGTATGCTGGTAGGAGAGCCTGAGAGCACTACTTGGGGCTTAATTTTGAGTGAGATGACCAAAGAAGTCGGTGGAGCATTTCTCTATAAATTTGGAGCTCAGAAATTAAAAAAAAGTAACATTGAAAGTGCTGAAAGCAGCCCTAAGTCTATGGATAGCAGTAAGACGAATCCTCAAGATTGGCTACTTTTCAGAGTTCGCGCCAATATGGAATTCCCTGGGGACACCGGAATTGCTTAAGGATGCCCTGAGCTTACCTCTGAAGCAGGCTGGAGTTAAACAATGGGGCGACCTAACATCAGATGGCGTAGTGGTCCCATGGGAAGTTCTGTATGTTAAGACGGGTAGCGGAGTCTCAAGGTTCAAGTACATACAGCTCATTTCATGGGCTACGATGGCAGGGACGGAAGTGGGAGGCAACTTGGATTTTGAGACCTTAATACAGGACCCCTCACAGAAAGCCAAAGAGGTAGCATTATGGTACAGATTTTTTTGGGAGGCAGAGGAGGAAAATACACAAGATCTATCTGCGGTCTGGACAGGGGTGTTGCAGGAGGGGAGCATGAAGCCTCTGTGGTCTGACTCAGTTAAAATCCTCTATGACATTGTCACTCCAGCTAATCTTAAAAGACACCACTTTTTTGTTATGCATAGGCTGTAATGGACACCTCATAGATTATCAAAATTTGTGCAACAACCGGTCCCAAGATGTAAAAGGTGTAACCTTCTTAAAGCAAATGATCTACATGTCTTTTTTGCATGTCCAGGGTTAAAGGATTATTGGAGTTCTGTGGAAAATAGTATAAGGGATATTCTAGGAGAAAATATTACCTTAACAGAAACATTGGTACTCCTAGGAGTGGACTATGCAACTCAACAGGCCTTAAGATCCAAACAGAGGGGGCTGTTGTTTTATTTAATCCTTCTGGCCAGAAGGGAAATTTGTAAATATTGGTTAGACCCTCAACCCCCCAATGCAATAACCTGGTAGAATGTGGTTAAATGGACATGTAGTGTTGATATTAAGAGGGATAAAAGTACCCCGGCTGAGGTGTGGGAGCCCTTTTTGAACTGGCTGAATTGAAAGGTACCCATGGTTAAATTCGGAAATCTAATTCGGAAACATGGTCCAATGATTACTTTAAGCCATGGAATGGGGTGTCGAGAAGGCAACGCCGCTCCCCCCATGCCCTTCTTCTGAAGGACAGTTGGGTGCCGTGGAAGGCACAGTATTAAATTGCTTGGACCAAAGAAGGATCAAGGGTGTTTCGTTTTCCGTACCGGCCCAGATGGCAGCAACCATGGTGTAATGAGGAC